>JANFOE010000600.1:0-231404 GCA_025667525.1 Glebionis coronaria | reverse complement strand
CTTCGTCCACCGGAAGTCTCCCTTCCTAATGCACTTCTTGAGTGTCGACTTCTCTGCGGATTTAGATAGGAACCTATTCAGCCCGGCTAGTTTCCCATTTAAGGATTGCACCTCCTTCCGTGTCTGAGGGGATGGCAGCTGTATCACTGCGTCCGTTTTCTCTGGGCAAGGTTTGATGCCGTTTGGATCAATCAAATATCCAAGGAACATTCCCTCCGTTGCCCCAAACGTGCATTTCTTTGGGTTTAGCTTCATGTTAATCCTCCTCAGTGTGTGGAATGTCTCTTGGACATCCCGGAGAAGTGCATCCTCCGTATGACTTTTTATAACCAAGTCATCCACATAGACTTCCAAGTTGCGGCCTATCTGTGATTCAAAAGCTTTGTCCACAAGCCGCTGGTATGTAGCACCGACGTTCTTTAGTCCAGACGACATTTTCGTATAGCAATATACGCCCTGGCTTGTATGGAACGCCGTTTTTTCTGCATCTTCTTCCGCCATCTGGATCTGGTGATATCCTTTATATGCGTCTAAGAAGCATTTAAAGGGATATCCACATAGGGATTCCACCTTCCAGTCTATTTCCGGTAACGGGTAACAATCCTGTTGACAGGCTTTGTTCAGATCCGTAAAATCCACACACATGCGCCAACTTCCGTCATGTTTTTTGACCATGACCGGATTGGATAACCACTCGTGGTAGTATACCTCGCGCATGATACCTGCGTCCACTAGTTTCCGTACTTCCTCCAATATTACTTGACTGCGCTCAGGCGCCTGGCCGCGCTTCTTTTGCTTGACGGGTTGGTACCCCTGGCGGATCTGGAGCTTATGTTCTGCTATCGCCCGTGGCACGCCTGTCATATGCTTTGGCTCCCATGCGAATATATCTAGGTTTGCACTTAAAAGAGAGCACATGGCCCTTTTGCCATTATCCGAGAGTGCTCCTCCTATGGATATCTCCTGTTCCGGATAGTCGGGATGAATTGCCACCTTCCAATTGGGAGGTGGTGATCCATCCTTGGGTGGAACAGGTGGAGCCGGTGTTGTCACGGTGTGACACTCGGATGCTGGTACGATTGTGTTGTAAATGATAACGATTCATCCCTCAACAGGGAATTTGATCATTCCGTGCGCCGTGAGGGTACCGCCCGTATAGCCAAAATACCTGGTCTGCCTATGATCCCGTTGTACGGAGAATGTGAGCGTATCACCATGAAGTTCATCCACGCTGTAGTGGAGTGTTCCTCATTCCCAATGGTTACAAGCAGACGTAGTTGCCCTATCGTCCAGATAGTGTCTCCACTAAAGCCGGTGAGCGGCGCCGTGGCCGGTACTAATTGGCTTCTTATTTCTGGGCATAACTGCACAAAACAGTGTTCATACAGTACCTCTGGTGACGACCCTCCATCCACATACATGCGACGAACATTGTGTGTTCCAATGCTTATCTCAATAGTGAGAGGCGCAT
Source organism: Glebionis coronaria (assembly GCA_025667525.1). Lineage (NCBI taxonomy): Eukaryota > Viridiplantae > Streptophyta > Magnoliopsida > Asterales > Asteraceae > Glebionis > Glebionis coronaria. Next base: position 229,933 of record JANFOE010000600.1, on the reverse strand, counting down.
CAATCACATCGCTTGCTGTGATGGGAGGGAACGAGATTTCCCTGCCGCGTGAAAATTTTTGGCCAACTTTCTGCCTCGTGTGGCGTTGTCTGGATTGGATCATGTATATGGTCGAAGGTTTGTCCTTTTGGGGATCCTTCTTATCATACTTCTTGTTGTCTTTTCCATCCTTCCAATCCTTAACTAAGTGCTTGAGTTTACCTGATTTGATCAGTGACTCAATGTGCTTCTTGAGCTGGATACACTCCTCCGTTCCATGGCCCTTGTCGTTATGGAACTCGCAGAAGCGATTTCCTTGCCGACGTTCCGGCGGAGTTGTCATTGGGGGAGGCCTTGGAAAGTTTGCCCCTTTCGTCAGCAAGATCTCCCGGTAGGACATCTTTAGGGGGGTAAACTTATCGTCCGGCCGTCCTCCTTTGTTCTGGCTCTTATAGTCTGAGCCCTTGCTATTGTTCTGATTGCCTTGACCGCCCGACTGTCTCTGAGACTGGTCGTTTGACCGGTACCCATTTCCTCTGGATGGATAAGCCGCGGCAACAGCTGTTTCTCCTTCTATGAAGTTTCTGACCCTTTCCATGAGGTCATCATATCTCTCTGGACGCTTGTCATTGAGGCGTCTGATCAATTCCCTGTCTGTTATGGCGTGCATGTAGTCAGAGATTTTCAGGAGTTCCGGCATTGTTTTTGTGCGCGTGCACTCATCATTGAAGCGTTCAGTGAAGGCTTCTGTGGACTCCCCCGGCCATTGTTTGACAGTCGCCAATGAGACCGGATCCCTATTATACTTCTTCCTCTGAGTATAATTGTTCTTGAACGCAGTGCGTAGTTCCGTGAAACTATCAATGCTTCGTGGAGGGAGTCCCTCAAACCAGTCACGGGCATTTCCGATCAGAGTTGAATTGAACATTTGGCACCATATAGGCATGGGCCATCGCTCAATTTTAGCCTGCGTATCAAATATTTTAAGGTGATCATCCGGATCACCAGTTCCGTCATAGGTCTTGACACACGCCGGCATGCGACGTTTGGTGTCCTCAGAATAGTTCCGTATGCGGAGGGTGAATGGGTCTTCCCTGGGATCCGCCCATGGCCGGGTGAGCCTAGGGTCATCCCATGGTTCACACCACGGGCGGGAAAGATCCTCCGCTTCTGCATCTCGATAATAAGGGCCACCATAATACTCATCATTGTTTGGTGGTGGTGGAGGGGTACGCCTAGGTCGACGACGCTTAGGCGGATGGTCATCTGAGTCTTCCCCTGACGGGTCTGGAGACGGGGGTGGTGCCCCATCCTTTGGGTGAGGACCACTTTTTTGGGACGAACCAGGAGTCCTTTTCCCAGTGTTCATCCTGTCCCACACGCTCGTGCGGCGAGCGGCTCTGGCCAGCTCTCGATCTGGTCGCTCGGGTGAACCGTCAGACTTATCTCCCCCTTCTCGAGACTGCATTAGTTCCTGTATGAGGCGATCTCCTATGCGCTCAAACACATTCCTAGGTTGAGGGGTTTCCTCAAAGATGCTCTGCTCCTGAGGCCGAGCTTTCCTTTTCCTCTGATTTTGGGAAGAGGTGATTGGTCCGGTGTCACCAAAGTTGAGTCTAGATTGGAGGTTCCTCCCTAGATTTAACCTTGATGCGATCCCCGGGACGATCCTATCAAAGTTCTGCGTGAGAACTCGAGTGAGATCCTCCTCGCTGAGTGGTTGGACTTCCACTTCCTCCTCCACTGATGGTCTGCGCGGCTCCTTGTTAGGAGGATTGGGCGCACTCCCTGGATCAGGGTTATCCAGGGTTGAAGTAGGTAGGGGTGTTATGGAGATCGTGCTCGTCACCCCCAAGGGCTGAAAACCACCCCGGTTACCCGGTCCGCCTGCAAGGCGGCTAGGTGATTGATTGGGGATGAGTATCCCTTCCCATTGGGACTTCCGATTCCCAGGATTCGTGTTCCTGGGATTAGCTTGCGGATGCCCCTTCGTCATTGGAAATTCAGAATGAGGTTTTGTTCTAGCCTAGTGTAATGGGTCCCACGGATGGCGCCAACTTGTGGATGCAAAAGTTGGGTGATCCTTGCTAGACCCGAATTAGGCTTAATTCGGGTTGGCTGGGCTCCGGCTCCTGCACCAAGTGAACTATCTGGTTGGGATCCTGCACACTAAACGATACGCGTTAGGCTTACCGTGGGAAGGTTTCCCACGATTAGACTCCGGCGTGAGAGTAAGTAATCGGTTAGGGTTTTATGTGAGTTGAGAGTTTAGAACGTAAAATCTTTGTGGAACCCTTGGGGGTTCCTTTTATAGGCAGTGGAACCCTAGTGGGCTGCCACTGATACTTTGGCCCCAAGGAAAGGATAACTATCAGAATTAGAATGATTGTTATCTTCTAATTATGGTAGTGAATATCCTCCTCTTTTGGGGTAAACCTATTCCTAGACAGAATATGATTCTGTCTAACCCTATGTCGGCCGCGCCGGGCCGTGGGCCGCACACATGTGTGCGGTCACTGTTCATCCAAGCCCATAAGCTTGAATGACATTATTCCCACCCATCTGTGATGGGCCGGATACGGGTAGTACCCGTGGGCCGGGTTCCTGACCCGGCTAGGGACTATACGTCATCACGGAAAAAATTTGGCTTCAATATTGGTTTAATTAAATATGCACGACTCTTTCTCATTCATATATTCACCTCAAATCATTAAAAAATCTTGAATCTCACAAAAACCTAAACCTAATATTGTTCAAAAAGTATAAGCTATTGGATCACCTCTTATCAATCGTCATAAACAAGCATAGTTATTAGACTACTGTATCCAGCTTCAATGAATTATCTGTTTATATAGTGAGTTTCAATCTTATATCATGTTTATATGTTTTCTATTAACAAATTCGGATTCATGACTTATTTGATCAGTGGTATACATAATTTATCCAAGGTATGTATTTTTCTTTTTATTTTGATTTATTGATGTATTGGCCGATTTGGACTATGTATTATCTGTATCTGGTCAAAGGTGATTGTAATTTCTCATTTTACCACGTATACAAAAACACAGATTGCTTGAGTTTGTATTGCGCGTTATTCCAGATTGCTTGGGTGTGTTGTCTAAATGCACGTTATACTCAAATGTATAATTTCTGCAATAATCATGCAATAATCAGGACACCAGCCACCTTGAGCAGGCCTTGGACAGTCTAAAGAGCTTTTGTGTCAAACAATTTTTGTTTGTGACAGGGTTACCTATACATGTCCCATTAAAATTGTTTAGGGTCCATAGGTGGCATGGTTGTTGACAACTAAACATTTTGATCTTTCACAGGTACTCATAGATGGCCGCGCAGACGAAATAAGCCTCAAAATGTTTCAAATGGCGTAGCGAGGAGACTTAAACCAGAATGAGATCAGGAACGTTTAAGTAATGTGTCACTTGAGGTTGAATATGCAATATAAAATCAGATAAGCCGTACTTGAGGAACGTTAATTATGTAATTTGAAAAAACCACGACTACTTCTTGAATTACAGGCAATGACGGAGAAGACGAGGATAAGCTCGAAGACGAGGATGAGCTCGAAGACCAGGGAGAGTCCGAGGTATACAAAGAGAAACAGGAGGAGGAAGGTTAGAAACACGACTAACAAGAAGAAAAGGGAGAAAAAGAAAAGGTAAATGATTTTTTTGAACAAAAAAACTTATTCAGTATAAACTTAAGAGCAGTACCTGCCGCACCTTACTGATAAAGAGCAGAATAAAGTAAACGTTGTCAAAAAAAGATGAGAATAAAGTCGGATAAACAAAAGATGGCGAGGAGTTGGGTGGAAAATAAAAGAGAAAAGATAAAAGAGCTCGACCTAGAAACAGGAACAAAACCAAAGATGCTCAAAAAGCATCTGGGATATTGAACGGTTGGAGAAAGATGGAGGTTCCTTTTTAGGATGGAGACTACAAAAGCTACATGTTCGATTAGTTATGCAGGCTTATGCTGAGTTCAACCCAGACAAATACTCAAGTTCATTGGAGATGTACAAGGTATACTTCTGGTTGTTGTTATCCTATACATCCCTTAGTGGGAAGTTATTATGCAGCTTTGATAATCTTCTACTGTACATCTGAACGCATCCAACATCATGAGTTATTAACTTATATCATTTCACCAAGTAATGAATATTGTAGATCGATATTAAAATCTTGATATCTTTATTTCACACAAGTAACCCTTGATGAAGATTTTGGAAAACGCTGCCATTTTATCGATACGCATTGGGTGACTGTTGGGAAATATCGATACGCATATTCGTGTTCTTTGTATGAAAATAAAGTGTCAATTTTTATTGACTGTCAAGCATTATGGCTGATCCAGCGTATAAACAAAGACCAGATATGGTACATTTTGAAACGTTTAGTATAATACTGGATAAAAGCCTCCAGATGCTATGATGACTGCTGGCCCACATTCAGCATCCACACTGTATGTGTCGTACCCCTTATCTTTTAGAGCAAGCTACGTACTAATTTGATAAAGATATCATGGAAAATTAGAGTTTAAAAGTTTGATCCCTTTAGTTATGAATGGTCGGTATTTAACGGCTGGCATAGTCAAAATAAATGAATTCCAAATGGATAGTATAGGTAGCGAAAAAAGTTTGCTAACGGGTCAAATGGTTAGGAGAGGTGAAGTAAAAATAATATTTGCGCATCCTTTTTAGTTAATAAGATCTGCTTCACATTATAAATTTAGTAAATGAAAGGTATAAAGTAACATGAAAAAGAAGAAAGAGTGGACTGGGTAAAATAGATGTGTTATAAGATTGAGGTGACAGATTTTAAGAAGTTCCTCCATGTCTGAGTGTCTAACCATGTTCCATCGGATTTATGTTTTATTTAACTTTCACATGCATGTATGTCATTCTTATATTTAATTTTCAGAATGTGAAGATATTCATACAGAGAAGATATAATAATGAAGTTGCAGATAGTTCTCGACAGAAGCAGTTGGAGATGTTTTTTGGATTAAGGCTTTTTATGCATCTTCTATCCGTTAGTGTCAGGACGACCTTTGAATGTATGTAACAAGGATTTTTTATTTAAATGTTTTTAATTTAAGCGCACAAGTTTATTTGATGTCTCTACTTTTCTTGCTAGGTACTTAGTAGACGCTGGTATGAAAACTACCAAGTTACAGGACGAGAAAGAGGTTCAAGATATGGAACATCAGCATCATGAAACTTGAAATGCCAACCAAATATTTGTAGCTTAAACGTCTTGACCTCAATCATTTGAAGTTGAAGATCATTAACCACATGAGTAATTCGAATATTGAGGAGCTAATACTACATGGCTGTGATGATCTTTGGTAGAACTTGAAGTGCAATGTCTAAAGCTCAAAGAGCAACCATCTTAAAATACTCCTCAAAAAACACAGTACGTAACTCCCAACGCACCCTACTAAATTTCCGAGCAAACTTGCGATCCTCATCCGGCGACCTCCGACGATAAAGAACCATCACGTCCAACCAATCAGATGAACCAACAATAGCCTGCAACTCTTCAATCTTTGGATACAAAACCATTTACACACTAAAATAGAATCCACAAACAGCAAGACCATTTAGCTTTATCTAGCCAAAAATGGCCATACCCATTTGTATCTTTAGCACCATGCCACCCCTACACGATTAGAACATCGACACTGACAACAGTAACATGAAAAAAATTGATTGCAAGAAACTGAGAAGCGAAAGTGAAAATAAAGAAATTTTTTTGTAACAAATGTTACCGAGACAAAAGTGATATCAAAATTGTTTTTTATTAACCTTTTTTCAATGTTTTGAGACCCGGCTTTCAAATCGACTAGGTTGAGCTATCGGGTCGAGGTCAACCCAGGTCGAACCCGGGTTAATCCAGTTTAAAAAAAAAAAATATATTTTTAATATTTTTAATAATTAATAAAAATTGTATATAAAAAACTATAAAAACTTCTGTATATTGAAGATATCAATTTTTTACCAACCAATATAATATGTAAAAATAAAATCTTATCAAATATACGTAAAATTTATATATTTAAAAAAAAAACTCGAATAAATCAAAAACCGGTCGGTCTCGGGCACTGGGTTAATCCGGGTCACCTCAAACCTGGTGGGTCGAGCCGGGTTTCGTAAATGTAAAACCCGGGTCAATATGGCCCATTTTTCAGCTAGAACTGGATCAGTCGATTTACCCGCCCGGGTCGACTTGCCTTTTTTAACCAACCGTTTCGTTAGTGGGAATTTAATATCAAGAAAATTTATTTTTAACCCTTTTTTATGAAATTTTAGTGAGATTTTTTGTAAAATAATTTTTTATTAACATCTTTACTTTATCAACACAGTGGGAATTTTTGAAAAAAACCTTTCGTAAAAAATGTTAGTGAGACAAACGTTAGCAATAATTGTTTTTTTTAAAGGAGTTTAGTAACATCAAACATATAGATTACATAAAAAGGATACCATTGGCGGCCTAAAGGTAAGCATTAGGTTAAATGTGCACCGACTTGAAACTCTGTAAGATATTTAAACAAACAAGCTAAGTTTGAACCTGATCATAACCGTGTAAGATATTTAAACAAACAAGCTAAGTTTGAACCTGATCATAACCGTATCACTAAAGTAATAATAAGTTTTAAAAACTCACTAATAAGTTAACAACTCATTAGCATTTTATTAAAAATGTTACAAACAATCGGTACACTTTCAGAAAAAAACATCGTTCAAAAAGTAAATCGTTTACTAAATGTAACTCTAAAACCAAACGTATTCTTAAAAACAAAAAAAACACAAATCAATAACTAATACACAACAAAAAAATTGTGTATAAAAAAACGAACAAAACAAGTCCGCTGGGTGGCCAGAGCATATAAAAACCACGAAAAAAACACAACTAGAAACACATAAAACTAACACACAAACGTACATTTAAAAAAGATTAACGAAACAAACCCGCCCATTGGGCGGGTTATGCCGCTAGTATATATATATATATATATATATACCTATCCGGAAATTACTGATTTTGAACATATGAAAAGTTTGTTATGATTAGAGAGTCTTTCCCTATCCCATTTGCTTAGCCCTCCATCAGATCTCTTATTTAATATATTAACTAAGTCTCATGTTTATTTGAAGGTCCAATTTTACTCCTAAGTACCTACCATCTTAACACATTAATTGTAAACCGACTGATCCAAAAACTGTTTTGACACCCGACTGTTGTAACCTGTTTTTGACCCACTTCCTGATCTCCACTTTAGTTCTCATTTCTTTCATTCAAAAGCTAACTCAAATAACTTTACAGAGGTACTTGGATCGCAATTTAAAAGTGTGTAGAACTCTAGATATGATCAAAACAAATGACCTAAAATTCTGCCCAATTTTTTAAAAACGAATTTAACACAACTGGTCTAATTAATTACCATCACCATGTAAAATTATGAACCCTAATTAATCTAAGCATGATTATATAATTAAATTACAGATTTTATGATAAACCTAAACCTAGATCCATCATGCATTGATTACAAATGCATTAAAAATAATTAAATTGAAAAGAGTAATGAAGGTTTTACCTTAAAATTTATGGAAGACAGACACTATGAAGAACTCTAATTTTTCTTGTATATGTAGACTCCTTGTTGATCTACAGGGAGTTTATGAAGTGTTTTGATAAATAAAAAGGCTTTATATAATTTTCTAACAAGTCTTTGGCCCGATACAAGTCTAGTTTCTATTTTTCTCTTTTTTTTCCATTTGCGTCGCACCAAACCGACCTAAACACCCATACATTTTTTTATTTCTATTACTTATTAATATCTTATTAATAATAACTTAATTTCCCTTAATTTGTTTTAGCTCTTAAAACCTCCAAAACCTCAAAACCGTAAAACTAGTCAAATTTACGCGTATACCGTAAAAGACGTAATATATACAGTTTTATGAAAACTCTTGAAATAAGTTATTAAGTAAATAACTAAGTCCAAAACTTAAAACCATCCCGTAAATTATTCCAAAGACTAAATCTATAGCCCATGACCTCTAAACCCTAAACCTTAAATCGTAAAAATGCGATTTACTATAATACATATACGTACACATAAAATCTTAAAATAGCACCATATTCTATCATAGTTACACAAAGTGAACTAATGAGCACGAATTAACCCCATTTCAACAACATATAATGTACTACGCACTACATATATGATGTCTAACATCCAATCCAAGGCTCAAATATAAACATATTGCACATAAACGCACACTAAGCACATAATCATAGTCAAACAGTCAATAGTGACAAATCCAAAATCTAGGGTTGTCACATCACTCCCTACTAATAGAAATCTCATCCCGAGATTTACTCCCTAGGCTCAATAACTAAATCTCGCATTCACAGAAAACTTCCTCTACCTCCTCTACTTCCCCTTTCTTCTCAAACCGCATCACCCCTTTCCATGGTGAAACCTTTAGCATAAATTTTCTCTAACACTAAACTCCAACGGTTTACGCCTCTTATCAGCATAACTCTCTTGTCGGTCTTTTTCCGTCTTCAATTTCTCCTTAGGCACTATTATCACATCGGTAGTTTCCTGAACCATTTATGTTCCAATAACCTGACTGCTTCCAACTTTCTCTAGACGAGACTTTCCCTTCCTTACTCATGATCACTAACTTTCAGCTCTGACGCTAACCCTTCCAATATCAATCTACTATCTTGACAATCTCTTGCTTCCTCAAGCCATTCCTTCCTCACTACTACTTTTCGATTGTCCCTCCATAATGTTAAGTTCATAACATCACATTTGTACGAAATCTTTCCAACTTCTCAACTTCATGACTTCTCATTCTGCTAGAAAAATGTGATGAATTAGTTAGTCTATCGACTATCACCCAGCTCTCGTCGTACCTACTTCTCCATCTCACTATATATCTTCTCTACGTCAACGTCGTTACACCGTCTTTCCAAGACACTCCTATCTATTTAGGAAGTATAGCCTATCCCCTTTTTCTCCATTTGGTAGTCCAAGCCATGCCACGTAGGTATTGACGTGTTCTCTGCTTTTGACAACTCAACTGGTGCAACTAGAATCTTTCATCTAACCCATCTTAACACGTCATCCATATAGCCCAAGTTTGTCCTAGCTTCACTTCCTTCCTCTTATTCCATGTCTCATTAACTATGCTTACCATTCCTAAATGGTACTTGGCCTTGCAATTTCCCGTCACCACTTAACTTCCCCTGTCTATGTCTTATATAGTTCTTCCAAACCTTCAGTTCCTACAATGTATAAGCAGTCGTCTTTCTTCGCCGTCCTCGCCCGCATCCTAATCCTTGCTCCACGTATCGTCGTGCTTCACGAATTCGTCCAGTCCTTTTGATAATGCTAAGATCGACTCATTACCCACGCTAGTTATTTAGCCTCCAAAACGCTTCCTCATCTTGATTCGCTTCAACCTTGTTGGTCCAAACTACATGCTATCATTTCTAACTACTTAGTCCAGTAACCAAATTCCTACAATTTCACACTTAAAAGTTCCAGCATACTTCATGTTGGGAATTATTGTAAAGTACCAAGTACCGTTAGTACAAGTACTAGTACTGTTTGTGTTAGCAAGTACAGTTAGTATTAACGCGGTATATGTCAAGTACCGTTAGAGTTAATGTATGTACTGCTAAGTCGATAAAGACGAATATACCTTTGGTAAAGATTTATTATAGTTATAGTTAGAGTATATCTTATGTGATATACTTAATAGTTGAGAATATTGATAATATATCGTGTGTGATATACTTATCATAATAGAATATTCTAGGGTTCCTTGCACTATAAAAGGAACATAGGTACGATGAGTTTCTTGTACCTTTTGCAAAAGTCGATTAATAGAAGATCGAATAGTTAGAGTAATTGTGTTCTTTTTTGCTTTATAAGTTAGATTCTGCATAGCTTATTTAGTTGAGTAAGAGTCTCTCAAGTTCTCTAGTTTGATTACAAGCTATTGTACAAATCCTTAACATGATATAGATCTATTCAAAGGGATCAACAAGTGGTATCAGAGCTTGTTGAGAAACTATGAATAAGAAGAACAATACCCTAAATTCCTGAATCACAAAAAGTCTCACACAATGTCTCAATCTGGTGAACACCCTCCTCTTATGGAAGAAATTCCAATCCCTGATCCAGTTTCACATGGACAACCTCAAATTGTGCAACCTGCACCAGTGGTTCCACAGCCACCAGTTGCACAAACTGTACAAGGTGTAGCCACACAAACTACATCTTCTCCCCATACTCTATCTGCTATAAATCTCCCTATTCTCAAAAGTTTTAACTATGAGACTTGGGCTATGTAGATGGAACACTACATGAACCACACAGATCATACTTTGTGACAAGTCATCAAGAATGGGGATTCTCCTAAGAAGTTACATTGGCTGCCTGATGGTACATGTTATGCTTTGCCCACTGTCACTGCTGAAGAGGTACACGCAGATATTAGAGAAAGAAAGGCCAAAACTGCCTTAGCTATACATACTACCTAGCTTTCATCATTACAAAGATGCAAAAGCTATGTGGGAGGCTATCAAACTTAGATTTGGAGGCAATGACAAATATTAGAAGATGAAGAAGTTAGTTCTGAAACAAGAATTTGATAACTTCTCTATCTCCAGTGCAGAAGGAATCCATAGTGGATATGGAAGGTTCAGTAAACTGCTTGTTCAATTAGTAGTTCATGGACCGGTAATTCCTCATGAAGAAGCTAATCTAAAGTTCTTGAGATGAGTTCAACACGAGTAGAAGGTGATAGAAGAAGCTCTATCAACGGTTGAGGGTCAAGCAAAGGCCCTCGCTGAGGGCTAAGAGGGTTAGTCACTCTCTTATTTAGAGGGGACGGGATAGGGCTTGCTTGTCTTTCTCTCACACCTCTCAGTCAGAGTCCGGGCTAGAAGTCGTCCACACGCGCAATTCCTCTCCCTACGGGATAGCTTGTTTGTATTCCGCTCTTCTCCCTGAAGGGAAAGATATCTGAAAGTCGCATTCCCTATATGAATGAGATAGGCAACTTGAAGGGCTAGAGGCTAAGAAGGCAACTAGCTGAGGGCGAAGGGCACACTGAACACGAACCGAATCAACTGAAAGGAGAGGAGCGAGAGCAACTCACCAGAAAGCAACTAGCTGTCGCCCTGCTTCCCTCTTCTCTCTCGATAGAGGGCTAAATCACCTACTTAACACTAACCCAATAGAACCAGGAAAGCATAATTTTGCAGTTCCCCTCGCCGGCAAGTACCTAGCCGACACTTCATCACAAGAGATGACTTAGATGTCACTCCTTTTGATCATCTCTACAACAATCTCAGAGTGTATGATATGGATGTTAAAGGAATTGAGCCAACCAAATCATCTATACCAAAGTCTAACTTAGCTTTTGTGTCAGAAGGAAGCAGCGGTACATACTCTCAAAGTATCGTTGGTGGATCAAGTAGCAGTACTTACTTCCAAAGCACTGCTGGTGGATCAATCGGCATTACTTATCCTCAAAGTACTGAAAGTAGTCCATCAATGACCCAGAACTCACAAGGAAGATCCTCACTAATAGTCAATGAGAATGATGCCTTTTGATTCTTTGTTGGACAAGATAACATACCAAGATTGACCTGAATGATCTCTTCCAAATGGATGATGCTGATATTGAAGAGATGGATTTCAAATGGCAAGCTGCAATGGTCTCAGTTAGATCCAACAGACTATATAAAAGGACTGGAAGAAAGATGAATGTTGATCCTAATGAACCATTAGGATATGACAAATCAAAGGTTGAATGCTACAACTGCGGAAAGCTTGGACACTTTGCCAGTGAGTGCAAGAGAAAAAAATCTAAAAGTAGCAACCAGAAGTTCAAAATAGCAATAGAACCAGCCCAAGAGTCACTAAAAGTCTTCCAAAGGGAGACAACAGAAATCCATAGAGTCCTAAAACAACTAAATCATTGATGACAGTGGATGGAGTGGTTGACTGGATTGACACACATGGAGAAGAAGAAGATCATGGTTTAATGGCTCTTTCTCATGAAGACAATGAGGTACATCCCTGTTTTAAAGATTATGTTCCTAAGTTTAATAGTCTTAAAGTAGAACTTGAGGAACAATATCAAAAGTTAAACACAGGTATCGTAGAAGTAAATGCTTTTAAACAAGGTGTTGCTAAGTTAGAAGATAATATAGTTTTGTATCAAAAGGGTCAGTAAACTATGAAGAGAAAATTAGGATTTTGACTCTTCAAATGAGAGAAAAAGATGTGTCTATTAAAGGTTTTGAAAAACAACTTATGAAAGTTACAACAAAAAATGAAGTTTTAAAAGGAAGTCTTTTCAATGAAAGAGAAGTAACTAATCAATGGCAAGAATCTTCAAAAGGAATGGGTAAGCTGATTAATTCACAAATGGGGTATTATGATAAAATAGGCCTAGGTTACTTAGAGGACCAACCTGGGATAACTCTAACTAACAAGGACTTATCCAAGTGGATTTTTGATAGTTCTTGTGATTCAAAAGATACTCCTGAAAATGATAGGTATGCTGAAGGAATGAAAGTAGTTCCTCCGCCTTTATCAGGAATCTACATGCCCCTAATAATGATAAGTGTATAGAGTTAGATGAGTCAAAAGCTGTTTATGGTATAAAGACTGATGATTCAGAATCAAACTCTAGTACTTTGACCTAGGATGAACTAGTTGTGACCAAAAAGGTTGTCTATCCACCTTTAATGAGCACATTTGTGCCTGAAGGACATGTGCCTACAACTAGTTCTGCTCCCAAGCAGGTTAAATCTTCTAGTAAGGCAATGGATGGCAATGCAAAACATCATGGTAGTATTCAAAGGGGTGGGCTAGGTTTTAAAAACGCTAAGTCAGAACAACCTTTTGGATCTTCTTTGAAAAGAAAAGGATGTTATGTGTGTGGTAGTTTAAGTCATTTTATCAAAGGTTGTACTGTGCATGAAGATAAAATTGATAAACAAAAGGTCACAATAAAAGGGGATGAAAAGACTGCACAGGGAAAAAGGCAATTGGGACCAAGAGATGACAAACCTAAGTGAGGTCATGCTCAGAGAGTAAATAATCAAAACAAGTCAAATAAGATAAGTCACCCTCAAACCAATAAATAATTTGTACCTAGAGTAGTACTTATGAAACAAGGTCTAGTACCTTTAAAGTTAAGTTCTTCAAGTACCGGCAGATCAAAATCTGCAAGTACTGCTAGAATTAATACAAGTACCATTGGTCTTTCATCTAGAAAATCAAAGTCAAACAAAACTTGTAGGAGTTTATTTGAGATTGTTAAGTCACCTAGAAGTAAGCCTTATGAGAAACCAGTGCAAATGTGGGTTCCTAAAGGACAAAAGTCACTTGTTCCACCAAGTACTAACAAAATAGTACTTAAGCCTAGAAAGTCTAAACACATAGAATCACCTTATGTTTTTTATTACATACCTGGAACAATGAAATATAAGTGTTTGTAGTCTTACTGGTAAAACTTCTTATAAAACACTTAAGTATGTAGGTCCCACAAGATCTGAGCCAAATGTGGCTTGGGCCCATGTTAAACACTACTGTGTTTTGTGTATGTGCAGAAGCATCTGATTAATGAATTGAAGGATAAAGGCATAGTTGATAGTGGATGCTCAAGGCACATGACATGGAACAAAGATTTCCTTGCTGGATTTGAAGAATTTAGAGGTGGACCAGTAGCCTTTGGTGGAAGTAAAGGCAGGATTACTGGCAAAGGAAAAATCAATACAGAATGATTGGAGTTTGAAGATGTGTTCTTTGTTAAAGAATTGAATGAGTTCAATCTCTTCTCTGTATCAAAAATGTGATAAGAAGAACAAGGTACTTTTCATAGATACAAACTGCTTGGTACTCTCCAAAGACTTTGAGATGCCAAAAGAATCTCAAGTACTGCTTTAAGTACCCAGGCAAGAAAATATGTATACCTTTAATCTTCATACTATTACTCCAACAGGTGGTATTACATGCTTGTTAGCTAAATCTTCTAATGATGAGTCTAAATTATGGCATAAGAGGTTAGGTCGTGTGAATTTTAAGAGCCTAAACAAACTTGTCAAGGGAAATTTGGTTAGAGGGTTACCTACCAAATATTTTCAAAATGATCTCACATGTACTGCTTGTCAAAAAGGATAACAACATAGAACCTCTTGTAAGACCAAGACTGTCAACTCTGTGACTAAGCCTTTGCAACTCTTACATATGAATCTGTTTGGTCCGATTTCTGTTAGGAGCATTAGTCACAAGACCTTTTGCCTAGTTATAACTGATGATTATAGTAGATTCAGTTGGGTTTTCTTTTTAAAGCTTAAAGTGAAACCAATGAATTACTTAAAGACTTTGTCACCTTAGTTGGGAAACAGTTCACTAAACAAGTCTTAGTCATTAGGACATATAATAGGACATACTTTAAGAATGTTGAATTTGATGAATTCTGTAGGTCTAAAGGGATCAAGAGACAATTTAGTAATCCTAGGACTTCACAACAAAACGAAGTAGCTGAAAGGAAAAATAGACATTAATTGAGGCTGCTAGAACTATGCTGGCTGATTCTTTTTTGCCAAACATTTTTTGGGCAGAAGCAATCAATATTGCATGTTATGTGCTAAATAGAGTTTTAGTGACCAAGCCTCAGAATAAAACAACTTATGAACTTTTGACTGGTGTTAAGACAACAATAAGTCATTTAAAACCTTTAGGGTGTCATGTGTCTATTTTAAATACTCTTGATCAGTTGGGTAAGTTCTATGGAAAGTCTGATCCAGGATATCTAGTAGGATATTCTTTGCAAAGCAGGGTATATAGAGTCTTTAATTTGACATCAGGTAAAGTTGAGGAAAATTTCCATGTCAATTTCTTAGAGAATAATCCCAATGTCCCAGGAATAGGTTATGCTTGGATGTTTGATTTGGATTATCTAACTAACTTCATGAATTACTATTCTATGCAACAAGACTGTCAAACTAACAATGCAGGTAAAGAGACTAGTACAACTAGCTCAAGTACTAATAAGGAAAGTTCTTCTTCATCAGACTCTCAAGATGATGATGATGTTCATATCTATGTACCACATTTGCCTACTGTCTCACAAACAGTTGTTAGCCTACAAAAGAAGCAACCGATGATACCAAATGATGCTCAAGCCTCACATGATGAACTTCAGAGGTTTATGGATCAAGAAAAGAATGCTAGAGCAAGTGCTAAGCATTCAAGAGAAGAACCCTTGGAATCACAAAGCTCAGCAGTACATTTGGAACCTAGTGGTACTTCATCTACAAGTACTACTAAGACAAATTATGCAAAATCTGTTGACTCACTAGAAGACATTCTTTAAGAAATGGATAATGAAGATGCTTTTACCAGTCCCAAGGAAGGAATCTTCTCAAATGCTTCCTATGATGAGCAGGGTGCAGTTACTGATTTTAATAACTTAGAAACTAAAATACAAGTCACTCCTATTCCCACTCATACAGTCAACAACAACCATCCTATAACTCAGATTATTGGAAACCCAAAGTCTGTTGTACAAACCAGAAGACACATTCAAGCTAGTGCTGAAACTCATGCACTTGTGAGTTATGTCAAACAACAATAGAGAACAAATCATAAAGATACTCAGCATTGTTTGTTTGCTTGTTTCTTATCACAAGTAGAGCCTAAGAATATCTCTCAAGCTCTTGATGAAGAAAGTTGGGTAGATGTCTTGCAAGAAGAGCTAATGCAATTTGAGCTACAAAAGGTTTGGATTCTTATGGATCTCCCTTTTGGAAAGAGAGTAATTGGTACTAGGTGGGTCTTTAGGAAAAAATAGGACGAAAGAGGTGTTGTTGTGAGAAACAAGGCTAGGCTTGTTGCTCAAGGCTATAGACAGGAAGAACGGATATACTATGATGAGGTTTTTGCACCAGTGTCAAGGATAGAAGCCATTAGGTTTTTTTTGCCTTTGCATCATATATGGGATTTATAGTCTATCAAATGGATGTGAAAGTGATTTTCTTTATGGCACTATCTCAAAGGAGGTATGTTTTGTACATCCTAAGTTCCCCAATAGAGTCTACAAAGTTATTAAAGCTCTTTATGGTCTTCATCAAGCTCCTAAAGCTTGGTATGCAACTTTGTCCAATTTTCTTTTGGAACATGGATATAGGATAAGGACTATTAACAAGACTCTTTTCATCAAGAAGAATGCTAAGGATATTATCTTAGTCCAAGTATATGTTGATGACATCATTTTTAGTTCAACGAAAAAGTCATGGTGTGAAGAGTTTGAAGCTTTAATGAAAGGAAGATTTCAGATGAGTTCTATGGGAGAGCTTACTTTAGTTTTAGGACTTCAAGTCAAACAAAGGAAAGATGGAATATTTATCAGTCAAGATAAGTATGTTGCCAAATCTTGAAGAAATTTTCAAGTATGGACACAAGAAGTGAAAGTACACCTTTTGAAGCCAAGAAGTCTCTATCAAAAGATGAACATGGTAAAAATGTTGATCTTTATTTGTATAGATCAATGATTGGTTCATTGATGTATCTTATTGCTTCAAGGCCAGATATTATGTTTGTTGTATGTGCTTGTTCAAGGTTTCAAGTCGATCCAAAGGTTTCACGTCTACATACTGTGAAATGGATTTACATGTATCTAAAAGGACAATCTAACTTAGGTTTATGGTATCCTAGAGATTCTACTTTTGATTTGGAAGCTTATTCAGATAGTGATTATGCTGGAGCTAATCATGATAGGAAATCCACAACAGGAGGTTGTCAATTCCTAGGCAGAAGACTCATATTATGGCAATGTAAGAAGCAAACTATTGTTGCTACGTCTACAACTGAAGCTGAATATGTAGCTACTGTTCATTGCTGTGGACAAGTACTTTCGATTCAAAATCAGTTGTTAGATAATCGTTTCTACTTCATGAATACCAAAATCTACATTGATAATGAAAGTACTATTTGCATTGTCAAACATCCAGTCTTTCACTCTAATACCAAGCATATTGAAATAAGACATCACTTTATAGGAGATGCTTATGACAAAAAGCTTATTCAGGTTTTGAAGATTCATACAGATAACAATGTAGCTAATTTATTAACCAAGGCGTTTGAAACTAAGAGATTTGAGTTCTTGGTTACATATATTGGTATGCTCAACCAATAACTGCTGCATATGTTAAGGGGAGGTAACAACTGTACAATTCATATGTTAATTTTTATTGTAAAGTGTTTGTTTTTGGTTTTGATGTGATTACAAGTTATTAAATTAAGATAAAAAGGTTACAATGATAGTGGAATGCATGTACCGGTCTTATCTTTGAGGTACCGTTTTGGAACCAAGTACCGCTAGGCAAATTTGAAGTACCGTGTATGTTCTATGTACCACTACATAACCGTTGTACCGTTGAGGGTCACTTTTGTAAAATTGGTTGTTTCTTCGCGCCTGGATTTGTTATTCATATAAATACTAACCCCAATTACACAACAGATTCACCTAATCTTTTATTTTTATACCTCGATTCTATAACCTTCTTTTTAATATTCGTTCATCATAAACTCTAATGGCTGCTCTACAAGTGATCTCTAAACACAATCAGGTTGCTACACTCACTCAGAATGATGATTCACTTGGTTTTCATGAGATTCTTGGCTTTTTATCTCGAAGTCACATACATTTTGCGCTTACTGTAAGTCCTATTGTCTCTATTCCTCTTGTTACACAATTTTGGAATACTGTTGTAGTAGGTACATGTCATAATCAACCTTGTATAAGAGCTAGGGTTAATCATAGGAATATCGATGTGACTGAAGTACTGCTTAGGGCAAGTTTAAGGCTTAACGATACAAATAGTACTAGTGTAACTAATACTGAGATACATGATGGTCTTGCAGCCATGGGATATCAGGGTAGTACGGAGAGTCTTACTTTCTTTAAGAGGTTATTTTCACCACAATGGAAGTTACTTTTTCATGCCATAATTAATTGTTTAAGCTCAAAAAGTACATCTTTTGATCAAATTCCTGCTGCTTTGGCATCAACTGGTATTTGTTTGGCAAATAACAGAGTTTTTAACTTTTCTAGGTTAATTTTTAAAGGCATGACTACGAATTTAGAAGCCTCTAAAAAGTTTTTAATGTATCCTAGATTCATTCAGGCTCTAATATAAGACCAAATCCCTAACCTACCAGACTTAACAGATACATGGGATGTTCCCACTTTCACCAAGAGAACCTTTTCTTTCTTGACAAAGAAAGGTAGCTCTTTCTCAGGGACTGTAAGACCATTATTTGATAATATGTTAGCACCCATCTAACCAAAAGGGTGAGGATCCTAGCTCAGCTAGTGCTTCTCAGCTGTGACAATCTGTCGATTTCAGGTCGTTTTTTTAATCTCGACTATTACGTATTATGTATTTACTTTATTGAGAAATTTTAATTATCGGCTAACTGGGAAGTTTAAGGTTTGAAGCTTAGCGTAAGAATGTCGTTTAGGTTATAACCGAAAAGGATTACGTTAAGTATCGATATTTATTTCTCGTTATGACATAAAAATATTTTTATTGTTGTCGTTTAATTTTTTTTTATTATTTTATTTTATTTTTATTACTTTCTTTTAAAATTATATATTTTTTTTAAAGATTACGTTAAACCTTTAAGTGTTGTTCGTTCATTTGACGCAATAAATATTTTAAGTTATTTAATTATCAAAATATAAATGTCCTCCGAATGTCGATGTTTTTATCTTATATTGAGCATTTATTTTTCGTGTTTTACGTCTATATTTTAAATCGCGTAACTTTTATAATAGCGGGTATCGATAGTACCCGCTTTTGCAACTTATGAGGCAAAATTTAAATAATCTTGCCCACTCAATCTCACAACATATATCACTTTTTTTTTCTCGTGTCTCTTGTTGCATCATGTTATCAAAATTTATCTACAATTCTTAAAATAACAATAATATTCCAACCATATACTTACATTTGATAAGTGAGTTACACCTCCTGCTATGTTTTCTTTGTAAACGCATGACATGTGGGAGCTTATTCACTCATGTCTTATGTTAAAAAATTGACACACATACTTTAAGATTTACTTGCTATATAGAAAAATAAAAGTAAGGAGATCAAACTTGCCATATTTATTTGTCATATTTACTTGCCTTAAGAATAAGAAAGAGAACAAATTTGGTTGCCTATACACGCAGCTTTTTCTCTCATCAAATTTGGTATCAACTTTTCATTTTCTCATTATAGCATGTTAGTTTTTCTTTGATTCACTTATAAACATAAAGTCACTTTTATTTCATGGTTTATTAGATCAATACTAGTACTTCAAGAGAGTTTTGGTAGTAGTATTACACTAGTATACTTAAAAATTAATTTACTTCTAAACTAAGTCCAACTTTGTTGACACATCTAAACAACTAGAGACAATACTTATTCACATGTATACATATTTTACGAAATACTTGTTGTGAACTCTTAAATATTTTTAAAAGCACAAGAAGAGTATTATGTTATTTATTTCTTATAGACAAGTGTGTCAAACATACTCTTTTGTAAAAATAATATGTACTGCTTAAAAGATTTAAGCCACAAGAAGTTACTTCTAAATATACTTAGTTACTCAAAACTATAGTTATATCGACTAATGTAGCATATGTTTTGTATTTTGACTATATAAAATATCGTATTAGTCACTTATTTTAAATGACATTTTTAGTGATAGGTAACATATTTGACGGGTCTAAATGGGTGACCTAGCTAGTTCTCATTCTTTTGTTCGAGCATATCAATTAAATTTTTATAAGTATTTTTACTTTATCTTAGGACGCATTTAGTGAGGACTACAGTCAAAGGTTGATTTTGGTAATACTCGTTGAGATTACTCTTGTACTAATGCGTTACCTATTAAGGTGAGTTCATAGCCTCGCTTTTATTTATTTACTTGTTTTATAAAACCCGCGAGGGGGATAACATGCTTATTTTTAAAATCTAACACAAGGGACCCGATTGTATGCTCAGATGAATGTTATTTACATAAGTTTGCTTATAGCCTCTAAGACCTACTTATCGTGAATTGTTAATTACTCGGTGCGAGTGAACGCTAATACTATGGATAGATCTATCGGGGTGACGCCCAGTCCGATGCGATTAGCTATCGCAAGGTGTAGTGAAGCACTAGTGTATTGGAGCACATCGAATTCATTGTATAAGAGAAATATTCGCACTAGGCTAGGTGTGTTTGTGGGCTGAAATATAAATATGTTAACGTTCAATGTCACAAGACTTATGAAATAACAACAATAATTATGTCTGATCCACATAATTGTTACCAGATGAAGGTTTATCCAGATACTTGTGTTTAATTTATATATTTAAACTCTATGGATTCACTCAATATTTTTGTTGACTTTGTAGCATGTTTTATCTCAGGTCCATAAATAAGGTACTCAAGGAAGGTGGTTTCATGAAGCTTGCTTAATTTTGGTGACTTTGGCCTGCTTTTATAAAATATATCCATGCGAAACAACTTTTATCTTTTGATGTGTACTGTAAATATTTTAAAATTATCTGGGACCGTGTATGGATTATTATCTTTTGAATGAATGAATGGATGTTTTTTTAAAACGACTCGTTTTGAGCCGTTTTCTATAATTTTGTGATTGTATCATGTAAGTAACACTCAAGGACCCTTCCGCTAAAATGACCCGATTTGAGAGTGTTACAGATTGGTATCAAGAGCTCAAGTTATAGAGAACGAAAAGATTTTCCAAAAATAAAATTTTGAAATCTTTTAACTATAACAATTGCAAGCGAAACCTCCGAGTTGCCAATGGAGATGAATGAGAAATATATATATATATATATATATATATATATATATATATATATATATATATATATATATATATATATATATATATATATATATATATATATATATATATATATATATATATATATATATATATATATATATATATATATATATATATATATATATATATATATATATATATATATATATATATATATATATATATATATATATATATATATATATATATATATATATATATATATATATATATATATATATATATATATATATATATATATATATATATATATATATATATATATATATATA
Organism: Glebionis coronaria; assembly: GCA_025667525.1. Lineage (NCBI taxonomy): Eukaryota > Viridiplantae > Streptophyta > Magnoliopsida > Asterales > Asteraceae > Glebionis > Glebionis coronaria. The sequence goes on along the minus strand of JANFOE010000600.1, from coordinate 208,702 downwards.
TATATATATATATATATATATATATATATATATATATATATATATATATATATATATATATATATATATATATATATATATGTATATATATATATATAAATATACATTATTTATACAACTAAACACTCTACCGACTAATAAACAACGGATAAGTGTGTAATAAATTACTGATACACAATTAAAAATGTGATACATATACATCAAAATCTCAAAAATTTAATATCTTATATATAAATTGGTACACTTGATACACAACCACCACTAAATAACTTGATACACAATACCAAAACATGATATGTATCACAAGTCGAATCAAAATGTATCACTTAAATTTCGCCAATTTTCAAAAGAAAGCCCATCGAATCTTTAAAAATTTTATTTTTACTTAATCATGTTTTAAAATTGTTTCAAATAGAGCGTCATTTGTGAGATTTTGGTTGGTTCTCATTTTTACAACTTTAAAAAGTTCTCATATGATCCAAATTATATATATATATATATATATATATATATATATATATATATATATATATATATATATATATATATATATATATATATATATATATATATATATATATATATATATATGGGATTGTATATATATGTTGTAAATAATTAATTATTATTTATGCTTAAAGCATGGATTACATTTATTTAATTATAAATGTTAATTATTTATTTTTATAATAATAATACGTAATTTATAAACGTCACAGATTGTCACAATAGAAAAGTTCATGTCTTTTGACTTATTCCTTGCGAATCTTCGTTCCTTGTTGAAATTCTATTCTTTTTTCTATCTCCATTCTTGTTTCTTTTCATCTATCTAGTTCTTTATCCATGTTATTCATGTTTTGTTATCACAACCATTCAATGAATACTCATTGTGATTTGAATTGTGTTATAACAGGATAATGCCGCCAAAATCAATGACTGAGGCGCAACTACGCGCTATAGTAGCTGACCAATTCCAGGTCTCTATGAATGCATTTTTGGCAAATATGAATAATGGAGCCGGTGGATCCGGTGGATCTGGCAACACTGGAGCTGAGAATGTCGGAGCTGGTAATGTTGGAGCTGGCAATGTTGGAGCTGGCAATGTTGGAGCTGGCAATGTTGGAGCTGTCAATGCTGGAGCTGATACTGCTGGGTGTTCGATCTGATGTTGCTGATAGACCAGTAATTCCTGAAAACAAGAAGTGTACCTACACTAGTTTCATGAAATGCAAACCGCCATCTTTCAAGGGTACTGAAAGGGGCTGTTGGGTTAATCCATTGGTTTGAAAAATTGGAATCTGTATTCCGATTTAGTCAATCTGAGGAAGGAGATAAGGTGATGTTTGCCACCGCTACTCTTCAGGGGCGAGCATTAACTTGGTGGAATGGAAGAATGGCATCAATGGGTATGGATATTGATTATGCTAAACCATGGGTTAAAGTAAGAAGGTGGTTGACCGAGGAATTCTGTCTAAGAAGTGTTATTCAAATGTTGGAACAGGAACTGTATCAGCTGAGACTGAGGGGTACTAACATTGATGGATACACTCACAGATTCCATGACTTGCTTTACTTTGCCCAAATAAAGTAAACCCAAAATATTTGAAGGTGGAGCAATATATTCGAGGCTTATCTACTAATATCCCTGGTGATGTGACCTCATCTAAACCTACCAATATTGATAAAGCTGTCAGAATGGCTTACCAACTAATGGGGCTAATAATCCAAGATAAGGCTGATGGTGTTCCAGAAGGTAGTAAAAGAAAGGCAGAGTATGATAGTGATGATCGAGGTGACAACCGTCAATCTCACAATAGAAATCAAAACCGAAGAAGGGGTAATGCAAAGGCAATGACTGAAACTGCACCAACTGTCAACGATGCAAAAGGTTTCATACTGGTGAATGTGCTAAGTGCGAGAAATGTAACAATTTAGGTCACAAGACTGATGATTATTGGGGACAAGGAAAGAAAGAGGTGACGTGTTTTAATTGCCAGGGTAAAGGACACATGAGGAATGAGTGCCCTCTACCTCCGAAAAATGCACGTGGTGGAAATAATCAAGGAAAAGCTTATCAAATGGGAGATGTCGATGTAAAGCAAAACCCGAAAGTTGTCACTGGTACGTTTTTACTAAATAACCGTTATGCTACAGCTTTATTTGATTTTGGTGCCGATAAAAGCTTTGTGTCTACAAGTTTTAGTACCTTAATTGATATAAAACCGGTCAAATTAGACGCGAGTTATGAAGTAGAACTAGCTGATGGTAAATTAGTGAGTACCAATAGTGCGCTTTTAGGATGTTCCCTTAACCTCTTGAACCGTATTTTTAAAATAGTCTTAATGATCGTCGAATTGGGAAGTTTCGATGTTATTATCGGAATAGATTGGCTATCAAAGTATAAAGCGTCTATTTTGTGTGGAGAAAAGAAGGTTAGGATTCCCATAGATAACAAGACCTTAGTTATCGAAGGCGATACAAATAATTCTCAACTGCAAATCATTTCGTGCATTAAAGCTCGTAAGTATATCGAAAGAGGTTGTGAATTATTCCTAGCTCAAGTGTTGGAGAAGGAATCAAAGGAGAAGCGATTCGAAGATGTTCTAATCATTCGTGACTATCCTGAAGTCTTTCTAGAAGATTTGCCAGGGCTTCCGCCTCAAAGGCAAATAGAATTCCAAATCGATCTAATTCCTGGTGCTGCACCCGTGGCACGTGCGCCATATCGTTTAGCACCATCCGAACTAAAAGAATTGTCTGTACAGTTGCAGGAACTATCTGATAAAGGTTTTATTCGACCGAGCTCGTCACTTTGGGGAGCTCCTATTTTATTCGTGAAGAAGAAGGATGGTTCGTTCCGTATGTGCATTGATTATCGAGAGTTGAATAAGCTAACAATTAAGAATCGTTACCCGCTTCCAAGAATTGATGATCTATTTGATCAACTTCAAGGTTCTCTTGTTTTCTCCAAGATTGATCTTCGTTCTGGCTATCATCAACTTCGCATACGCGAGGAAGATATTCCTATTACGGCGTTTAGGACTCGTTATGGTCATTACGAGTTTCGGGTTATGCCTTTTGGTTTAACCAATGCACCTTATGTATTCATGGACTTAATGAATCGTGTGTGTAAGCTGTATCTTGATAAATTCGTGATCATGTTCATTGATGATATTCTAATCTACTCTAAGAGCGAAGAAGAGCATGTCGAACACTTAAAGATTATCTTGAACTTGTTAAAAAACGAAAGGTTGTACGCAAAATTCTCAAAGTGTGATTTTTGGCTTAGTTCCGTACAATTTCTTGGATATGTGATTGACAAAAGTGGTGTACATGTTGATCCTGCGAAAATTGAAGCTATCAAAAATTGGAGTGCTCCGACTACTCCAACTGAAGTACGACAATTTATAGGTTTGGCTGGTTACTACCGAAGGTTTATTGAAGGATTTTCTTTGATATCGAAACCATTAACTAAGCTGACTCAGAAAAATAAACCATATGTATGGGGCGATGACGAAGAAGAAGCTTTTCAAACCTTAAAAACAAAACTCTGCAGTGCGCCGATCTTGTCGCTACCCGAAGGAAGTGAGGACTTTGTTGTTTATTGAGATGCATCTCTTAAAGGATACGGTGCTGTTCTCATGCAACGTGAAAAAGTGATCGCATATGGCTCTAGACAATTAAGGAAGAATGAAGAGAACTACACTATGCACGACTTGGAACTAGGCGCTGTGGTTTTTGCTCTACGAATCTAGAGACATTATATGTATGGTACGAAATGTACAGTATTCACTGATCATAAAAGCCTACAATATATCTTGGATCAAAAGGAGCTGAATATGAGGCAACGTCGATGGGTTGAACTCTTGAGTGATCACGATTGTGAAATTCGTTATCACCCAGGAAAGGCAAATGTGGTAGCCGACGCGTTAAGTCGAAAAGAAAGGGAAAAACCGATTCGAGTGTGTGCTTTGGTGGTGACAGTTCATAATAACTTACCCGAGCAGATTCGAAACGCACAAATCGAAGCGTGTAAAAAGAAGAATATCGCGGCCGAAAAATTTAGAGGAGAAGGTGAGCCCTTTGAGACGCGAGCCGATGGTATCAAATGTCTAAGAGGTTGAATCTGGTTACCATTCTATGGAGGACTGAGAGACTTGATCATGTTAGAATCTCATAAATCCAAGTATTCTATTCATCCAGGATCAGACAAAATGTACCAAGACTTGAAAAAGTTATACTGGTGGCCGAATATGAAAGCCAATATTGCAACATACGTCACGAAATGCTTAACGTGTGCTAAGGTAAAGGCTGAATATCAGAAGCCGTCAAGATTACTTGTCCAACCAGAACTTCCAATCTGGAAATGGGAGGGAATTACGATGGACTTCATCACAAAATCCCAAGGACACCGTCTGGGTACGATACAATATGGGCTATAGTCGATCGTTTAACTAAGTCCGCTCATTTTATTCCAATCAATGAGAAGTTCAGTACAATAACAGTTGTGTTGGAGTGAAGTTCAGATAAACTCGCCGACATTTATCTGAAGGAAATTGTGTGCAAACATGGTGTTCCCATTTCAATCATTTCCAATAGAGACAGTCGCTTTGCTTCTGGATTCTGGAGATCACTTCCAAAATCTTTAGGAACCAATTTTGATATGAGCACAACCTATCATCCACAAACTGATGGGCAAAGTGAGAGAACAATTCAAACTTTAGAAGATATGTTGCGTGCTTGTGTGATAGACTTCGGAACAAGCTGGGATAAGAACTTACCTTTGGCCGAATTCTCGTACAATAACAGTTATCACACGAGTATTAAAGCTGCACCTTTTGAAGCACTTTATGGGAGAAAATGTCGATCACGCGTGTGTTGGAGTGAGGTTGGTGATGCTCAACTCACTGGGCCGGAAATGATTAGAGAGACGACGGATATGATTGTGCAAATCAAGAATAGGTTGGTGACCGCGTGAAGCCGACAGCAGAGTTATGCGGATGTAAGACGAAAACCATTGGAGTTTAATGTGGGGGATAAGGTAATGCTAAATGTAACACCCCCAAATTTATACAAATCAATATAGCGGAAGACTAGTTGGTGTTACGGGATAGCACATTACTCACATCATAGACAACGCTTAAAAGTCGCGTCGTTTTAATAATAAAATATTTCCATTCATAAATATCAAAGTTACATTGGTCCCAAGTCATTTGCATTTAATACAGGTTTTACAAAGCATTTGAATGGAAATAAGTATTTAGGTGCGGGCCATGAATTCTTGTTGTCTTCCCGAGAATTACCTTCAAGTACCTGAGATAAAACATGTTAAAAGAAAAGGTCAGCGATAACGCCGAGTGAATTCATAGAGTTTAATAAAATCCATCAATATAATATCAGTATAAAATTATTACTGAAAATCATTTTGTACAAATCATTTTAATAGGCCATAAAATAGCCAAAGTCATTTTATACAAATCCTTATCGAAAATCATAATATAGGCATTTGCCTTAAAAATCATTATACGAGCCAATGTCGTAAAAACAATCATACAATACGTCTTATAACGTTGTATGAAAATAAAAACCGTTATATGAATATGGTTATCAAAAACCAAAACACAAACATAATATCAATAGTATGACCCTGTATTGCTAGTCAGGCAATACGTCGTAATTCTGAGCGTCTGGTAGTATTTCGTTAGTCGGATTATTATAAGCCGCATGACATTGTTACCTTACTAAACCAAAACGGGTAGCTAACCCGATACCAATTTTGCCCATCTAAAGTAGCGTTTCGTCACAAAGGTCACGCTATGGAAATCTTCTCATACATAAATTCGCTTACCAATCAATGTGGCACGACGAGGATCAACCGTCAAGGCGCGAACTGGGGTGATCATCCCCAAATAGTACTATTAAATGCATAAGCGTCTACCAAATCCCGGTAGTTCACAATTCATGCTAATGGGACTTTTAGTGACATAACCTAACTTTAATAATCCATTTAATTTCATCTATCGGGTCCTTTAATCATTTATCGGGTCATACAATCGGGTCATTCAATCATTCGGGTCCAAAATCAATAAACAAACAATCGGGAAAAATGGTGTCCTATTTAATAAAAACTAACATGTTATCTCCCTCGCGGGTTTATAAAACATTTCATAAAAACATTTAAAAGAGTGCGAGGCTACGAACTCACGTTGATGTGGGAAGGCGGGTGATCGGCAATTCGGACGTATGGTACGTGCTTCAATCACGGAAACCTAGACAAATAATACTCGTCTTAGACTCATGTCCAATGACTTTATAAAAGTAACAATTATGTATACATATGATGATTATATATATATGATGATCAAGTGGGTTTACATATTCTCGTTTACTCCTTTTAGTGTTATATGTTGATAACTTTTATATTAGTTTACTAGTTTTACCCATTTACGTGTCTTAAGTCCAATAAGCTTATTATAAGTTATTTAACTTATTTTAATCCATTTTGTACTTATATTATCAGTACTTAAACTTTACAAGTTGGGCCCAAATGGGTTAAGCCCAATAAGTTCTTTTTATGAGTGTTTAACTTATTTAGTCCAATTATTAGCCCAATGTGTTTACTTAGCTCGTTAATGTCCGTTTGTCCTATAGTTCGGGTTTTTATTGGTTTTTACTTGTTATACACGTCTATATATCAGTATATAAGTTTTATAAAGTTTTCATTAGACGGGTCCAACCATCTAAGTTTTATTTAACAAAAACGTTAATTTTACGGTAATAGCCGAAAAAGTCGTAAAAATCATGTTTATAATTTTATAACTTATAAAACTTAACAAGTTACCATTTTTATAAAATGTACACTTATTTAACCTTTCACATACTTATATAAATAAAATCCATAAGTTAGTGGGTTTTTATTTTACATTCTATACTATTAAATTTTGAGTGCTTATATAATAATATTATTCTTTAATTTCCAAAAATCTGATTTTTATCTTCACTTTCACCAAAATTTCCATATCTTGAGTTCTATATGGAGATAGAAGCTCAAATGTTTATCACATAAACTACATGATATGTGCTACATTTAACTCTTCTATAGCTACTGTTGAATCATCTTCTAAATATTTTCTAAAAATCATCCAAAACAGTAACCTCAGATTTATACCCTAAACTTGTTTTGATCATATCTCACTCATTACTTTGATTCCATTGCATGGCCAACTCTCACATGTGTACAAGACATTTAGCTTACTGTAAATGGATTCTACTTCATCATTTCATCAGTTCATAACATGTTTCTTTACTGTTTTATACAGCCATCAAATTTAACCAAGATTTTAACCTTGTTTCTTATAGTCTTTCATCTTTTTAAGCATGTTTATCAACACCAAATCCCCACATAACATTTTTATCATCATATAATCATCATATACATATACAATAGAAAATAAAATACATGTTTACATAATCAAATTAACAAGAAGATGAGGAGGACAATCTTTATACCACCATGATGATGTATGTTGATCAAAACATGGATTTTGATGGAGAAACTTGTGATGCACCAAGACCATCTTCATGACCACCAATCTTCCTAATCTCCTTGTGGAAAATCAGCCCCAAGACACCATGAATACTCCTCCATGGATGTTATAATCACCACCATTCAAGAGAGCTTCAAGAGGGCTTCAACATATGTGTGAATAACACATGATTTTGTGGTTGGGATTGATCAAGTGATGGTGTTTTGTGGTGATATGGTGGACGACAAACATGGAGTCAAGAGAGAGAGAGAAGTGGTTTTGCATGGATGGAAATGAGGAGAGTGGTATGAGTTGTAGCTAGTTTTGTGTAGTGGAATGCTTACAATGTAAGCTAATCCATGTGTTTAGCTAAATTGTTAAGGTTATGACACATCATAGATGTGTTGTAGCAACATGTTGGCCGGTTTTGGGGGTGGGACAAGTGTCCCACTTGTCTCATCCCCATTTTATTTACGGGTACTCCTCGATTCTAGTTTCCTCGATTTGCTGCCCTCGGGTCGTTTTACGAAAAACGTTTTTATAAAGTATGAATTAACGGCACAAAATGAATCTAATAAAAATTGTCTCATCAAAAACGGAGTTCGAAAACGTAAGTACGTAATCCTAGGGTTTCCGGTTTAGTCGTAAAGGACGTTAAAATAAAATCGTAAGTCCTAATCTCTTCTCGTAAATTTGTGAGTTTATGAACTAACACAAATTTAAAAGTCCAAAATAATATTCACGGATAAATTTATTTTCTGAAGTGTCGGACTGTCACCAAAGACGGTGTACGTAAACGTAAGCACGTAATGTTGAATCCTCCGGTTTAGACGTAGTCGATGCTACTCCAAGACGTAAATCCAAATTTCTTCCCAAAAATAAGTGAGTTCATATTGTATCATTAAAATAATATTTTCAAATAATATTTGAGAATAAAATATCAATCGTAAATTGATGGATTGTCACACTAAAGGTATCACCATGGAAAGGTGTTGTACGATTTGGAAAACGTGGAAAATTAAGTCCTCGTTATATCGGACCATTCAAGATTATATCTAGAGTAGGTCCTGTGGCATACCAACTTGAATTACCACAAGAACTTCATGGAATTCATAACACTTTTCATGTATCGAACCTGAAGAAGTGTTTATCCGACGAAGAACTCGTTATACCATTGGACGAGGTTAGGGTTGATGAAAAGTTGCACTTTATTGAGGAACCGATCGAGATCATGGATCGCGAGGTCAAGCAACTAAAGCAAAGCTGAATACCTATTGTCAAAGTCCGATGGAATTCGCAAAGAGGGCCTGAGTATACTTGGGAAAGGGAAGATCAAATGTGGAAGAAATGCCCTCATCTCTTTGATTTCAACAAGCGACCGGGCAAGAACGTAAGTTGATCTTCGAGGGCGAAGATCCTAATTTGGTGGGGATGATGTGACAATCTGTCGATTTCAGGTCGTTTTTCTAATCTCGACTATTACGTATTATGTATTTACTTTATTGAGAAATTTTAATTATCGGCTAACTGGGAAGTTTAAGGTTTGAAGCTTAGCGTAAGAATGTCGTTTAGGTTATAACCGGCAAGGAATACTTTAAGTATCGATATTTATTTCTTGTTATGACATAAAAATATTTTTATTGGTGTCGTTTAGTTTTTTGTTATTATTATTATTTTATTTTATTTTATTTTTATTACTTTCTTTTAAAAGTATATATTTTTTTAAAGTTTACGTTAAACCTTTAAGTGTTGTTCTTTCATTTGACGCAATAACTATTTTAAGTCATTTAATTATCAAAATATAAATGTCCTGCGAATGTCGATGTTTTTATTTTATATTGAGCGTTTATTTTTCGTGTTTTACGTCTATATTTTAAATCGCGTAACTTTTATAATATCGGGTATCGATAGTACCCGATTTTGCAACTTATGAGGCAAAATTTAAATAATCTTGCCCACTCAATCTCACAACATATATCACTTTTTTTTCTCGTGTCTCTTGTTGCATCATGTTATCAAAATTTATCTACAATTCTTAAAATAACAATAATATTCCAACCATATACTTACATTTGATAAGTGAGTTACACCTCCTGCTATGTTTTCTTTGTAAACGCATGACATGTGGGAGCTTATTCACCCATGTCTTATGTTAAAAAATTGACACACATACTTTAAGATTTACTTGCTATATAGAAAAATAAAAGTAAGGAGATCAAACTTGCCATATTTACTTGTCATATTTACTTGCCATAAGAATAAGAAAGAGATCAAATTTGGTTGCCTATACACGCAGCTTTCTCTCTCATCAAATTTGGTATCAACTTTTCATTTTCTCATTAGTGCATGTTAGTTTTTCTTTGATTCACTTATAAAAATAAAGTCACTTTCATTTCATGGTTTATTAGATCAATAATAGTACTTCAAGAGAGTTTTGGTAGTAGTATTACACTAGTATACTTAAAAATTAATTTACTTTAAAACTAAGTCCAACTTTGTTGACACATCTAAATAACTAGAGACAATACTTATTTACATGTATACATATTTTATGAAATACTTGTTGTGTACTCTTAATATGTTATTTATTTCTTATAGACAAGTGTGTCAAACATACTCTTTTGTAAAAATAATATGTACTGCTTAAAAGATTTAAGCTACAAGAAATTACTTCTAAATATACTTAGTTACTCAAAACTATAGTTATATCGACTAATGTAGCATATGTTTTGTATTTTGACTATATAAAATATCGTATTAGTCACTTATTTTAAATGACATTTTTAGTGATAGGTAACATATTTGACGGGTCTAAATGGGTGACCTAGCTAGTTCTCATTCTTTTGTTCGAGCATATCAATTAAATTTTTATAAGTATTTTTACTTTATCTTAGGACGCATTTAGTGAGGACTACAGTCAAAGGTTGATTTTGGTAATACTCGTTGAGACCACTCTTGTACTAACGCATTACCTATTAAGGTGAGTTCATAGCTTCACTTTTATTTATTTACTTGTTTTATAAAACCCGCGAGGGGGATAACATGCTTATTTTCAAAATTGAACACAAGGGACCCGATTGTATGCTCAGATGAATGTTATTTACATAAGTTTGCTTATAGCCTCTAAGACCCACTTATCATGAATTGTTAATTACTCGATGCGAGTGAACGCTAATACTATGGATAGATCTATCGGGATGACGCCCAGTCTGATGCGATTAGCTATCGCAAGGTGTAGTGAAGCACTAGTGTATTGGAGCACATCGGATTCATTGTATAAGAGAAATATTCGCACTAGGCTAGGTGTGTTTGTGGGCTGAAATATAAATATGTTAACGTTCAATGTCACGAGACTTATGAAATAACAACAATAATTATGTCTGATCCACATAATTGTTACCAGATGAAGGTTTATCCAGATACTTGTGTTCAATTTATATATTTAAACTCTATGGATTCACTCAACATTTTTGTTGATTTTATAGCATGTTTTATCTCAGGTCCATAAAGAAGGTACTCAAGGAAGGTGGTTTCATGAAGCTTGCTTAATTTTGGTGACTTTGGCCTGCTTTTATAAAATATATCCATGCGAAACAACTTTTATCTTTTGATGTGTACTGTAAATATTTTAAAATTATCTGGGACCGTGTATGGATTATTATCTTTTGAATGCATGAATGGATGTTTTTTTAAAACGACTCGTTTTGAGCCGTATTCTATAATTGTGTGATTGTATCATGTAAGTAACACTCAAGGACCCTTCCGCTGAAATGACCCGATTTGAGAGTGTTACTGTAAATATATCCATGCGAAACAACTTTTATCTTTTGATGTGTACTGTAAATATTTTAAAATTATCTGGGACCGTGTATGGATTATTATCTTTTGAATGAATGAATGGATGTTTTTTTTAAAACGACTCGTTTTGAGCCGTTTTCTATAATTGTGTGATTGTATCATGTAAGTAGCACGCAAGGACCCTTCCGCTGAAATGACCCGATTTGAGAGTGTTACATCAGCAAACTCCCTCTAACCAGATTCCCCAACCCTCTAAAGATCCTCAATCTTCTTCTCATCGTGATGATGATCAACCTCACTCTGATGAGATGATCCATACACCTGCTGATTCAATTGCTTCTAGTGTTTCTCCACAAGCAAGAGCTACAGAGGTGGTGGATGTTGCACATTTAACTGATTTGTGTACAAGCTTGTTCAAACAGGTACAAGTTTTACAAAAAGAGAAGATTGAGCAATATAAGAGAATTGCAGATTTGGAAGCCAATATTACTAAGCTAAGGAATAAAGATACTCCTTGGATAAGGCACCATAAGGCAATTCAGCAGGCTAACCTTAAGAAGAAAAGGCTCAAACTCTTCAAGAAGAAGCAACTGAATGCAACCAAACAGGAGAGGAATAATAAAGAACCAGGTACTTCTGATATTCAAACAAATATTCTTAGGGTTGAAATTCAGTTTGAAGCTGATGATGGTATTGAAAACTATGTGGATGACACAAATATGGAGCATCAACATGAGGATCAACCACAACCATCAACTACTAAAGAAGAAATGGTGGTAATTCAATCACAATCTCAATCACCACAACTACAAGAAGCTAATTGGAGTAGTTTTTATGAGAAGCTAGAGGAAATAAAATTTACATTTCTTGTGTCTACAACTCCACCACCACAAAGACAATTTTGGTATCATAAGAAACAGTCAATCCAAGTACTGCCAAGTTCAAAGATGAATGTTGGATCAGACAAGACTGAGGAGTTGGAAATTGAAAAGACAGCTTCCAAAGGAGATAAAGTGTTTGGAGATACTTTGGTGATTGATGAAAGAAGTGTGTCTACAACTGGTGAAGTGAATACTGCTAAAGAACCAAGTACTGTTAAGCCTACTACAAATACTGTTGGTGAAAGATCTTCACTGACATCTTCTGAAGAAAGCCAAACTCCATCTTTTGGAGAAGATGAGACCATAGCACAAATTTTGCTTGATCTCAAAGAGAAGAGTTTCAGCTGAAAAGCCTAGGCTAGCGAATGATGAAAAGAAGACACAATAATCAAATCTTGCCAGCCAAGTTCAAGACAAAGGCAAGAAAGTGCAAGCTTCAAAGCCCACTACAAAAGGTATTGTTATACCAGGTCAACAACCTGATGAAGATGAAGAAAGAAGATATTCAAGGTTATTAAAGAAATTACATAAGATTGATCCAAAGGATAAGGGCAAGAAGCAATTGCAATCTGAGTCAGAAGGTGAAAGTGATTCAGATGATGACATTAGCAAAGTCATGAATAAATTTCATCAAATGGAGCATGATGAAGAAGTAGCTTTAAGACTACAAGCAAGACTCCATTAAGAAGAGAAACAGGAAGAACTTGTAGCTAAGCAACAATTGCTTGAAGAACAAAGAGTACAACATGAATGGAATATTGAAGAGTATGACAGAATTCAATTTGAACTATAGGGAAGTAAACTCCAAGTTGAGTCCTTAATAGCTGAAGAGATGAAGAGAGACGCATATGACGAGGAAGAAAATGATAGATTGATTGATGACCTAGTCAAGGAGCAACAAAGATTCTTTGCTGAAAAGAGAAGAAGAGAAAGAGTCAAGCCTCCAACAACTACTCAAATTAGGAATCAAATGATGTCCTACCTCAATAAGGTTAAACATTTCACTCATGCACAGCTAGTTAGGAAGAGCTTTGATGAGATCAAGACTTTGTATGAACAACACAAAAGGATCAAGTTAAACTTTGGTGATATTAGATCTGAGAAGGATAAAAAGGACAATGAAGATGTCAAGAAACATTTACAACAACAAAGGTAATTTGGAAGTACCCCCAGACTTGATGATGCAAGTACTGCCGGACAAGAAGGAACATCTCCACATATCAAGACTACTTATGCTAGGAAGAATAAAAAGGTAAAGGAGATTTCAAAGGAAGCAAAGACTGCTCAAGAGTTGGATGTGGGAAGTAAAGCTCAAAGTGTTAAAGGAACTGAAATTGTACAATAAGTACATACTCGTTCAACAGTACATTAAGAAGTGGTACATACTGACTTGGAGGAAGGATCTATTGAATTAGAAGGAACCTCCAAAGGTATTAAAAGAAAAAGATCAACCATGAAAAAGCAAGAAGCAAAGAAAAAGGCAAAATCTACAAATGTAGATAGTGATGATGATGAGAGCTGCATAAAGCACTTGAAGATAGTGAAATTTGAAGATCAATGCATTGATATAGTGTTATTTGGAAGAGATCATCAATCATAAGATGGACATGTGCTATAAAATAAGGATTGGAAGCTCATGGAATAACTAGAATAGATGGTACATTTAGGATGTTCAGGTTATTAGAAGACATTCTTCATATTCTTGACAGACAAGACATTCAAGATCTTAACAGATTTGTTCAAGGAGGAAGTGAAGGTAAAGAAGAAGTATCACTATTATGCCATGAATTGAAGTTTATGTATGAGCCACATAATTGTGATCAACAAATATTGAAGGAGTTAGAGAATCAGGTTTCTACTTACTAGAGATATTATAGGTCATGTGGCTTACATACACTGGATGTAAATGATGTTACTTATTATATGCTTCAAGAGAAAAGATATCCTTTTGGAAGAAGGTTGTTAGAAAGAATGTTGAAATAACAACTAGAAGTTTCAGAGGAGTCAAATGGTGCTTTATAGTTGATTAGGATGATCAAACATCAACTCAAGGATTTGGAACACGAAGAAGAAGCTGAGAAGGAGCCTTAAGTGTTTGACTTTTAGTCACACTTCACAAATAGTTCTCAGTTCACCATGTCTAACAAACATAAGAACTGGCTATTCCATAAGCAAACGGTTTATGGTAAAGATTTCTCAAATCCATTGATTGCTGGTAGTTTGGTAAAAAATACATGGTCATTAACTCACGATACTTAGAAGTGAAGAGTTAGCTACTCTTAGGGCAAACAGTTCTAGGTAAAGACTTTATCAAATCCGTTAATGGTTGATAGTTTCCCAAAAATTGTAGGGTTATGAGTACACCTTATTCTTTATGAATAATACGAGACTTTTAGCCAAGTATAAAATAATTTCGTTCCAAGTCTCTTCGAATTGATTACCGTTAATTAGTGCGACTCAATTGTCTTTTGGTGATCAAGTGGATGTGATTTGTTTGATTATCTAAAAGCAAGTAATTAAAATTGTCGTTGAGTAAAATGGAAGCTCTAAAAATAAAAGAGTGCAATCTTTTAAAATTAAAACGTAAATGATTAAAAACTTCAAAACTTGAAAACTTGTTTAAAATAAGCTACGTAAAAAGGCGGGAAAGATTAAATTTGAAAACTAAGGAAAATAAAAATTAAAGTAAATTTGCAATGCGATCGCACTCCATCGCAACCATTCCATCGCAACTCACCATCGCAATGTCCCATCGCAACCTGATCGCAATGTTCCATCGCAACTACTGATCGCAATGTGGATCGTAGTCTTGATCGTGACAAGAAGAATCGCAATCAATGCGATCGTAACAAGGTAATAGAATACGATCGCACCCACAGATCGCAATGAGTGATCTTGGTGTGTGATCGTACCAGGGAAGAACAACGAATCGCAATCTATGCGATCGAAGCCAAGAGATCGTATTCAGGGGGAAAACCCTTCTAAGATGGAAATGGCGCCCAAAGAGTAAATAAGAATAAGCAGTAACCAATAAGCACTTTCAAACTTCTAGACAAAGATAAATAAGCACAATTTCGAAAACTTTTGAATCTAAACACGAGACTTAATAAACCGAGCATAAAACAATAAATTTTTTAAGAAAGCTTAAAAGTAAATAAGCCAAAACAAGCGAATAAGCCAATAAGCATAAAGAGCTTATAGCCTATACGTATATGAGCTTATGTAAGAACAAGAAAGATTAACCTTTTAACCACGAAATCATCAAATCAAACATGTGAAGTGTAATATTCGGATCAAAAAGTTAAAGTAAATCAAGAAAGTTAGAAAAAGATTAAAGAGTAAAAAGCTTAACTAAGAACTTTTGATTAATGAAACTCTAATACAAAGATTAAACAAAGCTTAATTGAAAGAAAAGATGAAGTTTTAGTGAGAGAAAGTTAAACACTTTCTCTCTCTAAAATGAAAACTAAAACAAAGAAAATTAAAACTAGTTAATGACTAACACCCTCCTAATGTGTCATTAGGAGGGTATATATAGGGAGTGGGGAATGCATGTATGCTTTCTTCTTTCTTTCTTTTCTTCTCGACTCGATCTAAATTCTTTGTCTTTCTCGATGTCGTCTCGGGATTTGAACTCGTCTTTTAATTTTCTTCTATAATTAGACTTGAGTTCTTCGACTTCATTAAACTTCCGTCTTTATACTTTTTCTTCGATAAATCTTCAAAATAGGCTTTGGACTTCCGTTCTTTTTGCACTCTTGATCTTTTGACTTCGTCTTTTCTCGTTTTCTTTGATAAAAGCCCGTGAAAGCCCGTGTTTCCTTCCTTTTTCGTATTTTGGTCCTAAAACACAATAAAAATACAAACCACGCATAACTCCGACTTTTACGACATAAAATACACGTTTTGGTATTGTTATTATTGGAAATAAGTGGAAAAAGGATAAGTGTTTTCACACTTATTAAATCCCCTACACTTGACCATTGCAATGCCCTCATGCAATGCATTAATTTTAAAGCACGGTTTACATTTTCCATCATAAATAACCCACCTTGGCCATTATTAAATACTAAACATTTAAGGAAAATAAAAAGATAGAAACAAGTAAAGAAATCTAAGACTTACATTGGGTTTTGGCTGCCATGAACGTTTATCATCCTCAAGTTTCATGTTCCCCATACCAAGCTTAAAAACGAGATCATTGTTATTATAAGTTAGCAAACTAACATGAATTCATGTGGGCCAATTATTTACTTAGACTCCCTTATTCCTAGGTGTATCTCTTATATTTTATTTTTTTCTTGAATGATCACGAGGATTCATTGTTTGACTTATTTCGATAGTTTATTTAGGCCGAAAATAAAGTGGGACGATTTAATCAATAGTTAGCTAAAGGACAAAATCTTTTAAAACTGCTTCTCGGGACCTCTTAAAGTTCATATCTTGGCATAACTCGCTTCACGATTTGAGACCTTTCTCGGACCGATATTTGGAAGCGATTTCATACTTCAAATCTTGAGAGACGTTCTTGAAATTATGGTCTTCTCTTCATAATAGGAATTTCTTCACTTGAAGTTTTTGAGAGATTCTTCATATTTGGACCACGACTTCTTCATTTTTCTCCAATCTTTATTTTGGACTTTGATATACAACGATCCGCCTCCTTTTAGGACTTGGATCTATTTATCCTCATACCTTGTTAGGGCCTTTTTGGATAGACTTCTCCATGATCTTTTGGGGAGTTTTTGCTTTTCGTCGTGTGTCTCGATCCTTCATATTGATTTTCGATCAATGATTCTTCACATCACTTTTGGATCTTTAGCAACAAAATGTAGCCCTCATGCCTTGTTAGGGCCTTTTCGGACTTGCCAATCTTCGCATCCCGCTTCAATAAGTTATGCCTTGGCTATGAACTCTAATTAATACCGAGCAACTTTTAAACGATCTTGGGCTAGAAGCTAAGTAACTTTTCAAATCGTACAACCTTATTTATTGCAGATAAATTTATTAACAAGCGATGGGAGAATAGGCTCATAATTAACTAACATAAATTCACGAAAGAATACCAAACTTATAATTGACTCTATCATCTCTCGTCCTCCACAGTTTAAAATCTCAAGGAATGAGACTCGTGGATGCTTAGCCAATTAAATCAAAGTTTTGGGTTTTCGAGCCGTCTATAGGATCTTGCAAACTCTTAGAATTTTTCAAGTTTAGAATTTGCATTTTAAAGTTCCCTTACGACTCTCTAGGATCAATTATAGGAACTTGCGAAAAGTTCTTGTTCTTAACCCGTGAGAGTTAAGACTTTCGCGTTTTAAAGTTCCCTATATAAAAGCCTAGCAAAACTTGACTTAAACACGTTAAGGATACTAGCTAGAGTAAACTTAGATAAGTAAACTCGGGTTGAGTCAAAATATTCATGACTTTGAACAATTTAAAACCACTTTATTAAACTTTTATTTTTAGCAAGGAAAGTAAATAACGATAGCAAAGGAAAACTACAAGGCCAAAATAGATTAAAAATTTTGAAAAATGTCGGAAAATCAAGTTTTTATGTTAAAATGAGGGCAAATTCATGGAAAAGACCACTTACTTCGATAGAAGTCCCCTCTACACTTGATATAAACATTGTCCTCAATGTTTAAGCATGTGGGAGTAAACTCCCCTACACTTAGGACATTGTGCACATTGTTTAAATCTTGCTAATGGAAGGACAACAAAAGTGATTTCAACGTGAACATATAAGATATGAAATATTGAATCACGATAGTTTAGGATAGAATCAGGAAGACGGAAACACGGAATCACGGTTCGTCAAAAGTCATCGAGGTGCACTTTGAAGCTTGAATCCTTGCAGAGAATAAGAAACAAGACAACAGACACATACGGGGCTCCCCCTACACTTATTATGAAAGAGGTAAAGGATAGATCACGGGTTGCCTCCCGAGAAGCGCTTGTTTTTGATAACCGAGTCACGGGCCTGACTCGACCCAATACTAGTTCATGGGAAACGTGGTGAGGGATGGCATAATCTCATGAGAGATGTCCTCACCAAAGTACAACTTTACGCGCTGGCCATTCACCTTAAAATTGGGCCCATTTGGATGAGAAAGCTCAATGGTGCCATAGGGGAAGACTTTGGCGACGGTGAATGGACCAGACCAGCGGCTTTTCAACTTGCCAGAGAAGATCTTCAACCGAGAGTTAAAAAGTAAGACTTGATCACCAACGTGGAACTCTCGGTTCTTAATTCTAGCATCGTGGATGATCTTGGTCTTCTCCTTGTAGATCAATTAGTTCTCGTAAGCTTCATTCCTCAGTTCATTTAGCTCGTTGAGTTGAATCTTCCGAAGATCACCGGCTTTGTTGATGTCGAAGTTGGCCCACTTCAAGGCCCAGTATGCCTTATGTTCGAGCTCGATAGGGAGGTGGCATGCTTTCCCGTACACATGACGATAAGGTGTACAACCAATCGCGGTCTTGTATGCGGTACGGAAAGCCCACAAAGCATCATCTAACTTATCGACCCACGCGGCACGATGCTCTCCCACAGTATGTTCCAGAATTCGCTTCAATCCACGGTTGGAAATCTCGGCTTGCCCATTGGTTTGGGGATGATAGGCGGTGGAAATACGGTGATTGACGCCATACTTAGCCATGACTCTTGCGAATTGATCGTTGCAAAAATGAGTCCCGCGGTCACTGATGATAGCACGAGGAACACCGAATCGAGCAAAAAGCTGCTTCAAAAAGTTCACAACGACCCTCGCATCGTTCATAGGAAGAGCCTTAGCTTCAACCCATTTCGAAACGTAGTCAACGGCTACGAGGATGTACTTGTTCCCTTTGGATGATGGAAATGGCCCCATAAAGTCGATGCCCCATACGTCAAAGATTTTACATTCTTGTATGAAATTTTGAGGCATCTCATCTTTATATGTGATCTTGCCTTGTCGTTGGCAAGCATCACAATGCTTAACCATTTCGTGAGCGTCACGATAAATGGTGGGCCAATAGAATCCAGAATCAAACACTTTCTTTGCGGTGTAGTTGGGACCAAAGTGACCACCGGTGGGTCCTTTATGGCACGCATCAAGGATTTGTAAAGCTGCCGGCCCATCAACACATCGACGAATGATCAGATCAGCACATTGTTTGAAGAGATAAGGGTCATCCCAGAAGTAAGTCTTAACATCTTTAAAGAACTTCTTCCTTTGTTGGGATGTTAACCCTTTGATGAGAATACCACCCGCTAAGTAGTTTGCAATGTCCGTAAACTACGGGGTGTCATCAAGATTGGAGTGAATAGACATTAAGGTCTCAAGGGGAAAGAGTCATTGATCTCTTGATTTAGATGATCCCCTTAATAAGGATCCTCTAGTCTACTTAGATGATCCGCGGCTAGGTTTTCGGCTCCCTTCTTGTCACGAATTTCAATGTTGAATTCTTGAAGGAGCAAAACCCAACGAAGAAGTCTTGGCTTAGAATCTTGTTTAGTCAATACGTACTTCAACGCGGAATGGTCGGTATACACGATGGTGGTGGAAAGGACAAGATAGGGGCGGAACTTCTTAAAGGCATACACTACAGCTAAAAGCTCTTTTTCGGTAGTTGTATAATGCAATTGAGCCCCCGTCATTGTCTTGGTAGCGTAATGGATTGGTTGGAAGTGTTTGTTCACTCTTTGGCCCAAAACCGCTCCAATAGCAAAGTCGCTAGCATCACACATCAATTCGAAAGGTAGCTCCCAATTAGGGGTAACCAAGACCGGTGCCTTAGTAAGCTTATCCTTAAGAAGATTGAAGGATTCAAGACACTCTTTGGAAAAGATGAAAGGAGTTTCTTTTTCCAAGAGGTGGGTCATCGGGCGAGCGATTTTAGAAAATTTTTGAATGAATCGACGATAGAAGCCTGCATGACCAAGGAAACTTCTCACACCCTTCACGGTTGAAGGTGGAGGTAATTTGGCTATGACATCCACTTTAGCATGGTCTACTTCAAGACCGGCTTTTGAGATTTTATGTCCAAGCACAATGCCTTCTTTTACCATGAAATGGCATTTTTCCCAATTTAGAACAAGGCAAATGTCTTCACATCGCTTAAGCATGCGTTCCAAATTAGCAAGGCAAGTAGAGAAGGAATCACCATAGACCGAGAAATCATCCATGAAGACTTCCATAGTTTCTTCAACCATGTCATGGAATATAGCCATCATACACCTTTGGAATGTCCCAGGAGCATTGCATAAGCCGAAGGGCATTCTTTTGTAAGCAAATGTTCCATAAGGACAAGTGAATGTGGTTTTCTCTTGGTCTTGGGGATCGATGGGTATTTGAAAATAACCCGAGAAACCGTCTAAAAAGCAGTAATAGTCATTACCCGCCAGACGTTCAAGCATTTGGTCCATGAAAGGAAGGGGAAAATGATCCTTTTTCGTAGCATCATTGAGTTTGCGATAGTCTATACAAACTCTCCACCCTGTAACGAGATGAGTAGGAATCAACTCGTTGTTTTCGTTGGGCACCACGGTGATTCCGCCTTTCTTAGGCACACAATGGACTGGACTAACCCATGGTGAATCCGAGATAGGATAGATCATGCCCGCATCAAGAAGTTTGATAATCTCTTTTTTGATAACGTCATGGATCTTGGGATTCACCCTTATTTGGCTTTGAATAGTGGGTTCAAAGTTGTCCTCCATGAGAATTTTATGTGTGCAAAAGTGAGGATCAGTTCCACGAATATCGGAGATCTTCCAAGCAATCGCTTTCTTATGATTCTTCAGCACGGCGATAAGTCAGGATTTGTCTTCTTCTTTCAAGTCCTTAGCGATGATGACCGGTAACTTCTTGTTGTCTTCAAGGAAAACGTACTCGAGATGAGACGGAAGATCCTTAAGCTCTAAATCCGGAGAATTTTTGATGGACGGCGGAGTCAAAGTCGGATCATCGATAGAGATATCCTTAGGAGATGGTGGAGAAATATGGTCCTCATTGAGAAGTTTCTCAATGGTACGAATGTCTTCATCCCAATTGGAGGGAGAATCGTCATATTTCAAGTCCACATCTCCCAAAGTTGCTTCGAATTATTTTAAGATGAAATCACTTTCTCCGAATGGAGTTAGTGATGGAGAAATAGAGGCAACGGTCTCAACAATGGGTAGAGAAGAAGAACCACTTTTACAAGCGTCTTTGAAATGTTCTTCACAAGCCTCATCAAGAACGTCAATGAAATTAACGCTCTCATTGTCAGAAGGCTGCTTAGAAAGTTTACCCATGTTGAAGACGATTTTATCGTCACCAACTCTCATGATTAATTCGCCAGCGGCTACATCAATGAGAGTGCGACCGGTCCTCGAGAATGGACGTCCAACGATTAATGGAACATGGGGGTCCATCTCGTAGTCAACGACAACAAAATCCACCGGAAAGGTGAATTTGTCGACACCAACGAAGACGTCTTCGGCTATCCCTACTGGATAAGCAACCGTACGGTTAGCTAATTCCAAAGTCATGCGTGTGGGGACTATCTCGGGTAGAGACAATTGTTTCCAAACGCTTAAAGGCATTAAGTTGATACTAGCACCTAGATCGGCGAGGGCCATACAATTCTCTACCCCAGGGAAGTTGCAAGGAATCAAGAAACGACCCGGATTACCAAGTTTGGTTGGTAATTTCCTTAAGAGGACTGTAGAGCAATTCTTATTAAGTTGGGTCTGAGCGATATCAAGGAGTTTCTCTTTATCACTTAGAAGATCTTTAAACATTTTGGCATATTTTGGCATGTGAGCGAGAGCCTTAGCAAAGGAGATATTGAAATTCAGTTGTTTAAACATTTTGAGAAAGTTAGAAACCTGAATATCATCCTTGTTCTTCAATTTCTCTTTCCTCAACCTTGAGGGATATGGTATATTTGGTTGAGATGAAGGCTTCGGAATGGAATTCTCACTCACATCCGTAGGTGGTGGAGGGGCGGGAGTAGAAGGTGGTGGAATTTGAGAAGGGGGCTCGTTTTCCTTTGTCACAATCACCGGTGTAGGTGTAGGAATCTTGGGTTCCTTTAAACCTTTGCCACTGCGAGTGGTGATTTCTTTCATCTCCCCTCTGGGATTAGCAACGGTGTTACTCTGAAGAGTACCCGAACCAGAGGCTTGATTAATTGGGAAAAAACTAGCCATCATATCCCTTAAGTTATTCGTTTGATTGTTCATAGAGTTTCTCATGTCGGCTTGTAGAGCATTCCCTTGTTTAGCCATGTCATTCCTTAGCTCAGCTCAAATATCGTTCCCTTTTTTTGCCATGTCACCTTTCAAGTTAATGAATTGGCTTTGAAGATTCGTCACCATCTCTCTATTGGTCCTCGTGTAAGTTTCGAGGTCTTGGTTCAATGCCGTGGGTTGATTGAGAGGTGGGGCTTGGTAAGCTGAATTATTTCCTTGAGGTGGATATGGGTTTCTTTGGGATGGATATTGATTGGTAGCTCGAGGTTGGCTTTGATTGTTGCGGTTGAAATTGTTTTGGTTTTGAGGAGAAAAACCGGGTGGAGATAGATAGTTGTTGGAACGATAACTTAGCAAGTTACGGTCTCCTTGAGGTCGTGATTGGTAGCCTCCTGTAGCAAAGTTACCATTAGCGGTTTACACATTTTCCGGATTGTCTAGAGTGGAAGGACAATCGGTGTATGAATGAGAACCCCCGCAAATCTCACAAGAAGGTGCAATAGCTTTGGCTTGTTGAAATTGGTTTGTAGCCATGGTTAAGAAGTTTTTGTTCATCTCAGCTATTTGGCGAGTAAGTTCGGTGAGCTCTGGGTTAGATGATGTAGAAGAAACATTGGCCCTCTGATTATTTCTTAAAGATGCAGAGGAATCCCAATTTTTGTGGTGAGTGGTCATGTTCTCTATCATCTCTCCACACTCCTCAGGTCGTCTCTTCATGAATGTACCACCGACGGCAGCATTAATCGTATCACGATCACGAAAAGTTAGACCATTATAGAAAGTATCAATCAAAGTAACGGG
The DNA here is from genome assembly GCA_025667525.1 of Glebionis coronaria. NCBI lineage: Eukaryota > Viridiplantae > Streptophyta > Magnoliopsida > Asterales > Asteraceae > Glebionis > Glebionis coronaria. Next base: position 185,474 of record JANFOE010000600.1, on the reverse strand, counting down.
GAGCATGTTATGGTTCGGATAACGGTCGATCAAGACATTATAGCGTTCCCAAGCATCGAAAAGCGACTCATCAGGTTCTTGTGTGAATCCACTGATTTGGTTGCGAAGACTAGTGACCATGGATGGTGGAAAGTAGCGCGACCAAAATTTTTGAGTCATGTCATCCCATGTTTGAATTGAATTTTTGGGGAGACGATCAAACCATTTTTCGGCATGATGGGATAAAGTGTGTGGAAAGAGGTGAAGGCGAAGAAAATCCATGGAAGCACCAGGTAGTTTCATGCTTTGAGTGACGGTAATGAACTTGTCTAGATGTTTGTTGGCATCATCATCCGGTAATCCACGAAACGAGCTAGCGTTTTGAACTTGCTGGATCATGTGATGCTTCAACGAAAATTCAGGAGCCGTGATTTGCATCGGCGCAATCGGTCCTCCGCGTCCGTTCACGGTGGGTTGACAAAGCTCCTCCATTGTTCGTAAGTCGGGTGGGGGATCATTGTTGTTGTTGTTATTGTTATACAAATTGGGTAGAGGTGGGTTGTTATTGTTGTTATGCACACCAGCCATATCTATGTCTCTAAGAGTCTCGGGCTCAGGATAAGACGTATATCGAGTACGCATACACTAAAAGGAAATACATTTTTTTTATTTGTTTTTCTTTTTTATTGTTTTTGGATTTTTGAAAATTTTATATTTTTTAGGATTTTTGAAAAATTTTGGCAAGGAAAATAACGTTCCTAAAAGAACGGGTCCCAAAATTTAACGCGTCTCTCACTAAAGACCGTTAATCTTAACGAAAAGAGCCGGCAGCGGCGCCATTTAATACGATACTTTTAGCCAAGTATAAAATAATTTCGTTCCAAGTCTCTTCGAATTGATTACCGTTAATTAGTGCGACTCAATTGTCTTTTGGTGATCAAGAGGATGTGATTTGTTTGATTATCTAAAAGCAAGTAATTAAAATTGTCGTTGAGTAAAATGGAAGCTCTAAAAATAAAAGAGTGCAATATTTTAAAATTAAAACGTAAATGATTAAAAACTTGAAAACTTGAAAACTTGTTTAAAGTAGGCTACGTAAAAAGGCGGGAAAGATTAAATTTGAAAACTAAGGAAAATAAAAATTAAAGTAAATTTCCAATGCGATCGCACTCCATCGCAACCATTCCATCGCAACTCACCATCGCAATGTCCCATCGCAACCTGATCGCAATGTTCCATCGCAACTACTGATCGCAATGTGGATCGTAGTCTTGATCATAACAAGAAGAATCGCAATCAATGCGATCGTAACAAGGTAATAGAATACGATCGCACCCACAGATCGCAATGAGTGATCTTGGTGTGTGATCGTACCAGGGAAGAACGACGGATCGCAATCTATGCGATCGAAGCCAAGAGATCGTATTCAGGGGAAAACCCTTCTAAGATGGAAATGGCGCCCAAAGAGTAAATAAGCCTAAATGAATAAGCAGTAACCAATAAGCACTTTCAAACTTCTAGACAAAGATAAATAAGCACAATTTCGAAAACTTTTGAATCTAAACACGAGACTTAATAAACCGAGCATAAAACAATAAAATTTTTAAGAAAGCTTAAAAGTAAATAAGCCAAAACAAGCGAATAAGCCAATAAGCATAAAGAGCTTATAGCCTATACGTATATGATCTTATGTGGGAACAAGAAAGATTAACCTTTTAACCACGAAATCATCAAATCAAACGTGTGAAGTGTAATATTCGGATCAAAAAGTTAAAGTAAATCAAGAAAGGTAGAAAAAGATTAAAGAGTAAAAAGCTTAACTAATAACTTTTGATTAATGAAACTCTAATACAAAGATTAAACAAAGCTTAATTTGAAAGAAAAGATGAAGTTTTAGTGAGAGAAAGTTAAACACTTTCTCTCTAAAATGAAAACTAAAACAAAGAAAATTAAAACTAGCTAATGACTAACACCCTCCTAATGTGTCATTAGGAGTGTATATATAGGGAGTGGGGAATGCATGTATGCTTTCTTCTTTCTTTCTTTTCTTCTCGACTCGATCTAAATTCTTTGTCTTTCTCGATGTCGTCTCGGGATTTGAACTCGTCTTTTAATTTTCTTCTATAATCAGACTTGAGTTCTTCGACTTCATTAAACTTCCGTCTTTAGACTTTTTCTTTGATAAATCTTCAGAATAGGCTTTGGACTTCCGTTCTTTTTGCACTCTTGATCTTTTGACTTCGTCTTTTCTCGTTTTCTTCGATAAAAGCCCGTGAAAGCCCGTGTTTCCTTCCTTTTTCGTCTTTTGGTCCTAAAACACAATAAAAACACAAACCACGCATAATTCCGACTTTTACGACATAAAATACACGTTTTGGTCTTGTTATTATTGGAAATAAGTGGAAAAAGGATAAGTGTTTTCACACTTATTAATGAATAAAGTATTGGCTATTCCAGAGTGTACGGCTAACTGGTAAAGAATTAATCAAATCCGTTGATAGCTGATGATTTGCTAAAAATCATGATGCCAATACAGATTGGTTTGTTGTTAACTGTTTTATTTTAGGTGAGAAGATACAAGCAGAAATGTTGATTCATAAGTGACTTATCCTATGTGACTTATATTTATCACAGTTGAAGATTCCAAAAAGGGGAAGAAGACATATATGGTGTATGTTTAAGATCAAGAAAATCACAAAGAAGTTGAGTCCTAATCACTCAAACGGAAGTGATTATATATGAAGACAACATAGTTTCTACAAAGAATGTTCAAAAGACACTGAAGATCACATTTTGAAGACAAAGATGAAATTCATGAAGAATTAAAGATTATATCAGAAGAAGATCTGCATAAAGTGTTTGGATACATTTAGTTGGTATACAAGTACAAGATTACCAAGTTCAATCCAAGTTTGAAGAGAAGTTTGAAGACATGTAAACTTGTACATTCAACACACAGAGAAACAAGAAGACAACTAGTTATCATTCTTGTTTAGGGGAGGATTGTTGGGAATTATTGTAAAGTACAAAGTACCGTTAGTACAAGTACAAGTACTGTTAGTGATAGCAAGTAACGTTAGTGTTAACACGGTATATGTCAAGTACCGTTAGAGTTAATGAAAGTACGGATAAGTTGATAAAGACGAATATATCTTTGGTAAAGATATATTATAGTTATAGTTAGAGTATATCTTATGTGATATACTTAATAGTTTAGAATATTGATAATATATCGTGTGTGATATACTTATCATAATAGAATATTCTAGGGTTCCTTGCACTATAAAAGGAACATGGGTACGATGAGTTTCTTGTACCTTTTGCAGAAGTCGATTAATAGAAGATCGAATAGTTAGAGTAATTCTGTTCTTCTTTGCTTTATAAGTTAGATTCCACATAGCTTATTTAGTTGAGTAAGAGTCTCTCAAGTGCTCTAGTTTGATTACAAGCTATTGTACAAATCCTTAACATGATACAGATCTATTCAAAGGGATCAACACTTCACTTGCCTAAGTAACTTCAAACCCAACTCACAATTCTTCCCACATTCTAGTTCCGACTCTGAGTAGATCAAGGTGTCGTTGGTACATACGATGACAACTTGTGTATATACGCTCATGCATACTCATTAATAATTACCAAGGTACTTATATAATATACGTAATACTATATACACGCCTACACATAACCATAAGCAATTCCAACATATACTATACAAGCATGTATTAAACATCTTTCATGCAATCATACTTAGAAACTCATTGATGTCGTGGTACTTGTATAACTATGTTGTGCACCATACTTATACAATTACCCTTTCCCCAATGCATTCCCTCCTATGATGACACTTATAAGAAATTAATACTACACATAACACATAAATCCATCTACACACATAAGCACATAACCATAGCATAAAATAAGATCCAAAATTCCATGTATTAAAATAACACAGCCAATGCATGAAACACATAGACTCGCAATCTAACTGAACCAGCATAGACAAAATTCAAAATGTATAAAGAAACATGAAAGCATAATCAACCAAAATTTAACAATGACCAGTGTGGACGACTATGGTTCAACCCGCACTAGTCAAAACTCGAAAGGAAAATAGACATGCGACTAAGTATGGACGACTATGGTTCAATCCATAGTTGTCTAAAATTCGATAAGAAGAAACATGTGACTAAGTATATACGACTATGGTTCAATCCATACTAGTCAAAACTTCAAAGAAAACATTTTAAATAAGAACCAACAATACTTAGAAAAATATCAATCAATATCTTAAAAGTAGTTCATATACAAAATACAGAAATTAGAATTTAATCACATCATATACTATAATGCACATGTACTCCTATGACGCCTATATATAGGGACCCTTAAGCTATAGACTAGGCTAGGCAACCTAATTCTCGATAACCATTGTCTCTGATACCATTCTGTCACACCCACCATGGTAGAATATGGGGCGCGATGTATGGATATCATCACAACAAAATAGTGTCTCAATAGAGTAATACTAAATGCAAAAGAAATGTCATAAATGGTGACACAAATATTGTGACAATACCTCAACAAAATGCAGGAGTCTAGGTAAGTAGGTAAAAGTCCCACCTCTTACCAAAGACAAACAAGTAAAACAAACATCGACATATAGATTCATAGTATCACTTATGCAAATAAACATAAATAAAACTAAGATGAATGGGGATCTCCTCCTAAATGCAATCCTATGGCAACTCCAGTCCTAGCCACTTCTATTCTCACGCTTAACCACATTATCACCTTAAAATAACACTAAAATCTGTCAACTTAAAGTTGGTGAGAACATAGGTTTAAGTTATCAAAACACCTTAATAAACCTTGTCAACCCCTGTAAATAAGTTGAAGAAAACAAGTTAAAGTAATTGACTATAAAGTGATAATCATGTTACACACAACTACAAACAAAATATACTATAACTATTAAGAACACACAATAAGAACAAATATATTAAACCTATCTGGATCTTTCTCACACCCTGTGTGTAGATGAACCATATCCCCGTTGAGATATCTTGTCTCCGAGAAGATGATGCACGAGTACTCAGAACACATAATAGAACATATAACATAACACACAAGTAAGCATATCACATAATAACACATTAAGTCCAAACATTTGAAAAACATATTATCAAAACATTTTGGAGAATATAGTACTAAGACATTTAAAAACATTACAAGTATCATCTCCATCCCATACTGGAAAAACATTTAAAAACTTAGTGAAAATGAGACTATGAACTCACCTGATTGAGCTTCACCAAATATCCGTGCACTAGCAAAAAGATAAACAAACAAATACATAACATCAAGACATAAACCAAATACTAAAATGGCTCATCAATCTATGATGGATATCTAACCCTCTCCCACATATTAATGTCATTTACATGCTATAAGCATCACATTACATCCCTCTGCAAAGCCCTTAACTTGGTTAAGTTCATCACCTATCCCGTTAATATTTTACCAAAAAATTCCCCATTTTTATACCCCATCTATGAGTCCAACGCCCACTTAACCAAAACCATACTTTTTGTAAAAGAAACCCTATGCCCTTACATATGTTAGATAAATTTTCCCCAACCTTAAAGTTACTGTTAAGGCCCTGATACATCTATATATATATATATATATATATATATATATATATATATATATATATATATATATATATATATATATATATATATATATATATATATATATATATATATATATATATATATATATATATATATATATATATATATATATATATATATATATATATAGGGTAGAATTATTATAAAAGAAAGTTTATAATAAAAAGGGTAGGAGAAGATCCTATCCCTTGGATCAAAACTTCTTAGATTAAATAAAAAAAGGGGGTGGTGGGTTAAATATTGCAAACCTTAGGGAGGAAACTTGTAATTGTGTATTTTATACAAAAAAACATCCCTGCCATTTATCTCGACCCATTTCTAGATCTCACTTTCTCTCTCTAAATACACTTTCTCACACTAGAAATCCATACACATCTTAATCATATATAATCAAGATTGTTTGCTACTACATCGAATCATACACATCGAATAACAACTACATCAAATCGTCAAAGTTTATGATCGTGATCGAATCATGCGTGCGTCATCATTTTATCGATGTTTTATACGAATCTAGCGCATCAAATGAACGCGTAAGTTGACTTCTTTACCCTAGTTTGATTGGTTCATCTCTTTTTGAACAAATTGTAAAAATAAATAATGTGTTAAAAAGTTGCGTATAATATGTTTGTTAAAATGTCTCAACTAGACTCTATAAGTGTGATGCAGTAGGTTTACGTGGTTATGTGTTTGTTTTGATTGTTAATGTAACTATATTTTATATTATGCGTAGTAGGTTTTTCTTTTAATGTGATACAGTAGGTTATTTGTGTTTCTATGTTTGATTATTCTTGTAATTCACTAGATTTTTTTACAGTGGTGTACTAGGTGTTCAATTTTCATGTAGGTGTTTAGTTTTCATGTATAAGGATGTATGTTGGTGTTCATAGGTTTGTGATGTGGTAGAAAATGATCTAGAATGTAGTAGAAAACAAAAATAGATGTCGATCTATTGGAATTTGGACTAAGATGCAGTATGTGTTTAGTTTTCATGTATAAAGATGTATGTTGTGTTCATAGGCTTGTGATGTACTACAAAATAAACTGTAATGCAATAGAAAAAAATAAATAGATGTTTGATGTGATGGAATTTAAACTGGGATGCAGTAGGCTTTTGGTTTTCGTGTATACGGATGCATGTTGATGTTCATAGGTTTGTGATGTACTAGAAAAATAACTAGTAATGTAGTAAAAACAGAATTAGATTATTTAAGCTTATTATCTATGTTATGCACTAGAAATGGGACTCCTATACAGCAAGGTATTGTTATTTCTTCATATTGTTGATTTATAGCTAGACTTTAGTAGTGTGATGTGGTAAATTTTGAAGTGTAATGCAATAGGTTGTATGTTAATGTTCACGAGCCTGATTTAGTCTTAATGTGGTTTGCGTGAAACAAATGTGTGGGCCATATTTTATTTGTGATATACTAGAAAATGAAGTGTAATGCACTAACAAAATAACTGCAATATGATATAAAATAAATAATGCACTAGAAAATAACTATAACTGAGTAGAACATATATGTAATGTATATAGTTTTTTACTACATTACAACTTTAGTTCTGCTACACTATATATAAATGAACCGTGATGTAGTAGAAAAAACATTGTAATGAACTATGAGGAGTAGAAAATACATCGTAATATAGTAGAAAAATGCATTGTAATGCAGTACTGATGTTCGTTTGCATGTCTTAATTTTTATTCAAGATGTTACCACACAAATGACTAGAAACATAAACACGGGCAAGTATACCCTTTCATGTATATCATAGCTTAATGGTAAAGTCCAGTTCGTTCCACGGGATTGTTGTCATAATAATATTAAAACAATTACCTCTAGAGTGTCACAAATTCTAAAGATATACTTAACAATTGGTATTAAAGGGTGCGTTTGGCTAAGGTCATAACCATATGATAGTAGGTAGCAAGGATGAAATAAAAGCACATAAACAATGTAAGACAACATACCGATTATTAGTCTTGCATGCAACATCTAATTGATATGACAAGAATCCGGCTAAAGACTTTGTCATACCAACCGCATTAAGATAAGTTTATGCTTGATTTCGATGACTAAGGTAGTACATGAGATTATGCAAGAGTTGGTATATGTTTTAATCCACTAATCGTTACAAAAGTGATTAACAAGATTCATTTACTAGATGACATGACACTCATCCATTCACATGAGTACTAGTCGATGATCATGGATGAATCCAACATATAACAATGGTCTTACATAGTAACATATAATATATGAGTATCCAAACCACACTTATATTCAAGAACTCAGGGAAAAAGTGCGTCGCACAAAACTAATTGTGCGCCGCACTTTGCCCCAACAAAGCTAATATGCACATCTAATCATAAGGCTATTAAACCTTAACCAAGTGCACATCACACTACTCCATAATAATAGTAAATAAGATCATTTCAAACATATGTAAATCAAAGTAAAAGATTGATGTAATTGAAATAAGAATTATACCACAAGATTATTTCAATAATTGCTTCCAAAGGATTTATAAGTTTTTGAATGCTAGCAACACTTCTGAGTTTCTTGTTCCATCACCAATACCATCAATCATCTAAGGTTTACTAATTTTAGTGACTATGTATAACACCCCCAACAAATGCTATGCACAGCGGAACTACAACATTTGGGTGCTACGTAGTTATCATCACACATAAGCTATATTAAACGACTCAAAGAGACGTAAAAGTTTAAACATAAATTTAAACATTATTAAAATCATACAAGTATACAGTTTTCCAAATCCCAAGATAATACTAAACAGAGTTTGCGTTAGGTCCCCACTGAATCTTAACCCAAAAGTACATTTTTGCTCACATGACAGAAAAATAACAGAGTTTTAAGTTAAATAAGGGTGGAAAAACAAGTAGACCGCCAAGCCACAACAACTTCCATCCTCGCATGCTCCGCTGCTATCAATCTTGGTTACCTGAAACACATGCTTAAAACTGTCAACACAAAGGTTGAGCGAATCTATAGGTTTATCAAATCATAAGTTGAACATAAGTACTAAAAACCAATCATGATCATTCAATAGCATTGTCGCGCAAACAATCTATTATTCAAGGATATGACAATTGTGTTTAAGCTCATGACACTAATCCGTTAACTCAATCACCCGCGTAATAATTACCGGCGTGATTCAGATGAAACCAGTGCCCCTACTAAAGGCATTAGTTGCAATTATACCTTATCTCTTATCACAAATTATCCGTCCGCAGGGGGTATCAACGTACTAGACCTCGTCTCGGATAGGGTAGTCAACCCCATAGTACTATCACTTTGTATAAGCGGCTATTTCCCCCTTCTCAAGGGCAAGAAAATAGTTAATAGTTCATGAAATTAGGGCCTTTTGCAACTAGGTACTCAACACAATTTTAAGGCAACATTCGGGTCCAACAATCATTCATGACTTATGTTCATTTTCATTTAAATAGCATGTATCCCCCTCGCGGGTAAAAAAATTTGAAATAAGTAAAGAGCGAGGCTATAGACTCACCTTGCGTAGTAGTAGTGGTTCTAGCGAAGACGTCACGAGAAATGTCACCGACGATGTGGATGCCCGGGATAATCAAACACTTGACCTAAAGGTCAAAGTACGAAAACCAAATCAATACACCGCGTACATAATTGTACTAAACACACGCAATTCGAAACACTTAATGCTTATGAAAACTCACGCCAAAACCAAACAAGTAGTTGTTACTAGACTTATACCATTTATCAATGTTATTAAAGTTACTATCCATTTTACGGTTTCGCTGATACTTACCAAAAGTATGGGCTATTTTCCTAGACTTATACCCTTTTATAAAATTTGGGAAAATTCTCCAAAATACCTTAAGACCTGTAGAAAACCCATTTTTAATCCCATTAAAAGTTTTCGCTTTTACGACCCGTTACTCAACACATTACTAAACCTACGTTTTTCGGACTGATTTTGCACATTGACCAAGTTTGACTCATTTGACCCATTTGAAATATACCATTGACCCATTTGTCACCTAAGTCTAAAAATAGACTCACAAATGCAGGTTTGAAACCAAAAATTAACTTTAAATCATTTACCAAACTCTATATATGGTCCCCGAGATTTGACCCAAAACCAAACACAAATTCGGATTGTGTTGATTCTCATCTCCCGGTACACGAACTTTCAAAATATCATAACTTTTGTCTCGTTTGGAGTTGAAAGCTCTATCTTATACCGAAACGAGCGTCTCGAAGACCACTACAACTATATACTACAATCACAACCTGGACCAAAAATTAAAACCACGAAAATAGCCCTAAACAATCTGTTTAAAAACGACTCATTCAAAATCACCTTTCTACTTGTTTTCAGTCCATTTCACCATTACCTAGACCTATTCTAACCACTTATAATCATTCCCAAACACCCTAAACAGCCTATACTACCAAGAACATCAAACCCTAATCAAAACCCAATCCTAAATCATACATGCAATTAGTTCTAACCATTCAAAAACACTAGAAACATCATTCTAAACACAACCCCACAACACATTTCATCAACACCTTGAACACACCAAACACCCCCATATTTCGTGGCTTTTTGGGGCTGTGGAAGACCAATAACATAAAACCCATCTTGTTTTATGGATTAATTATCATTACCAATAAACCAATTAAACATCCCACTAGTTTAATTACACCAAAACATGTTTTTGAAAAATCTTTGATTCTTGAAAAATTAATGTTATTGCATGTTATATTTGATTGTTTAGAAGTACTTACAAATGGAAATGAAGATGTGGTCTAATCTTGGTTTAGATCAAAACAAGAAAAAAAATGAATTATGGTGGTGGTGTGGTTATGGCCGACGGCCATGGGAGAAAAAGGGAGAAAGGGTGAACAATTTTGAGTGTTTTTGTGTTGTGTGTGTTTCCTTCTTCCCTTTTGTAAAAATGGAGGGACCTTTGGTGCAATTTTAGCTATCTTTTGGCCTTGTTTGAAAACGACCTCAAATGTTTGCGGGAATGACTCACTAGTTGTTTTGAAAATTTACGGGAGTCGGGTTTCGCCCCGGCTACCTCAAAATGCTTTTAAATGGTTTAAACGCACACAAAACGAATATACACATGGTTCCGACTCGACTTAACACGCAATAAAAATAAAATCTCGAAAAACTCAAATATCGATCAATCGATAATAAAAGATAAATTTTTGGGCATCCGTCGGTATCGTAGTCGTCATCGGTTCTTCTTAAATCGTCAAATGTTAAAATTACGACCGTAAACGTTGGTTTCAACTTAAACCGTCAAATAAATCCACGATAAAAATTCTTAAAAATTTCAAAAATATACGTAAAATAGGATTAAATAAATGACGTTGGGCTCGGGATATCACATCCACAAGTGAGCCACAACTTAAGAGAGATGCTCATACTGAACAGCTCTTGAGACAATAACTTAGCATCTTACGGCACTTTCACTGGTATTACATCCTCCCCTCCTTAAGGGAGCGACGTCCCGGCGCTCTTCGGTTCTTATACTCGCATTTCGTACTACTAGAAAGATGGGGGTACTTATTACTATAGAGGTATTCACGTTCCAATATGGACTTCGATTCACGTCTCGGGTTCCATCACACCTTCACAATGAGTATTATACCTTGCTTTAATTCTCTTAACATCTCGATCCATGATCTCCACTTCAATTTCCCAAATTCTTCCTACGGTTATCAACACGTCTCTTTTCAAAGCTTCTCGCGGTTAGCAAGTGATTCTTAATCTACACCATCCCTTTCGTGGTCTCTCGAATCATCTCAAGTCCATTCAACTGACTTTTTCCTACTTCATTCTATCCAACTGGCGATCTACATTTTCATCAACATTTTCTTCAAATGATGTAGCTTCATTGTTAACAGGGTAAATGTCGTTGTACAAAGATACTACCAACGGCAAGTGTTGACCTCAACAATTATCAAAATCAATCACACACGTTCGGAGCATGTCTTCCAACGTTCGAATTGTCCTTTCACTTAGTTTCATCGTCTCATAAAATAATTATTCACAAAATAAAATCGCATGGGTCGCACATAACCCTATTGAAAACGTTCAAAATATACAAGACGAATTAATTAACATTAGTCGTACAAAATTACCTTATCGCAATATTACGTACATGCAAACCTAATTCGTCAGAAATGAATTCATCGATACGGAATCATCCGACGTATACATAACTCTCTCGAAGACATCACAATCCAATCAAACACAAAAACCATTATGAAACACATACAACCACATTACGACATGTTTGCAACATAGCCAAACCATGCCAAGCCAATCAGTTTAATCAAGTTAACTCATGCTTGCTAATCAGCCAAGCCATGATAAAATAAGAAATATTGACAGGATACTGGATGAGTCCAGTCAAAAGAAAATTGCAAGTTAAAGAAGGTTTACGAACTTGCCAGCTATGGATGCATATCGATAAAAGAAAGAAAATACATACATATGTCATCGTAGGGGGATCACACACGGATTCATACACAAAAGATATTACAAGAACACTATCTCACTTTCGTCCTAACCGTGGTCAAAATCTCAATAAGCATCATCGTTCACAGTATATAAAAAAAATTATACATATATTACATGGCACATGTTCTTCATGATCGGACTTCATTGGACAATGTCGTCTCAAGTTCTCACAACTTACGATCACTTGACCAGATCACATACAACATAAATACATAAAAGACAAGGGTTCACCATAAAAACATCAACTATGGCTACCTATCGTTTAACCATCGATAATCAAGGATGGTTGAGTCAAGCAAAGAGGATTCCTCACTTAAATAAACGAAGACGGCAATGGAATTGTCTTCCAACTACCGATGCACAGTTGGTAAACTTCAACAGTTTATCGCGTGTCGTTAAACATATCAAAAGAACGAGAAGAGAAAAAAAAATAAATAAATAAGGTACAATACGTTTGATGCAGGAGAAGTCTTATTTATTTCCCTCGGAGTTATTCGAACTCGGAGTTCCTCTACTTCGGCAGTCTTCTATTTTTTTTTTGTTAAAAACTCTTCTCAGTGTCGATACGAGCCCCTTAGGTATTTAATCAACACCCTCGTGATTCCGATGAAATTCGCATGTTGCATTCAACACATAAAACATTTTCCAAAATTACTCGGTCAAGGTGACTTACTAAGTCAACACAAAATGAAAGAAAAGATTTCAAAGAACACAAGAAAATTCAAAAATTATCTTTAAGAATCAAAGAAATTACGACTACTTGCAAAAATGATCCACCATTTTAAAAAGAAACGTTCTCATCCAAACGTTTATCAAAACACTACAAGTTTCAAGATGACCAATTTGTTTGACACGATAGTGCCCTTCCTAAACTATGCATAATTAGCTAGATCATGCATACTTAAGGGTCAAGCAACGACAATTAACAAAACAGGACTCTTCCCGAATTATGCATAGTTAGCTAATCTGTGCATAATTGAGGATAGAGTGACGACACAAACATTATTATTACATACCAAATATGACTACGAAAGTTTTCGACCTAATCTTCAAAATAATTAAACCATTTGAAATGGAATTTGAAATGGGGAAATATTGTTACTATCGTTTTAAGAAACACACCAAATATTTTTCATCTACTTTGGAAACATACTTTTGCTTTGCCTTTTGTTGAGAAAATAAATAGATAATTAAATAAATAACTCGACACTATTTGCATTTGATTTAACGAACCATTTAACAAACTCATACATATTTTCAAAATAGACTATTCACAAAATAACGGTAAGGTGGTTCAAGATTAAAGATCATTGCAAGCACAACGAATAATAAAATAAAAAATCAATGAGATTGAACGACGTAAACGTGAAATATAATTGCCAACTAAAATTTAACTGCATTAGAAATGAAAATACTTCAAATATATGACAACAGTCTCGGGATAACAACAGAGATCTACGAATACATAGAGTAAAAAAAATTGAATATCAACACAAGCGTCAAAAATAAAACAACGATCGTAATTCCCATCATCTCGAGTTGCACACACATTCCACCAAGGGTATACGGAGAGAGGAGAATAATCACTTGGTCGAATAGAAACAATTTCACCAGGAAGATCGAGTTCTTTCACCTCTACAATTTGGTAAAGCGGCTTCGCCTCCTCGCTTTTGTTCAATATAAATCAATAACCAATTTAATGAAGATTTATAGCATCATTCAAGTAAATACAGAATTTTAGGTTCCATTAACCGAAAGAAGAAAAGTTACGGCGTCCATTAACAGGACAAAAATACATAGGGTGACATACCCATATTTTCAAGTAATAGCGAAGTAGTATTTTAAAAATAAATAACGGTTTCATACCATAGAAAATATTAAAATAAACAATTACATGACTACTCAAGCTCAGATATAGATTCGCAAAGTCGAAGAAGAGATGTCGTACGATCGAACCATCGTGACTCAAAACATTATACATACATCTTTATAAAATATTATACAAGTAGGCGTGTGTTGGGTAATCCATTTTCATTTTCTAATTAATGTTACCATGTACCTTGTAAAAGCGAGTATTTACACATTTTAATTTGTGTTACACCATTAAAGAATTTATACCTTTCATTTTTCAATCTTCACAAAGTTTTTATTTCTAGCAAAATTTCAATCTCTAGGAAATTACTAGCATTAGTAGGTGCGGTGACTCGGTTATTATAGTTGGTAAAATCATTAATTTTGAAAACCTCGATACTCGTGTCAAAATCTCATTAATGCTCATATCTTAAGTACCAAAACGTATATAGGAAGAATTTTCAAAGTTTTACATTATTATTATTACGACTCATCTTATCACATATATACCTATCCAACACAACTCGAATTTGTCCAATTAACTCTTAAAAATCAACCTTTGACTTTTTATTAAACACATGTGTTCCTTAAAACTGATTTGTTAAATCGTATTCGCGCTATTCGACTCAAATGATAAAGAGGTTTCATATGGTATTATTTCGGATAACTTACTGATTTTTAGTCGACACTTGAATCTCGATAATAATAAGAAAATAAATAATCAAAATGCTTGTTTCAATAATTCTGAAATGTAGAAAATTCAACTTTTAACTCTTAGCCCATTATCAAACGGTTTTTAACATTAACACATCTCGCAGCGGAATAAAACAAAAGATTTTTCAAACGATTTTAAACAAGCATCATCGAATTATGCATAGTGATTCTCTATTACGACAATTAAATAAACAAATGATTTCCAATGACGTTCCATCAATGTTTTAAAAATTTATTTAAGCGTTAGAATTTCTCACTTATAGTGTATATTCCGATTTTATCCCAGTTTATTTACTACAACAAGTAACGTGTTCTAGTTTACACCAATGCATATAACATGACCTTATGTTTAAAATAAAACCAATTTTACAAAGTCTCTAGCTCCAAAATACATGACCAATTTTTCTACTCATGTTTTATATTACAAAATACGTCCATAGTTTAATGACCTAACATTAATTCATATTAAATTAAAAGTTGCATATACTCAACAGTCATATCGTAAATTTTATTATAAACTCCTTTTTAAAATTATATTAAACAAATTCTTAACAAATCCATCACTAGCTTCTAGTATCAAATTATTAATATATAAAAAATGAGGATTTTACGAGTAATATAAATTACTTATTATGATATACTAACCAAGGTTGATGAAAAAAAAAACAATTTCACTTCGTCCATTTCTTCTCTACACTTATTTTTACTTGTTACAAGACATATCATAGGTCATTTTTATCCAAAAATTTCATTCACCATTTATTTAATATGTAAAACACTTTATGTTTAAATCATTCAATCAACAAAATTCGATGCTTACTTAACTCGCGCAAATGCCGGACCTCGTCATATATACTATCAAATTTAAAATAATAAGATAACAAGAACAAAAATGAAATAAACGAAGCGAGAATACGTATGTCAACTAAATGTTGTTATCGGCCTCGGATGAGTCTCGAAATCGTACTCCACAAAATTAACACAAAAACCAACCAAATTCCAAGTTATCGCGATTGATCACAACACTAGTCTATTTTAAAACACATCTTTAAAATTCAAGTAGAATAGTAAACAACGATTAAATGGCAACACGCCTCAACCACTTTTTATAACACACACATGTGATTCGTCGCTACGATGTACGCATCATTGATTTTACTTCATATATATTGTAGTTACGCCAACTAACATATCAAACCCATAAGGAATAAAGGAAATAAAGTAATACGTAAGTAAATTATGTTTCAAAAAAAAGGAGATGTTCCAAAATGACACATCACGGTGCGATAACGACAATCGAGATCGATCTAGTCGATATAAAATATGTTACGAAGCATTATTTACGTATCTAGAGTATCAAACGAGGTTCATATTCGGTTATCCGAACAATAAATTAATTATCAAGATTGATAATTTGCGGTGAGGCCAATTCTCAACAAAACCGCATTATAACATGTACGATAATCACTCAATGACCATTGCTTCACGTGCAATGCCTTTAAATACCATAGTATATACATATTTTTACATAAAAATCATTCCTACATACACGTAGGATTATAACGCGGTGTTGCCATGTAATGCAATGTAGCCCGTTATGCCAATTACATGCAACATATACGATAATCTTTACAGGAATTTGCAAATTACGATGATAAGTACTCAACGTACACAACAATATATCTCAATATATATCAAAGTATTTACTTACTAAATACTAGAGAATTCATGTCAGTTTGAGGGATACATCTAAAATATAAAGCAATGCTAAAGAAATCTTACCGGAGCCATGCATGATAGTTGTGTGCTTGGACAATTTCTTACGACACCAAAAGTTATAGTTTAGGATTTTTCAAAATGACCTAGTTCTCTATAACTCATGGCTCTGATTACCAATCTATAACACCCCCAACAAATGCTATGCACAGCGGAACTACAACATTTGGGTGCTACGTAGTTATCATCACACATAAGCTATATTAAATGACTCAAAGAGACGTAAAAGTTTAAACATAAATTTAAACATTATTAAAATCATACAAGTCTACAGTTTTCCAAATCCCAAGATAATACTAAACAGAGTTTGCGTTAGGTCCCCACTGAATCTCAACCCAAAAGTACATTTTTGCTCACATGACAGAAAAATAACAGAGTTTTAAGTTAAATAAGGGTGGAAAAACAAGTAGACCGCCAAGCCACAACAACTTCCATCCTCGCATGCTCCGCTGCTATCAATCTTGGTTACCTGAAACACATGCTTAAAACTGTCAACACAAAGGTTGAGCGAATCTATAGGTTTATCAAATCATAAGTTGAACATAAGTACTAAAAACCAATCATGATCATTCAATAGCATTGTCGCGCAAACAATCTATTATTCAAGGATATGACAATTGTGTTTAAGCTCATGACACTAATCCGTTAACTCAATCACCCGCGTAATAATTACCGGCGTGATTCAGATGAAACCAGTGCCCCTACTAAAGGCATTAGTTGCAATTATACCTTATCTCTTATCATAAATTATCCGTCCGCAGGGGGTATCAACGTACTAGCCCTCGTCTCGGATAGGGTAGTCAACCCCATAGTACTATCACTTTGTATAAGCGGCTATTTCCCCCTTCGCAAGGGCAAGACAATAGTTAATAGTTCATGAAATTAGGGCCTTTTGCAACTAGGTACTCAACACAATTTCAAGGCAACATTCGGGTCCAACAATCATTCATGACTTATGTTCATTTTCATTTAAATAGCATGTATCCCCCTCGCGGGTAAAAACATTTGAAATAAGTAAAGAGCGAGGCTATAGACTCACCTTGCGTAGTAGTAGTGGTTCTAGCGAAGACGTAACGAGAAATGTCACCGACGATGTGGATGCCCGGGATAATCAAACACTTTACCTAAAGGTCAAAGTACGAAAACCAAATCAATACACCGCGTACATAATTGTACTAAACACACGCAATTCGAAACACTTAATGCTTATGAAAACTCACGCCAAAACCAAACAAGTAGTTGTTACTAGACTTATACCATTTATCAATGTTATTAAAGTTACTATCCATTTTACGGTTTCTCCGATACTTACCAAAAGTATGGGTTGTTTTCCTAGACTTATACACTTTTATAAAATTTGGGAAAATTCTCAAAAATACCTTAAGACCTGTAGAAAACCCATTTTTAATCCCATTAAAAGTTTTCGCTTTTACGACCCGTTACTCAACACATTACTAAACCTACGTTTTTCGGACTGATTTTGCACATTGACCAAGTTTGACTCATTTGACCCATTTGAAATATACCATTGACCCATTTGTCACCTAAGTCTAAAAATAGACTCACAAATGCAGGTTTGAAACCAAAAATTAACTTTAAATCATTTACCAAACTCTATCTATGGTCTCTGGGATTTGACCCAAAACCAAACACAAATTCGGATTGTGTTGATTCTCATCTCCCGGTACACGAACTTTCAAAATATCATAACTTTTGACTCGTTTGGAGTTGAAAGCTCTATCTTATACCGAAACGAGCGTCTCGACGACCACTACAACTATATACTACAATCACAACCTGGACCAAAAATTAAAACCACGAAAATAGCCCTAAACAATCTGTTTGAAAACGACTCATTCAAAATCACCTTTCTACTAGTTTTCAATCCATTCCACCATTACCTAGACCTATTCTAACCACTTATAATCATTCCCAAACACCCTAAACAGCCTATACTACCAAGAACATCAAACCCTAATCAAAACCCAATCCTAAATCATACATGCAATTAGTTCTAACCATTCAAAAGCACTAGAAACATCATTCTAAACACAACCCCACAACACATTTCATCAAACACCTTAAAAAAAAACCAAACACCCCCCACATTTCGTGGATTTTTGGGGCTGTGGAAAACCAATAATATAAAACCCATCTTGTTTTATGGATTAATTATCATTACCAATAAACCAATTAAACATCCCACTAGTTTAATTACACCAAAACATGTTTTTGAAAAATCTTTGATTCTTGAAAAATTAATGTTATTGCATGTTATATTTGATTGTTTAGAAGTACTTACAAATGGAAATGAAGATGTGGTCTAATCTTGGTTTAGATCAAAACAAGAAAAAAAATGAATTATGATGGTGGTGTGGTTATGGCCGACGGCCATGGGAGAAAAAGGGAGAGAGGGTGAACAATTTTGAGTGTTTTTGTGTTGTGTGTGTTTCCTTCTTCCCTTTTGTAAAAATGGAGGGACCTTTGGTGCAATTTTAGCTATCTTTTGGCCTTGTTTGAAAACGACCTCAAATGTTTGCGGGAATGACTCACTAGTTGTTTTGAAAATTTACGGGAGTCGGGTTTCGCCCCGGCTACCTCAAAATGCTTTTAAATGGTTTAAACGCACACAAAACGAATATACACATGGTTCCGACTCGACTTAACACGTAATAAAAATAAAATCTCGAAAAACTCAAATATCGATCAATCGATAATAAAAGATAAATTTTTGGGCATCCGTCGGTATCGTAGTCGTCATCGGTTCTTCTTAAATCGTCAAATGTTAAAATTACGACCGTAAACGTTGGTTTCAACTTAAACCGTCAAATAAATCCACGATAAAAATTCTTAAAAATTTCAAAAATATACGTAAAATAGGATTAAATAAATGACGTTGGGCTCGGGATATCACATCCACAAGTGAGCCACAACTTAAGAGAGATGCTCATACTGAACAGCTCTTGAGAAAATAACTTAGCATCTTACGGCACTTTCACTGGTATTACACTATGATCAAGGATTCAGAGAAATCCTTGATTATTGTTTCTCCTAAACAATGGAGAAAATGAGGAATGCGATATGATTATGCCTGGCCAAGGGTCCTATTTATACTTGAAAATTCGTAGGTTAGAAACCCTGGATGTATATCAAAGGTTCCCCATAATAGCCATGTATAATTGTACTTAATTATGTAACTGCAGTAAAATGTGCGCCGCACTTGTTCATTTGTCCTCCGCACTTCATCAGGTGTAAATGTGCGCCGTACTTGTGAGTTTGTGCGCCACACTTTTTGTTATTCTCCAAACCTGGGGTACTTTGAATGTACGCCGCACTTCTCTAAATGTGTGCCGCACTTCTGCTCCTTTTCAGCATAATTTCTTCTTTAGCCCCTTTATTATTTATTTCATCATTCTTTTCCTTTATGGTTTCTTTCTTGGCTACAATACAAACAATGCCTTTTATTAGTATCAATTCAACACATAATTTATTTATTTACATAGCAAACAAGGACAAATGCATCATTACAAACATCTATAAATGAGGCATTATCACATTCCCCATACTTAACTTCTTGCTTGTCCTCAAGTAAGGAAAAATATATTTTTGATAAGTGTCGAAAGAATAGATAAAGCTAAAAACCGAAAAACAAAGATAACGCCATAAAACACCTAACGAAGAAGATATTTTTATTTCACACACTCTCCTTATTATGGGTAGATTATCGCTCAATAGCACGGTCATGAAAAGTAAATTATCAGAGGCTTGTGCAAGGAACTAAACTTAACCAAATTTTGGCATAAGCACCAAGTAGAATATCAAAAGAGGTCTTTTTCAAAAACTTTTATTACCACCGCATGTTTTAAAAAATAATACATCATCTTTTTATGTTGTTGCTTTGCGAATAACTCGAAACTTTTTAGGCTTCCTTTTGCCTTTTATTTCTTTTTTTTTTCTTTCACAATCTTTCTTTTGGGAGAGCATGCTTTCCCCCATACTTATGATATACTATCATTTCATAATATGGTTTCCAACAATATAATCATCTTAAAACATCAGCAAAACTTTCAATTTTTTTCTCTTTTATTTATTTTTCCTCTTTATCATTTAAAATACCTTTTATCATACAAGTATGATCCCAATATGGTCTCGTAAAGATTACCAAGCACAAGTTCTAGAATTAAACTAATCATCGGCACAAACAACTTAAAATGTAAGAATGCTTACGGAAAAGATCCTCACAATTATGAATAAAGTATTGTGTAAATAACGTTATCAATTCCAAGTCAAAATAGCTTTACAATTATAAGGATTATCAATCCTTCGACAAAAATATTTTTTATTAAAACTGTACAAAAAATTTAAAAATTCGCCCAGAAAGTGTGGCACACTTTTTGAAATGTGCGGCGTACTTCTGGGTACAAAAATTTCAGAAAACTAAATTTTTAAAAAACAAGCTTTTTTCGATCTTATTTTTACTCAGTCACCCCCCATACTTATTATGAGCATTGTCCCTAATGCTAAACATAAGGAAAAAGTAAAATGTAGAGGGAAAATAAGAATAATACTCCCCTTTTATTCCAAGTCGTGGGTGAAGCCGAGATCTTCAATCTTCTCCTAAGTTCGCCTTAACTCGCTTATTTTCTATAAATTAACACAAATAATATATACAAACATATTTCACATACCAAATTAAAAATAAAAATCCCACACACAAAGTATTAAGTTGTCCTAAGTGCCAACAAAGGCATATTACAAAGCCCAAATAAAATGTTTTCAAATTGTTTCAAAGGTGACTAACACAAAAGTCACACACATACGAGTCTTCACATATCCTCTTCAGTTTCATCATTCCTGGGAGCTTGAGATGGGTGAAAGTGTGGTGGATAGGGTGGTGGTTGTTGGGTGTAGTAGAATGGCTCGTGGTGATATCCGGGTGGTCCATAAGGTCCACTCATCGGAACATGATATTGTTCCGCCATCCTCTCAAAAACTGGAGCGTATCGATCCATACTATAACATTGGCGCTCCATCATAAACCCAAGTTGGTCTTGCCTAACCTCCATCCTTCACATTCTATCACAAACATCTTGGAGTGATGCACGAGGAGCTCTCGCCATACCTACACGAGGTGCTCTAACAGGTTAGTCTTCTCTAATCAATCTTCCATCCACTCTAATCAAATCTCTCAAGGTAATTCGGTCAATGGTATCACAAACAATCGGTGGACTAAGACTACTCACAACTTGATCACTTAAAAACCCCATTCTTCGAGCTAACCTAGTCACAAATTGTCCACATACAATCATACTACCCTCTTGACTACCAAGACCTTTCCTTTTCATCCATTTTCCTATCACCCAAGCCACATTAGTGTATTGTTCACGGTTCTTGTCCCTAAACATGCTCAATAACCATAAATCATTTTTTGTATTTTATCATATCCTATGGTTCTTTGGCAAACGGCATAAGCAATCATCTTTTGAAGCACTCTCAAAAGTGGACTAGAAATTCTAGTGGCCGAGCTCCTAGATAAGCTCAATGGATCCTCATCCGGGCAAATTGATTCCCAAAACTCATTAGCATTAAAGCTTCCATGATCACATTCCCTTCCTTGGAAATATACCTCAAATCTTTCCGCCTTTTGCTCTTCTCTATTATACAACTCCAAGTACTTAGCAAATTCTTTCAAAGTCAAAGAATGTCCCTGTCCACAAAGTATAAAAGTCAAAATCTTCTTAGTCAACAACTCATCTCCTTCGGCATCTTCATCAAAATTAAAAGTAGAGAAAAACTTGAGAACAAGCTCCGCATATATTTTCTCCCTTCAAGTAAAAGCACGAATCCAAGCATCGGATTCAAAAATGACTTCATTACCCCCAACCTTTGTCACTACTATCCTACGCATCTCCCTTATTTGAGCTTCACAACCAAGCTCGTTCAAAACTCCAAAATCCACAATGCTAGGTGCAAAATTTTGTTTTGGCATTAAAAGACTAAGAACATTCTTTTAGATGGTTTTGGTATCATTCGTACATCCAGGCCAGTTCAAACATTGGTGATCCGGTGTTCCCATGAGTGCGGCACTTGCTGATACGGTAGGCCTTTGCTTCTTTCCTCGGCTTGACGAGCCGGTTTCATAATTTCCAGAACCTGTATTCTGCAAAAATTCATCACATAACAAACATGTATTAACATTAGATAAGCGTTAGGGGTCAATGGTGTCCCTATGATCGTGCTCTGATCATTCTGTTTGTTTTCCAGACGAAAAGTGTGGCGCACAATTTGGAATGTGCGGCGTACTTCCTGGGAAAATTTCATTAAAAGTGCGACGCACAATATGCAAAGTCCGGCGCACATTCTGGGTTTTTCAGCAAATGTCGGGGTAACACTAGTAGCTAACCAAATCCACAAACTAAATGGTTACAAACTAATAACAATGGCTAGAATCGAACACTAACCCATTCCCAATTCGTTCTAATCCACGACATTGCCTCATCTCTAAGGTTTTTCAAAATCCCTCTTTTTTCAATTTAATCTTACTATAATCTAATCATTTCTTAATCTATTTCTACATTCCTAATTGAATTGTAATTTGTTCTCCATTCACTAAGAACCCTAATTGAAAATTAATCAAAAAATAAAAACTAATTAAATGAAACAAACATGAATTAAATATAAAAACTTACCCTAGACATGATCTCTAATGTGAAATTAGAGCAAAGACTCGAAAATATTTTTGGTGATGATTAAGAATCGTCAGGTGGTTTTCGTGTGTGTTTTTTTAGTTTCTAATGAGAAAAACGGGGTATATTCAAAAAATCCGCCAAGAAGTGCGGCACACTTTCTGAAATGTGTTGCGCACATTCTGTGCATCCAGACATGGTTTACTGTATTTTCATTTATAAAGTATACAAAACACAAAATTTTAAAAGAAAACCTCCAATTTCATTCGATAGAAAATAAAAAAACTTAGGGAGAACATTCCCTACTTCTAAGACCATCCTAAAACTTCTAGGACTCTTAGATATTACTTCGTTTTATTTGATTATCGACATACAAAAGGATAAAAATTCATAAAAGTAACTAGGAGCCAATGATGCACTCCTCTTTTCTTCATTTCCTCTTAGTTGAAGCAGAAATTCAAAGGTGACATGATATCACTCTCCGTGTAACGTCCCGAGACCTCTCTATTGGTGTCCTTTGTCTCGTACACTTTTTCGTACCTTTTTCCACATGGATCAACAATGACTATGGCAACATGTCATTCACTATCTCCATCTTTATCAATATTTTCAAATTTTTTCTTGTTACCCGCTTGCCAATCTTTGTATATCATTGATACGAGAAGTACTCCAAGCATCCCCACAATTTTCTTGTACACACAAATATCAAAGAAAGGGTTATGGTAGCTCCTTTCACTTATTAAAGCATCAAATAGTTCTTCCGATTTCGTCCATGGTTGCAAATGTGGACCATAAATCAGCATACCATTTTCATCTCTTTTCGTGGTGTAGTACTTATCATCTTCATCATCACTATCATCATGTTCTTTTGCTTTTATCACATTATATGTTTGATGGACAAACCCATCAAAGCTAGTCTTGATAGCTTTTCCAACATCTACCTTTGCACCAACGGTGTGCAAAAACTTTCTTCCAACCACTAGTTAAATATCTCGATCAATAGGAATATCGAGAAGCATAAAATCAGCTAGTATTGTGGTTGTCCCTATTTGGCATAGAACTCCAAGCAAACACCCAAATCCCTCCGCGTAGGAGTGATCAAGCATTTTTATTCGATCAAACCTTGGTTTGACTCTTCCAACATCTAAAATTTTGAAGATTCCAAGTGGCATGGTATTAACATTCGAACCGGTGTCTACCAAAGCATTGTATGTAGTTTTACCTTCCAACCTTATAGGTAGGACAAAATAACCCGGATATTCTTTTTCTTTCATTACTTTGTTTTCACGGAGCATTTGGATTGCCACATCCTCATATTCCGAGGTTAATCCATCTCCAATCTTCAACTTATCAAGCAAGACCCCATCGACAATCATTTTATACTTATCACTGTGTTTTAATGTTTGAATGATTGGTCGATTCATTTTTAACAACATTACTCGTTCTTCAACGTCTTCCCTTAATTCTTCCATTGTTAGTTCTTCTCTAGTTAAGGGTTTATTAATGGTGAGAGAAGGTCCTTCACCATTATAGTTCAATTTGTGAGCATGAGCGGGCTGTTTTCCTTTGTTTCTTTTGCTTTTCCCCATATTACAAACAAATCTAGGAGTATCAACTCCCTCGTTTTCAATAGGTGCTAATTCATCAAAGTCGAGATTATCAAGTATCTCATCAATTTCTTCTTAGTCCAAGCTTTCATGCACTTTTGGCCATGAGGTGAGTATTCCACAAGTGATGTCAATTTGTTCATTGGCTTGCTTTAGGAAAGATCACCCAAATATTGCACACGGTTCACAGTCATCTTCTTCTGGATTGACGAAGAAGTCAACAAAAACAATTCGTCATTGATCATAACAATGAGCTTCTTATCTATTTCTTTGTCCCCATTACAATGCGTTTTGTAGGGTAAGCCAAGCTCCACTACAAGTTCATTGCTAACAAAACTCTTCTCCATTTCCATGTCAACTTGCCCATCATAGGCAAATTTACCTTCCACATGACAAGGCATTGAGTACTTTTCGCTAGGTGTCAAGTCTTCCAAACGATAGAAAGTTAGGACCTTTTGAATCCCACTATCGGCTGTGTCCCTATATTCAGATCCTGTCCATTCTCCAACCGATTAAATCTTATCATTTAGGCTAATATGCTCATCCTCTCCCAATCATAGCCTACCCAAGCTAGTGATTGGATCTATCTTAAAACAACAACACATCAAGAGAAACATTAGTACGTTAGTGCAATAAAATCCAATTGACATTTCATATCCTGTAGTCTTAAGGCAACTCATTAGTTTCAATGAAAATCTCTTTTTAATTGTGTTATAAGCAAATTCTGCGTACTGTTTTTCCAGTTGTGCGGCGCACTTTTTCCCGATACAGAAAAGCCGGCGAACTTTGTGAAATGTGCGGCGCACCGTCTGCAAGAAATTTTTTGTACATAACTGTATGATCTATATACCAATCAAACAATGTTATAAGACTTTTTTCATAATACTTCCTTTACAAGTAGTCAAAATAAAAAATAGTGACCAAATTTTGTAAGATGTTCTAAGTATTTTGCAAGAAATAACTATTTTTTCATTTCCGCTTGTTTCCTCATTTTCTTGTATCTTAAAGTTGTTAAAAATTCAAGAAAAATTACCACAAATCATGATAAATATCAAATAAGACATAACAAAGCAAATTATTCTACCAAAGAGTAAATTAAAGAGAAAATAAAATTTTGAAAGAAAATATTTTTGTTTTTTCTTGAAATACAATATTAACAAACACATAAGCTCAAAAAGCATAAGCACACATAAAGAAATTCTCATGTTTTCAGCTGTAAGTGTTGAGAGTAAAAGGTTTTGGTGGTGTTTTGGGATTGTTTCTACCAACATTTTGCAAATTCGTATCAAATGTGCGGCGCACTTTTGGAAATGTGCGAAGCACTTTCTAAGTTTTTCGTTAAAAACTTTTTTCAGATTGCCAGTAATTTGTACGACGATTTATAATTTTTGTTTTACCAAGTATTTCAGAATGTTTCAAAATAAATAACTAATCAATCCCCGGCAGCGGCACCAAAAACTTGATGTTCGTTTGCAAGTCTTAATTTTTATTCAAGATGTTACCACACAAATGACTAAAAACATAAACACGGGAAAGTATACCCTTTCATGTATAGCATAGCTTAATGGTAAAGTCCAGTTCGTTCCACGGGATTGTTGTTATCACAATATTAAAACAATTACCTCTAGAGTGTCACATCTACTAAAGATATACTTAACAATTGGTATTAAAGGGTGAGTTTGGCTAAGGTCATAACCATATGATAGATAGGTAGCAAGGATGAAATATAAGCACATAAACAATGTAAGGCAACATACCGATTATTAGTCGTGCATGCAACATCTAATTGATATGACAAGAATCTGGCTAAAGACTTTGTTATACCAACAGCATTAAGATAAGTTTATGCTTGATTTCGATGACTAAGGTAGTACATGAGATTATGCAAGAGTTGGTAAATGTTTTAATCCACTAATCGTTACAAAAGTGATTAACAAGATTCATTTACTAGATGACATGAAACTCATCCATTCACATGAGTACTAGTCGATGATCATGGATGAATCTAACATATAACAATGGTCTTACATAGTAACTCATAATACATGAGTCCAAACCACACTTATATTCAAGAACCCAGGGAAAAAGTGCGCCACACAAAACTAATTGTGCGCTGCACTTTGCCCCAACAAAGCTAATATTCAAATCTAATCATAAGGCTATTAAACCTTAACCAAATTCACATCACACTACTCCATAATAACAGTAAATAAGATTATTTCAAACATATGTAAATCAAAGTAAAAGATTGACATAATTGAAATAATAATTATACCAGAAGATTATTTCAATAATTGCTTCCAAAGGATTTATTAGTTTTTGAACTTATTACAAATGGCTAGCAACACTTCTGAGTTTCTTGTTCCAGCACCAATACCATAAACCAACTAAGGTTTACTAACTCTAGTGACTATGATCAAGGATTCGGAGAAAACCTTGATTATTGTTTCTCCTAAACAATGGAGAAAGTGAGGAATGAGATATGATTATGCATGGCCAAGGGTCCTATTTATACTTGAAAATTCGTAGGTTACAAACCCTGGAAGTATATCATAGGTTCCCCATAATAGCTATGCATAATTGCACTTAATTATGTAACTGCAGTAAAATGTGCACCACACTTGTTCATTTGTGCGCCGCATTTCATCAGGTGTAAATGTGCGCCGTACTTGTGAGTTTGTGTGCCGCACTTTTTGTTATTCTCCAAACTCGGGGTAATTTGAATGTACGCCACACTTCTCTAAATGTGAGCCGCACTTCTGCTCCTTTTCAGCATAATTTCTTCTTTAGCCCCTATATTCTTTATTTCTTCATTTTTTCCATTATGGTTTCTTTCTTGGCTACAATACAAACAATACATTTTATTAGTATCAATTCAACATATAATATATTTATTTACATAGCAAACAAGGACAAATGCATCATTACAAACATGTATAAATGAGGCGTTATCACATTCCCCTATACTTAACTTCTTGCTTGTCCTCAAGTAAGGAAAAATATAGTTTTGATAAGTGTCGAAAGAATAGATAAAGCTAACAATCGAAAAACGAAGATAACGCCATAAAACACCTCACGAAGAAGATACTTTTACTTCACACACTCTCCTTATTATGGTTAGATTATCGCTCAATAGCACGGTCATGAAAAGTAAATTACCATAGGCTTGTGCAAGGAACTAAACTAAACCAAATTTTGGCGTAAGCACCAAGTAGAATATCAAAAGAGGTCCATCATCTTTTTATGTTGTTACTTTGCGAATAACTCGAAACTTTTTAGGGTTCTTTTGACTTTTTTTTACACAATCTTTCTTTTGGGAGAGCATGCTTTCCCCCATACTTATGATATACTATCATTTCGTAATATGGTTTCCAACAATATAATCATCTTAAAACATCAGCAAAACTTTCAATTTTTTCTCTTTTATTTATTTTGCCTCTTTATCATTTAAAATACCTTTTATCATACAAGTATGATCCCACTATGGTCTCGTAAAGATTACCAAGCACAAGTTCTAGAATTAAACTAATCATCGGCATACACAACTTAAAATGTAAGAATGCTTACGGAAAAGATCCTCACAATTATGAATAAAGTATTGTGTAAATAACGTTATCACATCCGAGTCAAAATAGCTTTACAATTATAAGGATTATCAATCCTTCGACAAAATATTTTTTACTAAAACTGTACAAAAATTTTAAAAATTCGCCCAGAAAGTGCGGCACACTTTTTGAAATGTGCGGCGTACTTCTGGGTACAGAAATTTCAGAAAACTAAATTTTTAAAAACAAGCTTTTTTTAGATATTATTTTCACTCAATCACCCCCCATACTTATTATGAGCATTGTCCCTAATGCTAAACATAAGGAAAAAGTAAAAATTAGAGGGAAAATAAGAATAATACTCCTCTTTTATTCCAAGTCGTGGGCGAAGCCGAGATCTTCAATCTTCTAAGTTCGCCTTGACTCGCTTATTTTCTGTAAATTAACACAAATAATATATACAAACATATTTCTCATACCAAATTAAAAATAAAAATCCCACACACAAAGTATTTAGTTGTCCTAAATGCCAACAAAGGCATATTACAAAGCCCAAATAAAATGTTTTCAAATTATTTCAAATGTGACTAACACAAAAGTCACACACATACGAGGCTTCACATATCCTCTTCAGTTTCATCATTCCTTGGAGCTTGAGATGGGTGAAAGTGTGGTGGATAGGGTGGTGGTTGTTGGGTGTAGTAGAATGGCTCGTGGTGATATCCGGGTGGTCCATAAGGTCCACTCATCGGAACATGATATTGTTCCGCCATCCTCTCAAAAACTAGAGCGTATCGATCCATACTATAACATTGGAGCTCCATCATAAACCCAAGTTGGTCTTGCCTAACTTTAACATCCCCAAATTACATTGCGCAGCGGAAATACACATTTGGGTGTAAACACAAACCTTGTTACACAAGACATTTTGAACAAACTTAAAATGATAAATTTGAAATATAAAAGGATTTAATTTAACCATTGTCTAAAACTTTCGATCCTAAGTAAACAATTTTAGAAATATCAGAGTCACATTTAGGTCCCCCAAAGACTTCATCAAATCAACAAACAATTTACCAAAGTACATGACCATACATTATTATTTATTTTTTTGACAAAAAGGGAAAGAAATCCATTTTAGACCAATCACCACAAAAGCAATCCGCAACCCTTCTCCAGCAAGCTCCGCAATTCATCAACTTCAGTCACCTGAAATACATGCATAAAATCATCAACACAACGGTTGAGCGAGTCCATAGGTTTCCAAATCATCATTTGAACACAAGAGAAAAACCAATCAAGATCATTTAATAGGATTGTCGTGCACACAATCTATTAGTCAGGCATTCTGGTATATAGCAATAGCTATTGAATTGTATTAAGCTCATGACACCGACCCCTTAACTTAGTCACCCACGCCTAAAGCCGGCATGACTAGATGAAATTCCAGTGCCCCTACTAGGGTATCATTTGCAAGAATACCAATTCTCATTCTCGTAAAATTATACTTCCCAACGGGTTACTCAGCGTAAAGCCCTGGTCTCAGATAGGGTTGTCAGCCCAATAGTACTATTATTAGAATAAGCGGCTATTCCCAACTCACAACATCAAGTCAGAAGATAGTTAACGGCTCATGAATTTAGTGACTTTTGCAAATTAGGTACTTATACAATTCAAATCAACAAAGACAACAAAGGCAACATTCGGGTCCAAACAATAAATCATGACTTGTGTTCATTTTACTTTCAAATAGCATGTATCCCCCTCGCGGGTTTTAAAATCATTCAAAACAATTACAAAATCGAGGCTATAGACTCACCTGGTGTAATAGCAGTAGCAAGACGATCTTCGACGATAGTTGATGCCCGATAAACACAAAAACCGCAACCTATCAAATAAGGCGCGTTCATCAATAATAAACTCGAATAAAATCCATACTTAGTAACATCAAACTCAAAATAATAAAATCACAACCAACCCAAAATAAAAACAACACAAGTGACCTTTTACTTCCTTCTATATGTTTACTTTATTAGTTAATTCTTTCGATAAAAATCTGCCGGTACACACCAAATGTACGAGCTCATTTACCCCACTTAAACACGTCAAATATTTATGATACTAATCAGATACCTCACTTACTATATATAGAAAGACCTGTTAAAAGCCCTATAAAATATTTTACTTTTAAACTTCCCTGCCGGACACATCTTTGAACTACAAAAACCGGACAGTTTTACGTCAACAACTCATATAGTCTTTTTAACTTATTTATTTTACTCCGTTTACAAAACCGACACTCGACTTTGAAAATAAACTCAACATCCTCATACTTAACACTTCACATCAGTCCATGACACATTTCAAAATACTTTTTATAGTCCCCGAGATTCGATCCAAATATCGACAACAATTATATATCGTGCCGATACTCGTCTCCCGGCACACGAATAATCAAACTAACGTAACTTCGCGCTCGTTTGGAGCTAGAAGCTCTATCTTATATCAAATCGAAGCTAAAAGAATTCTCTACAACAATATCTAGTTAGTTCATCTCAAACTCAAACTCATATTTTCAGAAAATTAAGTTTAATAATCTGTTTAAAAATATACTTTTAAAAATCATTCAAAATTAATTTTCACCACATTTTAACCCCATTTTTACCACTATAATCATCCTACTATCATTACCAACATATCATCTAACTCATAACACCCTTGAATGATCATACAAAAATTTACCCACTCAAAATTTTAAACATGCAATAATTAATATATACATAAAACAAGACTAACAACAATATACCATCATAAAAATGGATCAAACCTTCATGGATCATCATCAAAAAAATGAAAGTTCTTGCATGTTGTTAAAAATTACACCATTAGAATCACCATCAAATTTTAGAGATGGGATTTGTCTTAGATTTCTTTGATTCAAACTAAATTTTGAAAATCAAATGGATTTTGGTGTAGGGGGATGGACGGCTAAACAAGAGAGAGAGGGAAGAGAGATGAGATTTTTGCATGTATGTGTTTTGTTAAGTGAGAAATCACCTTTTATATGGTGGTGGAGGGACTAGTTTTGCCAATTTGTGATAGTTTTGGTCCAAATGAAATTAAATAGTTGTAAGGGTGGAAAATGTAAATTGTCAATTTTGAAAATATTTACGAGGCTTGGGTTTCGTAAAAATACTTTTCAAAAGTTAAAACGCACTCAAAATATGATGATAATATGATTCCGGTTCGACTTAATACGAACTTAAAATAAAAACGTCAAAAATATAAACATCGAGAAAACAAATGATAAAACATAAAATCTCGGGAATCCGTCAATATCGTGGTCACTAATAATCCTCGCTATTAGTAAAAAGATAAAAATAAGACCTCCAACGTCGGTTTTAAATAAAACCATCAATCGTCGTTTCATTCAACTCATCAAAAATTTCAAAATTATTCGTAAAAATAATATTTTATAATATTAAATAAATGACCTCGGGTTTGGGTTGTCACATCCTACCCTCCTAAAAGAGAGCGACGTCCCGGCGCTCGACCCCTCTTATATTCACATTCCATACCTCCAGAACAAAAGATAACTCTTTTCTTTAAAGAAATCCTCATGCTTCCTTCACGAATTCAAATCCATTCCTAGAATTCTTGTATCTTCACAATATAATTCTCACTATGTTTCGACCTCATAAGAACTCTTCACAGTTCTTTCTCTGAAAAGCAACTTATCTTCAAGTTGAATTCTTTCCTTGTTGTTCTCAAAACAATTTTCACTCTTCATAACGACACCTTATGCATAACCACGTTTCCCAATTTCAAACTCCATCGATTTCTTCGAATACCAACATAACTCTTCTGGTGATTCCTTGTTACCAATGGATAATCCTTAATCCATACAATCTTATCAATATTGCCAATATCACTTCTAGTTCAGTCATTCAATTCCACCTACATTTCTGCTATACACCGAAAACCTAATCTTACGTAAATAACTCACAATCTTTACCCTTCACAAATTGAAGTTCTCTATGTACCATCAAACAGTACAACCTCATTACTAGCATGAAAATCATCGTCATATAATAATTCCAGCAATTTCTATGTCAATCACACACGTACAAGCATACCGTTCAATGTTCGAATCGTCCTTTCACTCTATCCATCAGTCTCTGTATAACACACAGTACTCAACTCAACTTTCACCTTTACCCAAACCAAATCGTATTGATTACTTGACTTGTGAGATTCCTTCATCACTAAGTCTTACTCTCGCAACTTAGGTATGTTAGGAGTGCACAATATACCACGTCTAACTTGGATTTACAACAAAATCCTTTCTATAAGTTGACAAAATGTCGAAATCACTTACTTTGACATACTTCTCAATTCAGACCACCAACTTCAAATTTCATATCCTTGCTATCAAGCCCACACTTCTTGTCATTACCAAAACTCAAGTCTTAAAAGATCTTTCCTTTTTCTTCCTGATAAGTGCATCAGCTATCACATTCGCCTTTCCCGGATGGCAGTGAATCTTGTAGTCATAATCACTCACAATCATAACCATCAACATAATTAGGTACTCAAAATATATATAACTGGTAATCCTCTACTCATTTCCTTTATCATCCCAAGAAATTAATTATGGAGCAACTTCTATGATCCTTTATCACTACACACTTTATTCCATACAAGTAATATTTCTACCATCTCAAAACAAACACCACAACTACATAACCCTTATGATACGCATCACAGCAAACTACAACTATAAATACTTCGGATCCTTTCAACAATGACAACATTGGTGCAGAACACAACCTACCCTTCAGTGTTCAGAGTACAGCTTCCTCATCGGATGGGGATCAGATCTCGAAGCTTAAAAATTTAGATGTATAAGTGGGACTCACACATCCAATTCTTCTTAGTCAGCTTAATCAATGGTTTAACAATCAGTGAAAACCTTTCGATAAACCTCTGATTATTCCCGGCTTAAACCTAGGAATTAACAGATTTCCATCGACGTCGTTCGTACTGACCAATCCTTATTCGTTTCAATCTTGGCAAGATCTTCATGAATACCTTTGTTGTCAATCAACTTCCTTAAAACGCAATTATTTCAACTAACATTCATACATAGGAAACTTTACATACAATTTCTCTTTTTCCAACCATCCCAAAAATTTATCCTCATATGTTACTTATGTTCCCCCTTTCCTCTTGGAATGATATAAGATAGAATACCTTCAATAGATACAATGACTAACTCATTCTAGCACATCTTACACACAAGATTCACCCAGTCCATTAATATGGCAGACACGTTCGTCCATTCCAAAAACATCACTTGCTACTTAAAGTACCCACATCAAGTACGAAAAACAACTATAGGAACATCTTCCTCCATAACTCTCAGTTAATGATAGCCAAAACTCAAAGCGATCTTTGAGTATACTCTAGATCCAGACAAGTTGCAAGGATCAAACAAATCATCAATCCTCGGTAATGGATACCGATTGTCAATTTGTTAAGCTCTCGATAATCAATACACATCCGAAATAATCCATCCTTCTTTGACAAACAACACAAACGATCATCACTGTAACGAAACTTAATCTAATACATCCTTTATCCATCACTTCTCGTAGTTGACCGGATAACTCATTCCACTCTGACGGTGCCAAATGATAAGGCATACAAATACTACTCAACAGAATGCAACAGCACTACACAACAAAACGCAGAAGCACTACACCTATTGTTTACAACACTCAATCGACACGAACTCCACTTCATGAGGCGGCAGCAACTCTCCAAACTTCAGGAAAACTTCATAATACTCTCAAATCATTAACAGATCTCCAAACTTCTCCTTAACTACCCTATCACTAATTACCTGAGCTAGGAATACATCATATCCCTCTTCTGCATACTTGCTTGTTTCCAAACAAGACACTTCTCAAACAGAAAGTTCACTCATCACCTTTCACAATCAACACTCAGCTTCACAGCAAAATCTAAGCCAACAACTATCAATTTTTAGTGAAGATTAGTTCAATCTCAAACATCATCACTTCGCACCACTAACCAATTCATACCAAAAATCCACATCCAAAGATTCCAACTCTTTGAGCATCAAGTCGATACTAAACACCTACTTTCCTAAATTCTAGGAACACACTCTCAGTATAGAACTAATAATAGTAACCTTTCCGTCGGTTAACTCCACATCATAGTTAAATGTCAATCTTATTGACTATCCGTTGATAAAACAACTGAATCTTTACATTTCTACAGTTTCTACCCGATCTGAAATCAAACAACATACTGACATAAAGAATCTCAAGTAAGAATATACCGTTTACAACATTCAGACCTTAAGGTTTGCCAGCATCACTCAAACGTAAACTGGAGCGGCAACATTCCTATCTTGTCAATTTTCTTTCCTTGGACAATTCTCTTGCTTGTGTTCTTTCTTGCCATGGCTAAATCATATCACTACTCCAGGGTACTAATTCCAGTAACTAATCCTCTTGTTTTGCACTTCGGAGCTTTATGACCAGGTTGTCCTAACTCTAGTCGCAATTGTGGAAAATTACCTACATGGTATAGAGTACAACAAGCACACTTGAGATTTATTTTGTCACTTCTAGACACAGTGGCAGCACGAATTTCCTCATTCCTTCCAGGGTTTAAATACTGATTTCGGTTCTGTCTTTGGTTATTGTTATTACTGTAATCCCCACGATTCTAGCCTTAATTCTGGTTGGACTAAGCAGATTCCTACTTTCTGTTACTATTTTCAACATTACTATCTTTCCTATCTTGCACTTTCACATCCATTAAATTAAACGCCATCTGAACATCTTCATCGAAAGGTTTAGGTCTTAAAGAAATAATCTCACTCTTGATATCACTAGACAATCCTCTAATGTACTGCTTCCTTGCCTTAAAGTCATTTACAAAAGTATCAGAACATAGCAAATATAGCTCAGAAAATTTCCCAATAAGCAGTAATAACATCGCTTCTTAACACTAATTATCTCAATTCGGATTCCAACTGTCCTAGTTCCTTCCTAGGACAAAACCTAGCAGTCAATAGTCCTTTCATCATGGTCCATGTCTTACCATTAGCCACAACTAATCCTAAAGTAGTCACTTGGTTTTCCACCATCTTAGTGTACCATCCTGAAATATAGCAGCAGCAAATTTCATCTTATTAGTTTCTGAACACCCGATAATCTCAAAGTACTCTCTATCTTATCAATCCAACTATGCGATTCTAATGCACCACTAATACCACCAAACTGCGCAGAACCACACTTGTGAAAACTAACATAAGTACATTCTCTTGATCTTGCAGAATAGCAGCAACACTATCATCTGGATCAGCAGCATCCTCAATATTCTTAGCAGCATCGCCATTATTTTCAACAGCATCATCATTATTCTCAGCAGCATCATCATTATTCTCAGCAGCATCATCATTATTCTCAGCAGCATCAACTGCAGCACCATTATCTCCATCACAATTAACTCCAACATCTTGATTCCTTGCAGCACAATCAGCTTCAGGTGTTATAGCAAAAACTTGTTAAATCATAATGTTAAAAGTAGCAGTTGTTATCTTTGGCGACATATTTCAAGAAACTTAGTCACGTAGCGATCTACTAATGACATAAATATGCTTCCCTTACTCCTTCTTCCATCATAACAGAAGAAAGAAACATGATAAGTATACATATCAAGAATAAAGAAGGAATTATTTATCAGAATGTCTCATGGATACTACATGCATGAACAACACAAACTACAATGGTTCATCAACCAAAACTCAAGAGTTAATAAAGGCACATCATAGATCATGAGGGTAATTTAGATTGCGTTGAGGATTCAACAAGATAGTGGCAGTGTCTGTCACTACAATCATCTACTGAACAAACTTAAAGGATAATAAGTTCCATCACAATGCCACGACACAAGGTTTAAATAAGTCCGATCATAAAAGAAAATAAGATACAAAGAAATCCATTACGCGATTAGTTCCTTAGACACCAGCTTCTCATCCTCCTTAACATTGCTGTCAGCTTCATCACACTCGTCTATTTCCTCGTTCGCTCTTCAAAGTCAAATCTCTGACATGATGGCAGCTCATTCTCAAAATCCAAATACTCATTGCTACACGGCAGATTATTCACCAGGCAAATCTCAGTACGACTTTCAACATTCCTAAACTTCTAAACTCTACTCAGAACTGATCTCACATGAGCCTCCCACTCACTCATCCTTTCAAAACTTACCTACTTCTCTTTAAACCTTTCAATTCAAACACACAGATTCATCACAATCGACCCAAGACTAGCAATCTCATCCATCTTCCAAGTCCTAACAAATTCAATTCTCCACATACCAAATACAACCTTTAAAACAACTTTTCTTTCACATCAACCTTCTAATCACACCAATTTCAACCACATATCTATTATACATCAACTAACCAAACTTCCTCATACCCGATATAAGTCGCAAGGAATCAGTTGTAAAATCGTCAACCTCTGGTCTACTGTTCTAGACCCATTACGGTATATAAGGTCATTATTTAAAATTATATACATATGCATTACATAAAGAAAATTATGATAACAAGTACTCAATGTACTTTCAACAACATCAATACATCATCATAGTATTTACTTAATAAATACTTTAAAAATCATTTCAATTTTAAAGGGATACATCAATCAATAAAACAATACAAAACAAATAATCTTACCGGAGCCTTGCGGAGAAGTTGCGTGCTTTTGTAAAATAATTTCGACACCAAAGTTATAGTTTAGGACATTTTTCAAAAATCGACCTAATTCGCTATAACTAAAAAGCTCTGATTACCAATCTTTAACACCCCCAAATTACATTGCGCAGCGGAAATACACATTTGGGTGCTAAACACAAACCTTGTTACACAAGACATTTTGAACAAACTCAAAATGATAAATTTGAAATATAAAAGGATATAATTTAACCATTGTCTAAAACTTTCGATCCCAAGTAAACAATTTTAGAAATATCAGAGTCACATTTAGGTCCCCCAAAGACTTCATCAAATCAACAAACAAGTTACCAAAGTACATGACCATACATTATTATTATTATTATTTTTTGACAAAAAGGGAAAGAAATCCATTTTAGACCAATCACCACAAAAGCAATCCGCAACCCTTCTCCAGCAAGCTCCGCAATTCATCAACTT
This sequence comes from Glebionis coronaria, assembly GCA_025667525.1. Lineage (NCBI taxonomy): Eukaryota > Viridiplantae > Streptophyta > Magnoliopsida > Asterales > Asteraceae > Glebionis > Glebionis coronaria. The sequence continues at coordinate 147,809 of JANFOE010000600.1, read as the reverse complement.
CAATCACCTGAAATACATGCTTAAAATCATCAACACAATGGTTGAGCGAGTCTATAGGTTTTCCAAATCATCATTTGAACACAAGAGAAAAATCAATCAAGATCATTTAATAGGATTGTCGTGCACACAATCTATTAGTCAGGCATTCTGGTATATAGCAATAGCTATTGAATTGTATTAAGCTCATGACACCGACCCCTTAACTTAGTCACCCACGCCTAAAGCCGGCATGACTAGATGAAATTCCAGTGCCCCTACTAGGGTATCATTTGCAAGAATACCAATTCTCATTCTCGTAAAATTATCCTTCCCAGCGGGTTACTCAGCGTAAAGCCCTGGTCTCAGATAGGGTTGTCAGCCCAATAATACTATTATTAGAATAAGCGGCTATTCCCAACTCACAACATCAAGTCAGAAGATAGTTAACGGCTCATGAATTTAGGGACTTTTGCAAATTAGGTACTTATACAATTCAAATCAACAAAGGCAACAAAGGCAACATTCGGGTCCAAACAATCAATCATGACTTATGTTCATTTTACTTTCAAATAGCATGTATCCCCCTCGCGGGTTTTAAAATCATTCAAAACAATTACAAAAGCGAGGCTATAGACTCACCTAGAGTAATAGCAGTAGCAAGACGATCTTCGACGATAGTTGATGCCCGATAAACACAAAAACCGCAACCTATCAAATAAGGCGCGTTCATCAATAATAAACTCGAATAAAATCCATACTTAGTAACATCAAACTCAAAATAATAAAATCACAACCAACCCAAAATAAAAACAATACAAGTGACCTTTTACTTCATTCTATATGTTTACTTTATTAGTTAATTCTTTCGATAAAAATCTGCCGGTACACACCAAATGTACGAGCTCATTTACCCCACTTTAACACGTCAAATATTTATGATACTAATCAGAGACCTCACTTACTATATATAGAAAGACCTGTTAAAAGCCCATCAAAAGATTTTACTTTTAAAGTTCCCTGCCCGACACATCTTTGAACTACAAAAACCGGACAGTTTTACGTCAACAACTCATATAGTCTTTTTAACTTATTTATTTTACTCCGTTTACAAAACCGACACTCGACTTTGAAAATAAACTCAACATACTCATACTTAACACTTCACATCAGTCCATGACACATTTCAAAATACTTTTTATAGTCCCCGAGATTCGATCCAAATATCGACAACAATTATATATCGTGCCGATACTCGTCTCCCGGTACACGAATAATCAAACTAACGTAACTTCGCGCTCGTTTGGAGCTAGAAGCTCTATCTTATATCAAATCGAAGCTAAAAGAACTCTCTACAACAATATCTAGTTAGTTCATCTCAAACTCAAATTCATATTTTCAGAAAATTAAGTTTAATAATCTGTTTAAAAATATACGTTTAAAAATCATTCAAAATTAAATTTTCACCATATTTTAACCCCATTTTTACCACTATAATCATCCTACTATCATTAACAACATATCATCTAACTCATAAAACCCTTGAATGATCATACAAAAATTTACCCACTCAAAATTTTAAACATGCAATAATTAATATATACATAAAACAAGACTAACAACAATATACCATCATAAAAATGGATCAAACCTTCATGGATCATCATCAAAAAAATGAAAGTTCTTGCATGTTGTTAAAAATTACACTATTAGAATCACCATCAAAATTTAGAGATGGGACTTGTCTTAGATTTCTTTGATTCAAACTAAATTTTGAAAATCAAATGGATTTGGTGTAGGGGGTGGACGGCTAAACAAGAGAGACAGGGAAGAGAGATGAGATTTTTGCATGTATGTGTTTTGTTAGGTGAGAAATCACCTTTTATATGGTGGTGGAGGGACTAGTTTTGCCAATTTGTGATAGTTTTGGTCCAAAATGAAATTAAATAGTTGTAAGGGTGGAAAATGTAAATTGTCAAATTTGAAAATATTTACGAGGCTCGGGTTTCGTAAAAATACTTTTCAAAAGTTAAAACGCACTCAAAATATGATGATAATATGATCCCGGTTCGACTTAATACGAACTTAAAATAAAAACGTCAAAAATATAAACATCGAGACAACAAATGATAAAACATAAATCTCGGGCATCCGTCGATATCGTGGTCACTAATAACCTCGCTATTAGTAAAAAGATAAAAATAAGACCTCCAACGTCGGTTTTAAATAAAACCATCAATCGTCATTTCATTCAACTCATCAAAAATTTCAAAATTATTCGTAAAAAAAATATTATTTAATATTAAATAAATGACCTCGGGTTTGGGTTGTCACACTAACCTCCATCCTTCCCATTCTATCACAAACATCTTAGAGTGATGCACGAGGAGCTCTCGACATACCTACACGAGGTGCTCTAACAGGCGCGTCTTCTCTCATCAATCTTCCATCCGCTCTAATCAAATCTCTCAAGGTAATTCGGTCAATGGTATGAGAAACAATCGGTGGACTAAGACTACTCACAACTTGATCACTTAAAAGCTCCATTCTTCGAGCTAACCTAGTCACATATTGTCCACACACAATCATACTACACGCTTGACTACCAGGACCTTTCCTTTTCATCAATTTTGCTATCACCCAAGCCACATTAGCGTATTGCTCACGGTTCTTGTCCCTAAACATGCTCAATAACCACAAATCATTCTTTTGTATTTTATCATATCCCGTGGTTCTTTGGCAAACGGCATAAGCAATCATCTTTTGAAGCACTCTCAAAAGTGGAGTAGAAATTATAGTGGCCGAGCTCCTAGATAAGCTCAATGGATCCTCATCCGGGAAAATTGATGCCCAAATTTCATTAGCATTAAAGCTTCCATGATCACGTTCCCCTCCTTGGAAATATACCTCAAATCCTTCCGCCTTTCGCTCTTCTCTATTATACAACTCCAAGTACTTAGCAAATTCTTTCAAAGTCAAACAATGTCCCTTTCCACAAAGTCTAAATATCAAAATCTTCTTAGTCAACAACTCATCTCCTTCGGCATCTTCATCAAAATTAAAAGTAGAGAAAAACTCGAGAACAAGCTCCGCATAGATTTTCTCCATACAAGTAAAAGCACGAATCCAAGCATCAGATTCAAAAATGACTTCATTACCCCCAGCCTCTATCACTACTATCATAAGCATCTCCCTTATTTGAGCTTCACAACCAAGCTCGTTCAGAACTCCAAAATCTACAATGCTAGGTGCAAAAATTTGTTTTGGCATTAAAAGACTAAGAGCATTGTTGTAGATGGTTTTGGTATCATTCGTGCATCCAGGACAGTTTAAAAATTGGTGATTTGGTGTTCCCATGAGTGCGGCACTTGCCAATACGGTAGGCCTTCGCTTCTTTCCTCAACTAGACGAGCCGGTTTCATAATTTCCAGAACCTGTATTCTGCAAAATTTCATCACATAACAAACATGTATTAACATTAGATAAGCGTTAGGGGTCAACGGTGTCCCTATGATCGTGTTCGGATCATTTTGTTTGTTTTCCAGACGAAAAGTACGCCGCACAATTTGGAATGTGCGGCGTACTTCTTGGGAAAATTTCATTAAAAGTACGGCGCACAATATGCAAAGTGCGGCGCACATTCTGTGTTTTTCAGCAAATGTCCGGGTTACACTAATAGCTAACCAAATCCGCAAACTAAATGGTTACAAACTAATAACAATGGCTAGAATCGAACACTAACCCATTCCCAATTCGTTCTAATCCACGACATTGCCTCATCTCTAAGGTTTTTCAAAATTCCTCTTTCTTTTCAATTTTATCTTACTATAATCTAATCATTTCTTAATCTATTTCTACATTCCTAATTGAATTTTAATTTGTTCTCCATTTACTAAGAACCCTAACTGAAAATGAATCAAAAATTAAAAAATAATTAATTGAAACAAACATGAATTAAATATAAAAACTTATCCTAGACATGATCTCGAATGTGAAATTAGAGCAAAGACTCGAAATTTTTTTTGGTGATGATTAAAAATTGTCAGGTGGTTTTTGTGTGTGTTTTTTTTAGTTTCTAATGAGAAAAACGGGGTATATACAAAATATCCGCCCAGAAGTGCGGCGCACTTTCTAAAATGTGCGGCGCACATTCTGTGCATCCAAACATGGTTTACTGTATTTTCATTTTTAAAGTATACAAAACATAAAATTTTAAAAGAAAACCTCTAATTTCATTCGATAGAAAATAAAAAACTTAGGGAGAACATTCCCTACTTCTAAGACTATCCTAAAACTTCTAAGACTCTTAGATATTACTTTGTTTTAATTGATTATCTACATACAAAATGATAAAATGCATAAAAGTAACTAGGAGCCAATGATGCACTCCTCTTTTCTTCCTTTCCTCTTAGTTGTAGCAGAAATTCAGAGCTGACATGATATCACTCTCCGTGTAACGTCCCGAGACCTCTCTATTGGTGTCCTTTGTCTCGTACACTTTTTCGTACCTTTTTCCACATGGATCAACCATGACTATGGCAACATGCCATTCACTATCTCCATCTTTAGCAATATTTTCAAATTCTCGCTTGTTACCCACTTGCCAATCTTTGTATTTCAATGATACGAGAAGTACTCCAAGCATCCCCATAATTTTCTTGTAAACACAAATATCAAAGAAAGGGTTATGGTAGCTCCTTTCACTTAGTGAAGCATCAATTAGTTCTTCAGGTTCCGTCCATGGTTGCAAATGTGGATCGGCATACCATTTTCATCTCTTTTCGTGGTGTAGTACTTATCATCTTCATCATCACTATCATCATGTTCTTTTGATTTTAGCACATTATATGTTTGATGGACAAACCCATAAAAGCTAGTCATGATAGCTTTTCCAACGTCTACCTTTGCACCGACGGTGTGCAAAAACTTTCTTCCAACCACTAGTTGAATATCTCGATCAATAGGAATATCGAGAAGCATAAAATCGGCTAGTATTGTGGTTGTCCCTATTTGGCATAGAACTCCAAGCAAACGCCCAAATCCCTCCGCGTAGGAGTGATCAAGCATTTTTATTCGATCAAACCTTGGTTTGACTCTTCCAACATCTAACATTTTGAAGATTCCAAGTGGCATGATATTAACATTCGAACGGGTGTCTACCAAAGCATTGTATGTAGTTTTACCTTCCAACCTTATAGGTAGGACAAAATAAACCGGATCTTCTTTTTCTTTGATTACTTTCTTTTCACGGAGCATTTGGATTGCCACATCCTCATATTCCGAGGTTAATTCATCTTCAATCTTCAACTTATCAAGCAAGACCCCATCGACAATCATTTTATACTTATCACTGTATTTTAATGTTTCAATGATTGGTCGATTCATGTTTAACAACATTACTCGTTCTTCAACGTCTTCCCTTAATTCTTCCATTGTTAGTTCTTCTCTAGTTAAGGGTTTATTAATGGTGAGAGAAGGTCCTTCACCATTATATTTCAATTTGTAAGCATGAGCGGGCTGTTTTCCTTTGTTTCTTTTGCTTTTCCCCATATTACAAACAAATCTAGGAGTATCAACTCCCTCGTTTTCAATAGGTGCTAATTCATCAAAGTCGAGATTATCAAGTATCTCGTCAATTTCTTCTAAGTCCAAGCTTTCATGCACTTTTGGCCATAAGGTGAGTATGCCACAAGTGATATCAATTTGTGCATTGGCTTGCTTTAGGAAAGATCTCCCAAATATTGCACACGGTTCACAGTCATCCTCTCCCGGATTGACGAAAAAGTCGACGAAAACAATTCGTCCTTGATCATAACAATGAGCTTCTTATCTATTTCTTTGTCCCCATTACAATGCGTTTTGTAGGTTAAGCCAAGCTCCACTACAAGTTCATTGCTAACAAAACTCTTCTCTATTTCCAAGTCAACTTGCCCATCATAGGCAAATTTACCTTCCACATGACAAGGCATTGAGTACTTTTCGCTAGGTGTCAAGTCTTCCAAACGATAGAAAGTTAGGACCTTTTGAATCCCACTATCAGCTGTGTCCCTATATTCAGATCCTGTCCATTCTCCATCTGATTCAATCTTATCATTTGGCCTAATATGCTCATCCTCTCCCAAGCATAGCCTACCCAAGCTAGTGTTTGGATCCATCTTAAAACAACAACACATCAAGAGAAACATTAGTACGTTAGTGCCATAAAATCCAATTGACATTTCATATCCTGTAGTCCTAAGGCAACTCATTAGTTTCGATGAAAATCTCTTTTTAATTGTGTTATAAGCAAATTCTGCGTACTGTTTTTCCAGTTGTGCGGCGCAATTTTGCCCGATACAGAAAAGCCAGCGCACTTTGTGAAATGTGCGGCGCACCGTCTGCAAGAAATTTTTTGTTCATAACTGTATGATCTATATATCAATCAAAGAATGTTATAAGACTTTTTTCATAATACTTCCTATACAAGTAGTCAAAATAAAAAATAGTGGCCAAATTTTGTAAGATGTTCTCAAGTATTTTGCAAGAAATAACTATTTTTCATTTCCGCTTGTTTCCTCATTTTCTTGTATCTTAAAGTTGTTAAGAATTCCAGAAAAATTACCACAAATCATGATAAATATCAAATAAGACATAACAAAGCAAATTATTCTACCAAAGAGTAAATTAAAGAGAAAATAAAATTTTGAAAGAAAACATTTTTGGTTTTTCTTGAAATGCAATATCAACAAACACATAAGCTCAAAAAACATAAGCACACATAAAGCAATTCTCATGTTTTCAGCAGTAAGTGTTGAGAGTAAAAGGTTTTGGTGGTGTTTTGGAATTGTTTCTACCAACATTTTGCAAATCCGTATCAAATGTGCGGCGCACTTTCTAACTTTTTCGTTAAAAACTTTTTCCAGATTGCCAGTAATTTGTACGGCGATTTATAATTTTCTTTTCACCAAGTATTTCAGAATGTTTCAAAATAAATAACTAATCAATCCCCGTTAGCGGCGCCAAAAACTTGATGTTCGTTTGCATGTCTTAATTTTTATTCAAGATAAATGACTAGAAACATAAACACGGGCAAGTATACCCTTTCATGTATAGCATAGCTTAATGGTAATGTCCAGTTCGTTCCACGGGATTGTTGTTATCACAATATTAAAACAATTACCTCTAGAGTGTCACAACTTCTAAAGATGTACTTAACAATTGGTATTAAAGGGTGCGTTTGGCTAAGGTCATAACCATATGATAGATAGGTAGCAAGGATGAAATATAAGCACATAAACAATGTAAGACAACATACTGTTTATTAGTCGTGCATGCAACATCTAATTGATATGACAAGAATCCGGTTAAAGACTTTGTCATACCAACCGCATTAAGATAAGTTTATGCTTGATTTCGATGACTAAGGTAGTACATGAGATTATGCAAGAGTTGGTATATGTTTTAATCCACTAATCGTTACAAAAGTGATTAACAAGATTCATTTACTAGATGACATGAAAGTCATCCATTCACATGAGTACTAGTCGATGATCATGGATGAATCCAACATATAAAAATGATCTTACATAATAACACATAATACATGAGTATCCAAACCACACTTATATTCAAGAACCCAGGGAAAAAGTGCGCCGCATAAAACTAATTGTGCGTCGCACTTTTCCCCAGCAAAGCTAATATTCACATCTAATCATAAGGCTCTTAAACCATAACCGAGTGCACATCACACTACTCCATAATAACAGTAAATAAGATCATTTCAAACATATGTAAATCAAAGTAAAAGATTGACATAATTGAAATAAGAATTATAACACAAGATTATTTTAATAATTACTTCCAAAGGATTTATAAGTTTTTGAACTTATTACAAATGGCTAGCAACACTTCTGAGTTTCTTGTTCCAGCACCAATACCATAAACCAACTAAGGTTTACTAACTCTAGTGACTATGATCAAGGATTTGGAGAAATCCTTGATTATTGTTTCTCCTAAACAATGGAGAAAGTGAGGAATGAGATATGATTATGCCTGGCCAAGGGTCCTATTTATACTTGAAAATTCGTAGGTTAGAAACCCTGGAAGTATATCAAAGGTTCCCCATAATAGCCATGCATAATTGCACTTAATTATGTAACTGCAGTAAAATGTGCGCCGCACTTGTTCATTTGTGCGCCATTTGTAATAAGTTCATAAGAATGATTTAGTGTAACAGTGGCTTGGTGTTTTTAACAAAATTGATTATGTTTGCTTGTTTTTGCATGTGATATGGTAAAAATGCAATGTAATGCAGTGGAATGTAGACTAGTGTTTGTCTATGCGTTTCTATATATGATGCAACTGGTATAAATCATGGATGAAGTAGGATTTTTTGTGCTGTATAAGGTTAGATTAGGATACTTGCAGGGTGTTCTGTAGTAGGATCTTGTTTGTGGCATATGCAGTTAGGTTAGTTTATGCAGAGAGTGTTTAATGTGTAGAAAGTGTTGGTGTATATGTGTATTCTACTACATCACACTATTATTGTTCTGCATCAATATGTTAATTACTGCATCAATGTGTTATTTTACTACATCACTATGTTATTCTACTTCATCACTATGTTATTTTAACGCATCAAAATTAGAATGAAACTGATAATTTCCTCATAAACTCAATTTACAGGAGGTTGTTCCTGAATAAAGTAATAGAATTAGAAAAGGTGATGGTGTTTTTGAGGATGGATTAAAAAATGAATGTGCATACCTAAAAGGATAAATCCAGCTGTTGCGAGGAAATACACAACGAAAATAATTCCTACAAGCTGGAATAAGAAAAAGGACGACACCTTGACGGTCGAACACGCATATAACAAGCTACAAAAGAGAAGTCTTGATTGTAGTAAAATACACCTCTTGTTTAGGAAAACAAAGGAGGGTAAATGAGCGGTAAAGTATTGAACAAATGACTTTAGGAAAAATCAAGTGTTAATGACCCAATGAAGTTCGTTTCCCAAGGAGGTATATGTGTGTGAACAATTTGTTAAATGTTTGTGATTAATGATTGGTTTAGAAAAGGATGAGAAAAGAAGATGACGAAGACGTAAAAATAAAAATAAGTACTACTAGAAAGTTAAAACGTAAGACCTTAAAAACCACAAAAATAAAAATTAATTCTAAAAATGACCAAAAATTCACCAAAAATCAAAATAAATAAACTAAAAGTTTACCAATGATCAGAACTTTTTCAAACCTTTTAAATAATTAAATATTCAATTTTTTAAATGCTAATTAAAGCCCTAAAAATCAAATAAATTATCAAAAAGCCTAAATAAATATTTTTCAATTGGTAAACCTCTAAAATGACCTAAAAAGATTAAAAACTATTTTTAGAAATTTTTGAACTAATAAAAACTATTTAAAATGATTTAAAAACTATTAAAATTTAAAATAATTATAAAAATTAATCTAAAAGAGATAAAATTATTCTAAAAGTTGCTAAATTCCTATTTTAATGTATTAAACCTAATAAAAATGTAAAAAGTTGGAAAATGTGAAATTTTAAAAATAATAATAAAATAATAATAAAATAATATTAAAAATCCAAAAATTATAAAAAATTCTAAAAACTTGCAAACTAGTTTATTTTAACCTAAATAATAAGAAAATCAAAGTGAAATTACCAGAATACCACTATTGGGCCCTCAAATGGGCCAAAACCAAAAACAGTTAACACAAATGGGCTTTTGGGCCCAAAAAGTCAAACTTGGCCCAATTGACTTGGAAAAGCCCTATCTGACTCAAAATTCAATTCTAAGAACAAAACTCTAAAGGCCCAAAAGCTGAAAATGAGCTTATCACAGCTTATTGAACACTCAGCTTATTCTTATTGGGCTTTTCAGCCCATTAAGCAATAAGCTAATGTCATAAGCTCTAATTTGACACACAACCTTCTTTTGGGATGCTTATGAGATCTGTAAAAAGAAATTTTGAAAAAGCTCACTCAATAAGCCAGAAATAAGCAAAGTAAAAATTCACTAAAAGACAAAATAGTCGTTTTAGAGATTTAGGGCACCTCAGGACTTGATTCAACTTGCAAAAGATCACAAATGGACTAAATAAGCCAAATCAATCAAAAAAATCCAATAAGCACAACCAATAAGCCAGAATAAGCACAAATGAACTTATGAAAAAGTCAATGGAGTTGGTTTTCTAGTCAAACCCTAAAGTCAACCCACCAAATGCTCCAGTATGAACAAATGGGTCAAAATATGAGCACCTATTACAAAAACAAAGTTGTTGCTGGTTGGAATAAGCTATTATATCTTATTGATAAGCTGAACCCAATTTTACACTATCAGTGGCAACCAGCAGGGGAAAGGAGTTCCCACTGCTTTGACTATTTGACCAAGCTTATTTGAGAGTTCTGGTTTGATTCAATTGGAAACAAAGGCACCCTTGTGATCAGTGAATCAGAAGGAGTCAATAGCAACAATAAAATCACAAATTAGTTCACACAATAAGCCACAATAAGCCAAACAGTCACCAGATATGCACCAGATATGGAAATAAGCAGTTAAGCACTTAATAAGCAGATTTAGACTGAATAAGCCAACCAAACTTAACAAGATGCATACATAAGCTATGTAAACTATGAATAAACACAAAGCAACAAGAATCAAACACTGAATCAAAGTAAACAACAAGATCAAAGCATGAAAAGTTTCTGATGAACAATGAACAATATGCAGACAAGTTTTGCTGATCTATTTGACACTTGATCCAATTTCAAGCCTCAAATCCTACTTCCCTGGTGTGATTAACTAAGGTTTAGCACTTGTTAGCCCTAGCCTAAGCTTAGATCTAGGTGTCCTCAAAATCCTAGCCAATTTTACCAAGTATTTAAGATTTTATAGCCAAATAATGAATATATGTGTTCAAACCCACAAAACCTGCAAACAGATGAACAAATGCACCTAACAAACAGATACCAACACTTAGAAACAAATAACAACCACTTAACAAGCCACAAATCCAACTTATGCAGTAATCCCAAACACCCTTTTAAAACTTGTTTTCACAATTTTTCAAAGGCTTATGTAGATTTTACCCACAAAATCAGATCAATAACACCTCAATAACATCAAACCAAGACAAATAAACAATAATCAAGCACAATAACACAGATTCAAGCACAAATCCTACAAAAATCACAATTAATCAGAAACTTAAAAGAGAAAATGAAAAGGGAAGAAGATGCAAACCTCCAAGACCTACATCCAGGCCCTGGATTGTTTGAGCTTAGGTACTAGCAAAACAAGTACCAGCTTCCAAGCTGCTAAGAAGAACAAACCACAAAGTGAGATCAAAATAATACCAACTTTCTGATTTTTGATGCACAAGCTTTATCACTTAAAACCTTGCCTCAAAAACCTTCAAACAAGATTATGGAACTCAGATTTTAGCTTATCAAACACCAAACTTTTATAAATAATAGATTAGAATTCAAAATTTAAGAAATTCAAACTTTATTTCATAAAAATGAATTACAAAGATTTAAAAGCTAAAATCTGGAACAAAGGGACTCTCACATGTTGAGGTCTCCTTTTATAGGCAAATGCCTGGCTAAACACTATTCACAAACCCTAGCAACTGAAATTCCTATTCTATCCTTGCAGAATCTTCTAGGTGTGTTGCCAGCTATTTTGGTTGAATCCTGGACGTTTGTTGAGTGCTTAGGGACCAAGTAATGATTTGCAGCCCTTGATTTTGCCAAGTAAGGATCAAATGCCAGGTGTCGTATTGTGAGTGGGGATGGGGGTATCATTCTGGTAGTGGGATTTAGAGTTTAAGGTGTGGGATGTGATTGAGGTGATGTAAATCACACGTGGGATTACTCAATTTTGATTTCCCCTTTGTTTTACTCCTTTTTTATCCTAGGTAAAAACTTGTTCTTGCCTGGTAATAATCCCAACAGTAAGTGTTTGGCGCATTTTTAGGGATTTAAATGTTTGAACTTGGCAACTTAGGTCCTTGTGTTTTGGGAAATATGGTAAATCAAGTATTTCAGCCACAAAAACGTATTTCCCTTTGTAATAACTTTCACACTTTGGCAGTTTTGGCACATAACTTTCCAAAAAGTGTTTCAAGGGTTATTTTTGACACTTTTGCATATTTCAAGGGCTGATTTTGGACAATGTTGATCTTCAAAGGTCTTCAATGTATCTTTGGCTTGATGAGGGACCATAATTGACAATTTGAAATTGTTGAGGGACTAATCTTGCCATTTCTTCAAAGTTGAAGGACCTTTTATGAAATTTTGACAAACTTAAGGGACCAAACTTGTAATTATCAATATACAAGGGTTTTAAGTGTCATTTCTTCATTCATTGGGAATCAAACTTGCACATCTTTATGTCTTCAAGGATAAATGTTGAATATTCCATGAATATGGCCCGGTTCTTTGTACGGCTTCGTTTCTCGTGTCCGTTTTTCCTTGTATTTTGTGATCTTTTGTCTTTTTCACGATATCCATACCTAAAATACACAAGTAAACAAACACAAGCATATATATGGTATATTATGACATTTTTTATGCATTTAAAGTTCGAAAAGAACGATGAGATCATGTATAAATGGCATCTCATCACTCCCCCATACTAAGCCATTGCCGTGCCCTCACGCAATGCTAGAATAAAGTATCTAAGCATTACAAAAGTTCAATTTTATTAACCTTTATTGAAGAGTAAAAGATTTGCAACATATTATGAAGATGTGTAAAGACATAACATATGATTTTCATCACAAAAAGTGACTTTTAGGGTCAAAGAATAGAAACAAGTAAATGTCCCTTAGAGTAAACTTCGTCATCCTTGATTGTCATACATTCCATGCTAAGTGCAAAAACGAGATCATTTTTGGTACAAGTCACAATGCTAACACTACTCATACGTCCAAATTGTGTAATACTTTTTCTCCCCGCAATCCTAGTTATTATAAAGGAAATGGGTTACTAGCATTTTTTTACTATTTGTCATGGATCACAAGTGATTCATATTGACTTATTTGAGTAGTTGTTAGTCCGAAAGCAAAGTAGCACGATTTGATCAATAGTTAGCCGAAGGACAAAATCTTTTAAAACGGCTTCTCGTGTATCTACTTAAGTTCATATCTTGGCATAACTCGTTTCACGATTTGAGACCTTTCTCGAACCGATATTTGGCATGTACTTCATACCTCAAATCTTTGGAAGACGTTCTCGAAATTATGGTCTTCTCTTCATATATTTGGAATTTCTTCACTTGACGTTTTTGAGAGATTCTTCATATTAGGACCACGACTTCATCATTTTTCTTCAATCTTTACTTTGGATTTTGATATACAACGATCCGCCTCCTTTTCGGACTTGGATATATTTATCCTCATACCTTGTTAGGGTCTTTTTGGATAGACTTTCTCCATGATCTTTAGGGGAGTAATTGCTTTTCGTCGTGTGTCTCGATCCTTCATATGGATTTAGGAATAATGATACTTCACATCATCTTGGATCTTTAGCAAAAAATAGAGCTCCTCATGCCTTGTTAGGGCCTTTTTGGATAATCGCCAATCTTCGCGTCCCGCTTCAATAAGTTATGCCTTGGCTATGAACTCTATTCAACCCCGAGCAACTTTTAAACGATCTTGCGCTAGAGGCTAAGTAACCTTTCAAATCGTACGACCTTACTTATTGCAATTATGATTTAATCCTAATGCATTGATCTTATGGGAAGAAAAAGCCACAATTAAAAACATATGAGTTTTTGAAAGAACACTTTCATGTTCTACGTTTAGCATGATCACTTGTCTAACTCTATCATTTCTCGTTCTTCACTATATAAAGACCTCTAATTAAAGAGACTCGTGAATACTTAGCCATGCAAGTCAAAATTAAGCCAAATTTGGATTAGCTTTCATTAAGACTATATCAAGTCAAAGTTTTGGGTTTTCAAGCCACCTATAGGATCTTGCACTTTCTTGGACTTTTTCAAGTTTAGAGAATGAGTTTTAAAGTTCCCTTGATAAGTGACTTTCTAGGATCAATTATAGGAACTTGCGAAAAGTTCTTGTTCTTAACCCGTACGAATTAAGACTTTCGCGTTTTAAAGCTCCCTATATAAAAGTCTAGCAAAACTTGAATTGAGCGGGTTAAGGAATGTAAATGGCTCCAAATGCCCATCAAGTCAAAAATTAACTCTTATTCTACCCAACGGAAAATATACATTCGTGTCTTAAAAACACTTATGAAAAACTAAGAAAAATTTTAAAATTTGGCCATTTTTAGCCTTATTAGCAAAACAAAACATTGAAAGTTGGAAAGCGTGTGGGTGTAGCAAAGCAAGTACCTATTCACCCCCCATACTAAAAGTAAACATTGTCCTCAATGTTTCGAGTCTAAAGGTGGAGCACCCCCATACTAGAGACGAAGAGTCGAATGCTTAGGATCTAGCATGGAAAGGGTGATCAACAATATATCTAAAGCCGTTTATTAAGTATGCTAAAGGATAATTGTTAGAACAATAAAGGATATGTCATGGATTCGTGAAAAACTTCTTCAAGCAAACGATGGAGGCTCACGTAAACGAACACGAGAGTCTTCAATCGTAGATGATGATGATGATCTAGATAACACAATCACAAACAACCACGAGACAACGAGTTGAAAGGGTACAAGTCCCCTTATTAGTGAATAGTATGCATAAAAGATAAGCATGGGATCTCCCCCACGAGGCACCTCGTTTTTTATTACCGAGACATGAGCTCGACTCGATCCCCTCAAAATGTGAACATTTAGGGAAAATCATGGTATGGTCAATTTTTTGTGGGCTTACATGATAAACAAGGCCCATAAAGCAACCGGTATTAAGGACTAAGTCCTTAGATGGTGCAAAATACCGTGATCGAAGATGGCGTTCTCGTTTTCATTGGAAAAACAAATTAACGCCACTTCAACATGTGCCATAAACTCAAAGAGTTTGAAGAAAAGAGATGAGAAGTAGAAGGGTGGGACAATTGGTAAGACAAACTTTTGAGCTACTCGAGGTAGACTCGCACCAATCAAATAGAAATATTTTCCATTGATTGCATCGGTGGAAGACCGAGATTTCCCTTTACATGAAATTCCGGGATCGAATATCTCGTCCTCGGTGGACAAGGATGAGGGAACATAAGGGGCTTCCCCCATACTAAAACCACACAAAGCATCGTCAAAAGGAGTAGACGAGCTTGTGGCACTCAAAACACGTGGCGATGACGGAGTTAGATTTGTAGAAAAATCAATTAAATCACATTTAAAATCCTTTCCATTTTTATCTTTTAAACTCTCCTTATGAAAACCCTTTTTGATTATGTCGAAAATATTCGGCGTTTCTAAGACGATGTTAGTCACACTAAAAATTCTCACATTTGTAAACCGTTTTGGTTTTGGTGGTGGCAAGTTTTCAAAACGTTTATCGACAAAGAAAACCTCCCCATCGGGGTCTACATATTCGTCATCCGAAAGATCTTTCGTAGAAACCGAAAACTTATCAACACTTTTCAAGAATGAATGTTCGAGGTGAGGTGAAGGATTTTTCGATTCAAGTATTGACGGTTTCTTCTTTGTAGGCTTTACACTCATAACCTCCACCGGCGGAGGAAATGGTAAATTGTTTTTGGAGACATTTCCTAAAACTCTTGGTGAAAATTATTTGCAAACGACATTGGTTGAATTACCATGGTTTAAAGTTGCAATAGAATAGACATGAGAAAGATTGGAGTTTTGTGTTGCATTGATGATAAGTTATTCCTCATTGAAACGAAGGGTGATTTTTCGAGCATGAACATCGATAAGTGCTCTTGATGTATCCAAAAATGAACGACCCAAGAGAGGAACTTTTCGATCGATAGGAATGTCTACAACGATAAAGTCAACGGGATAGTAAAACTTTCTGACTTTAACGAAAACGTCCTCGGCTACTCCACATGCTAAAATCGTAGAATGATCGGCCATCTCGATAGACATGTTCGAAGGAGTAAGAGCCGGAAGTGAAAGCGATTTGAAAATCTCAAGAGGCATTAAATTAATACTAGCACCAAGATCGGCCAAGGCGTAGCATTCCTCCATATCTTGAATTGCACACAGAATAAAAAATTTACCGAGATCACCGACTTTTTGTGGTATGCGGCTAAGAAAAACCGATGAACAACTAGACGATTGTTGTAACTTTTCTTTGTTGTTTAGCATACTTTTGAAGTTTGCGGCGAATCGAGGCATCATGATTAAAGCATCGGAAAAGCTTATGTTAAAATGTAGATCACGAAACATTTTCATAAATAGCTCAAATTGATAATTGTTCCGTTCTTGTGCTTTCTCTTTGTTACGTCTCGAAGGGTAAGGTAAAGGTGGTGTGGGTTGGTCATTAGGCAACGGCCTTGGAAACTCGGGTTCCACAATTGGTATAGGTTCAACCGTAGGTGTGGTTTGAGCGGTACTTCGTGGGATTGTAACGTGCTCCTTTTCCACCATCACCTCGGGTTCTTTCTCGATTTCCTTCTCCGTAGAAGTACTTGGTCGAGAGATTGGTTCCTTGAAAGTTTTACCACTTCGTGTAGTAATAACCTTCATTTCTCCCTTCGGGTTTGCAATGGTATCACTAGGAAGACCACCCGAGGAAGAGGGTTTACACATGATTGCTTCAAACATCTTAGCCATTCGGTCCTCAAATTTTTATTGCCTAGCATCCGCTTTTAATAACTCTTGCTTAATCTCATGTTGTCCTAATTCTATCTTTTGTTGGTTTTGTTGAAGACGTTGGACATTTCCTTCCATTTTGTTTGCATGAGTTTTAAGTTCATTAGCAAGTTCATTTTTAAGCTCGTTTTTCAACTCGGATCTTAAGCTAATCATCTCACGTTGCATGTTATCAAATTTAGCATCATTTGCTTTAGCATAATCCAAAAATTCTCCTTTCAAATTTTTAGTGTGAGCATTTTGAAAACCTTGTGTAGTGTTTTGAAAATCACAGTTTTGGTTTTGATTAGAAATTTGTCCATTCCCATTTTGATAATTCCCTTTGTTGTAATTGCGTGAATTACCTTGGTAATTACCTTGGTTGTTGTTTCGATAATTATTAACATTTTGGTTTGGTGGAGCTTGATTTTGGCGGGAATCTTGGCCGTTTTGGTTGTAAGTTCCCGTTGCTACATAAGCACTCAAAGTGTTACCATCCGCGGTAATGCACTCGGAAAGATCATGAGCTCCCCCACAAGATAAACAACTCTTAGCAACCGCTTTAACCGATGCGGAATTTGAAGCTTCTTGAGCTTTCCAATGGGACATTAGATTATCAAATCTATCAAAAAACCGATTTTCCTCATTAGCTTCATCATGTAAGGCATTAATGCTACAAGACGATTGTGACGATGATGACGAACCCAAATTGGCAACACTCGGTGTTTTACGAGGGTTATAAACCTTAGATCTATTCTCGATGATTTGTAAAGCCTCATTTGTCGTTTTGCACAAAACATTACCACCCGCGGCGGCATTCAAATAATCTCGTTCATGATCATTAAGCCCATTATAAAAAGTATCAACTTGATGTAATTCCGTAAAATCATGGTGTGGACATTCATGTAACATTTCTTCAAAGCGTTCCCATGCCATTGAAAAACTTTCATTGTTTCTTTGCACAAATCGTGAAATCTCATTTTTCAAATGTGTTGTTTTAGATGGTGGAAAAAACTTGTTCACAAACTTAAAAACGAGATCGGCCCATGTCAAAATCGAATTTGGCGGTTCTTTCTCGAGCCAAATTTTTGCGGGTCCATCTAACGAGTATGGAAACAACATCATCTTAATGGCGTCATGTGGAACATCCTTAAACTTGCTAGTGGCGGTGAGACGGTTAAAATTCCTAATATGGTAATGCGGGTTGTCTTTCTCGTGACCTCTAAACTTATTTGCTTGCAACATCGTCATTAAACCCGTCTTAATCGCGAAATTCTCTGCAAGGATGGCGAGAATCACAATAGCCTCTCCAAAACCCTCGGTGGGTGCTTGTAGCAACTCCATCATAGTACGATTAGCCATGACGACTTCTTGTTCTACAATAGGTTCAACAATTGGAGGTTCTTCTACAATCAACGACTCTTGATTCTTTTGAAGAGGTTTACGAGCTCGTTTTGCTTGATTACGAGTGATCATAAACTTCACGAAGAATTGGAGGTGAGCAAAGAAGATTCTTTTTGGGTGTTTTGTGATTTTTCAATTTTTCTTGTGTTTTTGATGATATTTAATTTTTTGGATTTTGGTGTATCTTCATAGACAACAATCTACAAAATCTCTCCTCGAATCAAACTCTTGATTAAAGAAGCCTCAAAGGAATGAAAACGAACACGTGGAGTGAAAGCCTTCGAATGACTTTAGAACTTTGGTGAAAACCAAATTGTTCAAGAGGTTTTAATCACAAAGAAACCAAGCAAATATATTATACGTAATAATACTTTGGGCGGCAAAACCCTCCCAATCTCAAAATACTCACAAGCAAGCGGGGAAACGAGGCGGCGCGAAGCACTTAAGAGCCTTTTTCCTTAGGGTATATTTTATAATACCCGCCTTATACCCACCTTATAGTTTGTATTTTTCAAAATCGAGCTTCACGAAAGTATTTATCTATTTTTGGCTTTTTCTTTTTGTTTGAGATTCGAATACAATAATTGAGTGATGAAATCCCAATTAAGGTTGTGTTTTCACACTTTTGGAGATATTTTAAATTTATTGTGATACTTAATACAATATAGTAATAATATTTGTACAAGAAAAACCAAGAAAACCGATAATACGTATTAGTAGAGTTCTACTAATACAAATACTATTTTGGTTAATATTAAAAACAACAATGCAAATTAATCACGACACACCTCCCCGGAAACGGCGCCAAAATGATTGTAGTAAAATACACCTCTTGTTTAGGAAAACAAAGGAGGGTAAATGAGCGGTAAAGTATTGAACAAATGACTTTAGGAAAAATCAAGTGTTAATGACCCAATGAAGTTCGTTTCCCAAGGAGGTATATGTGTGTGAACAATTTGTTAAATGTTTGTGATTAATGATTGGTTTAGAAGGGGATGAGAAAAGAAGATGACGAAGACGTAAAAATAAAAATAAGTACTACTAGAAAGTTAAAACGTAAGACCTTAAAAACCACAAAAATAAAAATTAATTCTAAAAATTACCAAAAATTCACCAAAAATCAAAATAAATAAACTAAGAGTTTACCAATGATCAAAACTTTTTCAAACCTTTTAAATAATTAAATATTCAATTTTTAATTGCTAATTAAAGCCCTAAAAATCAAATAAATTATCAAAAAGCCTAAATAAAGATTTTTCAATTGGTAAACCTCTAAAATGACCTAAAAAGATTAAAAACTATTTTTAGAAATTTTTAAACTAATAAAAACTATTTAAAATGATTTAAAAACTATTAAAACTTAAAATAATTATAAAAATTAATCTAAAAGAGATAAAATTATTCTAAAGGTTGCTAAATTCCTATTTTAATGTATTAAACCAAAGAAAAATGTAAAAAGTTGGAAAATGTGAAATTTTAAAAATAATAATAAAATAATAATAAAATAATATTAAAAATCCAAAAATTATAAAAAATTCTAAAAACTTGCAAACTAGTTTATTTTAACCTAAATAATCATAAAATCAAAGTGAAATTACCAGAATACCCCTATTGGGCCCTCAAATGAGCCAAAACCAAAAACTGTCAACACAAATGGGCTTTTGGGTCCAAAAAGTCAAACTTGGCCCAATTGACTTGGAAAAGCCCTATCTGACTCAAAATTCAATTCTAAGAACAAAACTCTAAAGGCCCAAAAGCTGAAAATGAGCTTATCACAGCTTATTGAACACTCAGCTTATTCTTATTGGGCTTTTCAGCCCATTAAGCAATAAGCTAATGCCATAAGCTCTAATTTGACACACAACCTTCTTTTGGGATGCTTATGAGATATGTAAAAATAAATTTTGAAAAAGCTCACTCAATAAGCCAGAAATAAGCAAAGTAAAAATTCACTAAAAGACAAAATAGTCGTTTTAGAGATTTAGGGCACCTCAGGACTTGATTCAACTTGCAAAAGATCACAAATGGACTCAATAAGCCAAATCAATCAACAAAAATCCAATAAGCACAACCAATAAGCCAGAATAAGCACAAATGAACTTATGAAAAAGTCAATGGAGTTGGTTTTCTAGTCAAACCCTAAAGTCAACCCACCAAATGCTCCAGTATGAACAAATGGGTCAAAATATGAGCACCTATTACAAAAACAAAGTTGTTGCTGGTTGGAATAAGCTATTATAGCTTATTGATAAGCTGAACCCAATTTTACACTATCAGTGGCAACCAGCAGGGGAAAGGAGTTCCCACTGCTTTGACTATTTGACCAAGCTTATTTGAGAGTTCTGGTTTGATTCAATTGGAAACAAAGGCACCCTTGTGATCAGTGAATCACAAGGAGTCAATAGCAACAATAAAATCACAAATTGGTTCACACAATAAGCCACAATAAGCCAAACAGTCACCAGATATGCACCAGATATTGAAATAAGCAGTTAAGCACTTAATAAGCAGATTTAGACTGAATAAGCCAACAAAACTTAACAAGATGCATACACAAGCTATGTAAACTATGAATAAACACAAAGCAACAAGAATCAAACACTGAATCAAAGTAAACAACAAGATCAAAGCATGAAAAGTTTCTGATGAACAATGAACAATATGCAGACAAGTTTTGCTGATCTATTTGACACTTGATCCAATTTCAAGCCTCAAATCCTACTTCCCTGGTGTGATTAACTAAGGTTTAGCACTTGTTAGCCCTAGCCTAAGCTTAGATCTAGGTGTCCTCAAAATCCTAGCCAATTTTACCAAGTATTTAAGATTTTATAGCCAAATAATGAATCTATGTGTTCAAACCCACAAAACCTGCAAACAGATGAACAAATGCACCTAACAAACAGATACCAACACTTAGCAACAAATAACAACCACTTAACAAGCCATAAATCCAACTTATGCAGTAATCCTAAACACCCTTTTAAAACTTGTTTTCACAATTTTTCAAAGGCTTATGCAGATTTTACCCACAAATCAGATCAATAACACCTCAATAACATCAAACCAAGCCAAATAAACAATAATCAAGCACAATAACACAGATTCAAGCACAAATCCTACAAAAATCACAATTAATCATAAACTTAAAAGAGAAAATGAAAAGGGAAGAAGATGCAAACCTCCAAGACCTATATCCAGGCCCTGGATTGTTTGAGCTTAGGTACTAGCAAAACAAGTACCAGCTTCTAAGCTGCTAAGAAGAACAAACCACAAAGTGAGATCAAAATAATACCAACTTTCTGATTTTTGATGCACAAGCTTTATCACTTAAAACCTTGCCTCAAAAACCTTCAAACAAGATTATGGAACTCAGATTTTAGCTTATCAAACACCAAACTTTTATAAATAACAGATAAGAATTCAAAATTTAAGAAATTCAAACTTTATTTCATAAAAAGGAATTACAAAGATTTAAAAGCTAAAATCTGGAACAAAGGGACTCTCACATGTTGAGGTCTCCTTTTATAGGCAAATGCCTGGCTAAACACTATTCACAAACCCTAGCAACTGAAATTCCTATTCTATCCTTGCAGAATCTTCTAGGTGTGTTGCCAGTTGTTTTGGTTGAATCCTGGACGTTTGTTGAGTGCTTAGGGACCAAGTAATGATTTGCAGCCCTTGATTTTGCCAAGTAAGGATCAAATGCCAGGTGTCGTATTGTGAGTGGGGATGGAGGTATCATTCTGGTAGTGGGATTTGGAGTTTAAGGTGTGGGATGTGATTGAGGTGATGTGAATCACACGTGGGATTACTCAATTTTGATTTCCCCTTTGTTTTACTCCTTTTTGATCCTGGGTAAAAACTTGTTCTTGCCTGGTAAAAATCCCAACAGTAATTGTTTGGCGCATTTTTAGGGATTTAAATGTTTGAACTTGGCAACTTAGGTCCTTGTGTTTTGGGAAATATGGTAAATCAAGTATTTCAGCCACAAAAACGTATTTCCCTTTGTAATAACTTTCACACTTTGGCAGTTTTGGCACATAACTTTCCAAAAAGTGTTTCAAGGGTTATTTTTGACACTTTTGCATATTTCAAGGGCTGATTTTGGATAATGTTGATCTTTAAAGGTCTTCAATGTATCTTTGGCTTGATGAGGGACCATAATTGACAATTTGAAATTGTTGAGGGACTAATCTTGCCATTTCTTCAAAGTTGAAGGAGCTTTTATGAAATTTTAACAAACTTAAGGGACCAAACTTGTAATTATCAATATACAAGGGTTTTAAGTGTCATTTCTTCATTCATTGGGGATCAAACTTGCACATCTTTAAGTCTTCAAGGATAAATGTTGAATATTCCATGAATAGGGTCCGGTTCTTTGTACGGCTTCGTTTCTCGTGTCCGTTTTTCCTTGTATCTTGTGATCTTTTGTCTTTTTCACGATATCCATACCTAAAATACACAAGTAAACAAACACAAGCATATACATGGTATATTATGACATTTTTTATGCATTTAAAGCCCGAAAAGAACGATGAGATCATGTATAAATGCCATCTCATCAAGTCTAAATCTATAACACCAGAAAGACTGAATCAAACTGAAACTCCAAAAGTGGCACAGTCTATAACTATACGAAACTATGTTTGTGGCATATGCATGTTGCATTTGTTTGTGGCAAACTAAGTATTTTAATTTTAATGATCATTTATTGCTTTTATTTGTGGTTTGTATTTAATTATTGTATAATACAAATATTCTAATGCACTAGATAGACAAGTGTGATGCATTAAAAATGCCAATACATCACATATGTATACAACTATTACATCATTATCGACAGACCTTAATGTGACTCTTTTAATTTTTATATCTAATATTACTAGATCACTATGATATTGTATGAAAAATATTTTAGTTCATCACGATGTTTAATATACTGCATTACAATTTATAATCTACAACATTACAATTTATAATCTACTACATTACTATGTAAATGTTAATACAGTTAAAAATAACATAATGCAAAAATTTAAAATTGATCAGAAAAATAAGTCTACAAGATAAAATATTTCTTCATCACAATGTATCATCTACTTTATTACAGTGTATAAGCTACTAAATTATAATTTATAAGATACGACGTTATAATGTATGAGATACTGCATTACCATGTAAATGCTACTACATCGCAATACAGTAAAAAACATAATACAAAATTTAAAAATGATAACAAAGATACATCTCTAGAATAAAAATATTTCTTCATCACAATCTATAATGTACTGCATTGCAGTGATTATAGTTGTTCAACTATTTCTGAGAAAACTCCTTAATAATATTCGTTCTCAACACATAAAACATGTGGCGGCAAAGAAGAGCAAATGCTTCGTAGTGCTTATAGTTTCGTTCATTTTCCATTGCATATTGCCATCTTGGGGTCTATTTCCTTTAGAGATGGAAATCATGTATTTGACCCCAGTGGAATTTTATGGGGTTTTCCTTATTTGGGATGTTGTTTCACTTTATCATGGAGAGCTTTTCCTTTTCGGGTAAATCTTTTTCTCTCCATGATGGTTTTCTCAAGGACAATTCAATTCGAGGAATCGAGACGAGCTACAGACACTGGGAATAAAATCAAGCATAAATAACTAGGTTAGAAATCGTAGACTAATAAGAGGGTATTATAGTAGAGTTTAAGTGGAGGGGTATACCTTTCTTCGTCTTTTAGCTTTGTTTTAGGGTTGCTCTATCCCATTTCTTTCATGGAGCTTATGGAGGAGGCCCGTGTATCTGGTTATCTTTGATTTGTTTTTGCGATTGTGATATTCAAACTTGTGCTTAAAATGAATTCACTTTAGTTGTCTTTTCGTTAACTCGATTTAAATAGAGTAATCAATGTCATAAGTGTAGGGGAGTTTATACTTCAATATTCTTAAACATTGAGGACAATGTTTATCTTAAATGTAGGGGAGACTTCTATCGAAGTGACCTTGCCTAGACCATTGCCTTTGATTTCATGATAAATTGGGAAAATTAAAATTTTTGACATTTTTCAAATTTTTTATCTATTTTGGCCTAGTAGTATTTTCCTTTATTTCCGTAATTTCTTTTATCGTATGTATATATTCCTATTTTAGTATTTAAATAATACAGTAAGAAAAAAAATGAATAAAGGATATGGTTTTAACAAGTTAGACGTCTTTGACACATTAGGCCCATCGTGAATATTTTGACTCAACCCGAGTTTGCTTATTCAAGCTTTCTCTAGCTAGTATCCTTAACCATGTTAATCATTAACTCGATTTATTAGGCTAAGCATCCGCGAGTCTCATTATTTGAGATTTTAAATTATGGAGAATGAGAAATGATAGAGTTTGAAGTAAGTATAAAGGGCTAGATAAACCTCATACGAATTATTTGTGGCTATTATACTCCCATCGGTAAGCTTTACTTTCTTGTCAACGCAAGTATATATGTTAATAAACAATCAAGAACGATTTTCTCGGTCTTTAGTCTCTTATGCACTTTTGGCTAATCATTCGTGGTTGCTATAAGTACGTCTTGAGATTCTAAGTTAGACCGTTTTATGTGTATTAGAATTTTGTCATGCTTACTATTTAGTGGGTGTTAATTTATTGTGAGGAATAAATAAAAATAAGAGCAACATAGTGAGTGGCTAGAAAAAAAAGGAAAAAATAATTATTAAAAGACTCCCAAAAAGGGGGCAGTTATGTGTTAAGTTTCTCTTGAATTCCAATATTAGTCTCACAAGGGTTGCGAGAATTTGGTAGTTACTTTTCCGGTCCAATAATACTCTCACAAGGTTTTTTCTCGAGCCAAATTTTTGCGGGTCCATCTAACGAGTGTGGAAACAACATCATCTTAATGGCGTCATGTGGAACATCCTTAAACTTGCTAGTGGCGGTGAGACGGTTAAAATTCCTAATATGGTAATGCGGGTTGTCTTTCTCGTGACCTCTAAACTTATTTGCTTGCAACATCATCATTAAACCCGTCTTAATCGCGAAATTCTCTACAAGGATGGCGGGAATCACAATAGCCTCTCCAAAACCCTCGGTGGGTGCTTGTAGCAACTCCATCATAGTACGATTAGCCATGACGACTTCTTGTTCTACAATAGGTTCAACAATTGGAGGTTCTTCTACAGTCAACGACTCTTGATTCTTTTGAAGAGGTTTACGAGCTCGTTTTGCTTGATTACGAGTGATCATAAACTTCACGAAGAATTGGAGGTGAGCAAAGAAGATTCTTTTTGGGTGTTTTGTGATTTTTCAATTTTTCTTGTGTTTTTGATGATATTTAATTTTTTGGATTTTGGTGTATCTTCATAGACAACAATCTACAAAATCTCTCCTCGAATCAAACTCTTGATTAAAGAAGCCTCAAAGGAATGAAAACGAACACGTGGAGTGAAAGCCTTCGAATGACTTTAGAACTTTGGTGAAAACCAAATTGTTCAAGAGGTTTTAATCACAAAGAAACCAAGCAAATATATTATACGTAATAATACTTTGGGCGGCAAAACCCTCCCAATCTCAAAATACTCACAAGCAAGCGGGGAAACGAGGCGGCGCGAAGCACTTAAGAGCCTTTTTCCTTAGGGTATATTTTATAATACCCGCCTTATACCCACCTTATAGTTTGTATTTTTCAAAATCGAGCTTCACGAAAGTATTTATCTATTTTTGGCTTTTTCTTTTTGTTTGAGATTCGAATACAATAATTGAGTGATGAAATCCCAATTAAGGTTGTGTTTTCACACTTTTGGAGATATTTTAAATTTATTGTGATACTTAATACAATATAGTAATAATATTTGTACAAGAAAAACCAAGAAAACCGATAATACGTATTAGTAGAGTTCTACTAATACAAATACTATTTTGGTTAATATTAAAAACAACAATGCAAATTAATCACGACACACCTCCCCGGAAACGGCGCCAAAATGATTGTAGTAAAATACACCTCTTGTTTAGGAAAACAAAGGAGGGTAAATGAGCGGTAAAGTATTGAACAAATGACTTTAGGAAAAATCAAGTGTTAATGACCCAATGAAGTTCGTTTCCCAAGGAGGTATATGTGTGTGAACAATTTGTTAAATGTTTGTGATTAATGATTGGTTTAGAAGGGGATGAGAAAAGAAGATGACGAAGACGTAAAAATAAAAATAAGTACTACTAGAAAGTTAAAACGTAAGACCTTAAAAACCACAAAAATAAAAATTAATTCTAAAAATTACCAAAAATTCACCAAAAATCAAAATAAATAAACTAAGAGTTTACCAATGATCAAAACTTTTTCAAACCTTTTAAATAATTAAATATTTAATTTTTAATTGCTAATTAAAGCCCTAAAAATCAAATAAATTATCAAAAAGCCTAAATAAAGATTTTTCAATTGGTAAACCTCTAAAATGACCTAAAAAGATTAAAAACTATTTTTAGAAATTTTTAAACTAATAAAAACTATTTAAAATGATTTAAAAACTATTAAAACTTAAAATAATTATAAAAATTAATCTAAAAGAGATAAAATTATTCTAAAGGTTGCTAAATTCTTATTTTAATGTATTAAACCAAAGAAAAATGTAAAAAGTTGGAAAATGTGAAATTTTAAAAATAATAATAAAATAATAATAAAATAATATTAAAAATCCAAAAATTATAAAAAATTCTAAAAACTTGCAAACTAGTTTATTTTAACCTAAATAATCATAAAATCAAAGTGAAATTACCAGAATACCCCTATTGGGCCCTCAAATGAGCCAAAACCAAAAACTGTCAACACAAATGGGCTTTTGGGTCCAAAAAGTCAAACTTGGCCCAATTGACTTGGAAAAGCCCTATCTGACTCAAAATTCAATTCTAAGAACAAAACTCTAAAGGCCCAAAAGCTGAAAATGAGCTTATCACAGCTTATTGAACACTCAGCTTATTCTTATTAGGCTTTTCAGCCCATTAAGCAATAAGCTAATGCCATAAGCTCTAATTTGACACACAACCTTCTTTTGGGATGCTTATGAGATATGTAAAAATAAATTTTGAAAAAGCTCACTCAATAAGCCAGAAATAAGCAAAGTAAAAATTCACTAAAAGACAAAATAGTCGTTTTAGAGATTTAGGGCACCTCATGACTTGATTCAACTTGCAAAAGATCACAAATGGACTCAATTAGCCAAATCAATCAACAAAAATCCAATAAGCACAACCAATAAGCCAGAATAAGCACAAATGAACTTATGAAAAAGTCAATGGAGTTGGTTTTCTAGTCAAACCCTAAAGTCAACCCACCAAATGCTCCAGTATGAACAAATGGGTCAAAATATGAGCACCTATTACAAAAACAAAGTTATTACTGGTTGGAATAAGCTATTATAGCTTATTGATAAGCTGAACCCAATTTTACACTATCAGTGGCAACCAGCAGGGGAAAGGAGTTCCCACTGCTTTGACTATTTGACCAAGCTTATTTGAGAGTTCTGGTTTGATTCAATTGGAAACAAAGGCACCCTTGTGATCAGTGAATCACAAGGAGTCAATAGCAACAATAAAATCACAAATTGGTTCACACAATAAGCCACAATAAGCCAAACAGTCACAAGATATGCACCAGATATGGAAATAAGCAGTTAAGCACTTAATAAGCAGATTTAGACTGAATAAGCCAACAAAACTTAACAAGATGCATACACAAGCTATGTAAACTATGAATAAACACAAAGCAACAAGAATCAAACACTGAATCAAAGTAAACAACAAGATCAAAGCATGAAAAGTTTCTGATGAACAATGAACAATATGCAGACAAGTTTTGCTGATCTATTTGACACTTGATCCAATTTCAAGCCTCAAATCCTATTTCCCTGGTGTGATTAACTAAGGTTTAGCACTTGTTAGCCCTAGCCTAAGCTTAGATCTAGGTGTCCTCAAAATCCTAGCCAATTTTACCAAGTATTTAAGATTTTATAGCCAAATAATGAATCTATGTGTTCAAACCCACAAAACCTGCAAACAGATGAACAAATGCACCTAACAAACAGATACCAACACTTAGCAACAAATAACAACCACTTAACAAGCCATAAATCCAACTTATGCAGTAATCCCAAACACCCTTTTAAAACTTGTTTTCACAATTTTTCAAAGGCTTATGCAGATTTTACCCACAAATCAGATCAATAACACCTCAATAACATCAAACCAAGCAAAATAAACAATAATCAAGCACAATAACAAAGATTCAAGCACAAATCCTACAAAAATCACAATTAATCATAAACTTAAAAGAGAAAATGAAAAGGGAAGAAGATGCAAACCTCCAAGACCTATATCCAGGCCCTGGATTGTTTGAGCTTAGGTACTAGCAAAACAAGTACCAGCTTCCAAGCTGCTAAGAAGAACAAACCACAAAGTGAGATCAAAATAATACCAACTTTCTGATTTTTGATGCACAAGCTTTATCACTTAAAACCTTGCCTCAAAAACCTTCAAACAAGATTATGGAACTCAGATTTTAGCTTATCAAACACCAAACTTTTATAAATAACAGACAAGAATTCAAAATTTAAGAAATTCAAACTTTATTTCATAAAAAGGAATTACAAAGATTTAAAAGCTAAAATCTGGAACAAAGGGACTCTCACATGTTGAGGTCTCCTTTTATAGGCAAATGCCTGGCTAAACACTATTCACAAACCCTAGCAACTGAAATTCCTATTCTATCCTTGCAGAATCTTCTAGGTGTGTTGCCAGTTGTTTTGGTTGAATCCTGGACGTTTGTTGAGTGCTTAGGGACCAAGTAATGATTTGCAGCCCTTGATTTTGCCAAGTAAGGATCAAATGCCAGGTGTCGTATTGTGAGTGGGGATGGAGGTATCATTCTGGTAGTGGGATTTGGAGTTTAAGGTGTGGGATGTGATTGAGGTGATGTGAATCACACGTGGGATTACTCAATTTTGATTTCCCCTTTGTTTTACTCCTTTTTGATCCTGGGTAAAAACTTGTTCTTGCCTGGTAAAAATCCCAACAGTAAGTGTTTGGCGCATTTTTAGGGATTTAAATGTTTGAACTTGGCAACTTAGGTCCTTGTGTTTTGGGAAATATGGTAAATCAAGTATTTCAGCCACAAAAACGTATTTCCCTTTGTAATAACTTTCACACTTTGGCAGTTTTGGCACATAACTTTCCAAAAAGTGTTTCAAGGGTTATTTTTGACACTTTTGCATATTTCAAGGGCTGATTTTGGATAATGTTGATCTTCAAAGGTCTTCAATGTATCTTTGGCTTGATGAGGGACCATAATTGACAATTTGAAATTGTTGAGGGACTAATCTTGCCATTTCTTCAAAGTTGAAGGAGCTTTTATGAAATTTTAACAAACTTAAGGGACCAAACTTGTAATTATCAATATACAAGGGTTTTAAGTGTCATTTCTTCATTCATTGGGGATCAAACTTGCACATCTTTAAGTCTTCAAGGATAAATGTTGAATATTCCATGAATAGGGTCCGGTTCTTTGTACGGCTTCGTTTCTCGTGTCCGTTTTTCCTTGTATCTTGTGATCTTTTGTCTTTTTCACGATATCCATACCTAAAATACACAAGTAAACAAACACAAGCATATATATGGTATATTATGACATTTTTTATGCATTTAAAGCCCGTAAAGAACGATGAGATCATGTATAAATGCCATCTCATCAAGTCTAAATCTATAACACCAGAAAGACTGAATCAAACTGAAACTTCAAAAGTGGCACAGTCTATAACTATACGAAACTATGTTTGTGGCATATGCATGTTTCATTTGTTTGTGGCAAACTAAGTATTTTAATTTTAATGATCATTTATTGCTTTTATTTGTGGTTTGTATTTAATTATTGTATAATAAAAATATTCTAATGCACTAGATAGACAAGTGTGATGCATTAAAAATGCCAATACATCACATATGTATACAACTATTACATCATTATCGACAGACCTTAATGTGACTCTTTTAATTTTTATATCTAATATTACTAGATCACTATGATATTGTATGAAAAATATTTTAGTTCATCACGATGTTTAATATACTGCATTACAATTTATAATCTACAACATTACAATTTATAATCTACTACATTACTATGTAAATGTTAATACAGTTAAAAATAACATAATGCAAAAATTTAAAATTGATCAGAAAAATAAGTCTACAAGATAAAATATTTCTTCATCACAATGTATCATCTACTTTATTACAGTGTATAAGCTACTAAATTATAATTTATAAGATACGACGTTATAATGTATGAGATACTGCATTACCATGTAAATGCTACTACATCGCAATACAGTAAAAAACATAATACAAAATTTAAAAATGATAACAAAGATACATCTCTAGAATAAAAATATTTCTTCATCACAATCTATAATGTACTGCATTGCAGTGATTATAGTTGTTCAACTATTTCTGAGAAAACTCCTTAATAATATTCGTTCTCAACACATAAAACATGTGGCGGCAAAGAAGAGCAAATGCTTCGTAGTGCTTATAGTTTCGTTCATTTTCCATTGCATATTGCCATCTTGGGGTCTATTTCCTTTAGAGATGGAAATCATGTATTTGACCCCAGTGGAATTTTATGGGGTTTTCCTTATTTGGGATGTTGTTTCACTTTATCATGGAGAGCTTTTCCTTTTCGGGTAAATCTTTTTCTCTCCATGATGGTTTTCTCAAGGACAATTCAATTCGAGGAATCGAGACGAGCTACAGACACTGGGAATAAAATCAAGCATAAATAACTAGGTTAGAAATCGTAGACTAATAAGAGGGTATTATAGTAGAGTTTAAGTGGAGGGGTATACCTTTCTTCGTCTTTTAGCTTTGTTTTAGGGTTGCTCTCTCCCATTTCTTTCATGGAGCTTATGGAGGAGGCCTGTGTATCTGGTTATCTTTGATTTGTTTTTGCGATTGTGATATTCAAACTTGTGCTTAAAATGAATTCACTTTAGTTGTCTTTTCGTTAACTCGATTTAAACAGAGTAATCAATGTCATAAGTGTAGGGGAGTTTATACTTCAATATTCTTAAACATTGAGGACAATGTTTATCTTAAATGTAGGGGAGACTTCTATCGAAGTGACCTTGCCTAGACCATTGCCTTTGATTTCATGATAAATTGGGAAAATTAAAATTTTTGACATTTTTCAAATTTTTTATCTATTTTGGCCTAGTAGTATTTTCCTTTATTTCCGTAATTTCTTTTATCGTATGTATATATTCCTATTTTAGTATTTAAATAATACAGTAAGAAAAAAATGAATAAAGGATATGGTTTTAACAAGTTAGACGTCTTTGACACATTAGGCCCATCGTGAATATTTTGACTCAACCCGAGTTTGCTTATTCAAGCTTTCTCTAGCTAGTATCCTTAACCATGTTAATCATTAACTCGATTTATTAGGCTAAGCATCCGCGAGTCTCATTATTTGAGATTTTAAATTATGGAGAATGAGAAATGATAGAGTTTGAAGTAAGTATAAAGGGCTAGATAAACCTCATACGAATTATTTGTGGCTATTATACTCCCATCGGTAAGCTTTACTTTCTTGTCAACGCAAGTATATATGTTAATAAACAATCAAGAACGATTTTCTCGGTCTTTAGTCTCTTATGCACTTTTGGCTAATCATTCGTGGTTGCTATAAGTACGTCTTGAGATTCTAAGTTAGACCGTTTTATGTGTATTAGAATTTTGTCATGCTTACTATTTAGTGGGTGTTATATTGTGAGGAATAAATAAAAATAAGAGCGGCATAGTGAGTGGCTAGAAAAAAAAGGAAAAAATAATTATTAAAAGACTCCCAAAAAGGGGGCAGTTATGTGTTAAGTTTCTCTTGAATTCCAATATTAGTCTCACAAGGGTTGCGAGAATTTGGTAGTTACTTTTCCGGTCCAATAATACTCTCACAAGGTTTGCGGGATCGAGAATCCAAGGTCTTAAAAAGGCGGTGGATATAATTTATTGCGTGAGTTTTATTTTTCTTTTTAGGGAGTGAGTAGCTACTTATCTAAGCATGACATAAGTTTATTACACATAAGACGATCAATTTATTATTTTGAGACGGACATATCGATTGTGGGCGGTTTTTCAAGTAATGGATGAGATGGTTAATTATCGATTAAAACCGTGCTTCCTTATTTTGAGATTTTACATTTTTAATATTTCACGCCAAATAAAGACAAATTTACTCTCAAGCAATTTGCTCAAATAATAACCGGTTTAGAGGAATAATTAGTGGGAGTATATAGTTAACACAATTAGTTTTTATGAATAAGTCGATGCAGTTTTAATTATGAATAACAATGATCTCATTTTTATGCTTGGTATAGGGAACATGAAACTTGAGGGTGATAAATATTCATGATACAAAAGGCCTAATCAAAGTCATTGATTTATTTACGAGTTCTTTCCATCGAACAATTTCATGTAAACAAATAAAATGGAATTGTATATCTTTTTATTCCTTTATATTTCTTTTATTTCTTTTATTTCTTTGATTAGATAAAATTCTAAAAGACTGGAATAGTCTAGTATTGTATATATGTTCTAATAAAGGCCAAGATGGATTAATTATGAGAAAAGTGTAATCTAAAGCTTTGAAATATTGCATTGCATGAGGGCATGGCAATAGTCAAGTAGAGGGGAATATAATGAGTTTAAAAACAGTCACTTTTAATAACCGATAAACACTTAAAACACGGTCTAATTAATCAGATTATGCTTAATATTATCAGAATTATGCGTGTTTTGTGTTTTTATGTGTTTGCAGGTAAAACAGGTACAAAGGAAACAAATACGCGCTTTCACGAGGTTTACCTGACAAAAGACGAAGAAAAGACATAATCAAGCATTCAAGGTCTAAAGTTGCTGAATTTACCAAGATTCAGGATTTCAAATGCAAGTGGTGTAACACCCCATTTGATGAATGGAATATCACATGATAATGGCGTGTCATCAAAGCATGCAAGGTAATATGTACTAAACATACATGACCAAAAGCGAAAACCGGAATCAAACATCGGTTCTCAAACATAAGCCCAAACACAAATAAAGTAACTGAAATAAGGAAGGACTAAACAAGCATAAATAAATGAAGGAAAAAAGGAGAGGAAGTCTAAGGTAGCTCCCATCCTATGCATGTCCTCCAAATGCTCCAGTCTAACCTTGGGTACCTGCCATTTTGGGACATGGAAAGAAAGTAACGGCTGAGCAATACGCTCAGTGAACGGATATATGACATAGAATGAATGACATAATATAGGAAATAAAGGTAAAGCATGAAAAGCAGCGGAAATGAATAAGTCCTGGAAAACCCGGAACATGTTTATAATCTGGTTTTATATTCTAAAAATATAGCTTATGTTTACTTATGAAAATCTGTTGGGTCCACTAGATGTGGATCTCGTAGCCTGTTAGGAGCGGTGAACGACTTCTGTAATCACAAGTCTATTCACAGAGAGACTCTTATACAAATCACACAGTATAAGTGCGGAATACAAATACTATGAACAAGAAGAACAAAATAACTATAACGACTTGATCCTTTACTAAGGATTTCTAATATTAATATGAACTAGAATTATGTTTGATGAAGGTGTGTTGAACAGTTCTGCCTAAGGTTCCTTTTATACTACAAGGAAACCCTAATACATCATTAAACCAAAACGTGTAAAACTGATATGCATATCCTTTCCTAACATATCTCATGCATATCCTAACAGAATAATCTTTAAATAATAAAGTTTGACTTTCTATAAGACTAGGAGCACGTCTTACTCCTACTACTACTAGGACCAGGAGGAACTACATACCTCCTAGTCTACCTATTGCAAATAACTATTCCAAAGGTCCTAACAATCCTCCCCTAAACTTGAATTTGACCTGTTGAGTTCAAGTTTCCTGGTAAATCGTGCAACATAGCTTGAGGATTGGAACAGCAAAAGAAACAGTAGCATCATAACCATCAACATAAAAAACATAAGGACTGCTGCAACAAATTACACCTAGAAGCTTCTTGAAAGCTTGAAACAAATCTACATCTTGTTGTATCTTCACAGCAACATAAGCAGATTTTATGAGCCTTTACCAAGTAGCTACTCGCTCTTGGGCTAGCCAGTCTTTATGGTGGAATAAGCATCACCTTGGGAGACCAGAACCCAGCCCAACTCTTGGAACGTGAATCAATGGTGAGTGGGGGTACCCTGATGATTTAAGGCAAACCATCACAGCCGTCAACGGATTTGATATGTCTTTACCAGAAGCCGTACCCTTCTGGACTCGCCAACTCTTAGCAATGAAGCATCGGTGAGTTGAAAACCCTATAGCTTTGAGCAAGCTATTACAGCTATCAACGGATTTGATAAAATCTTTACCAAGAGCCGTACCCCCTTGGATTAGCCACTTTTTAGTCGAGGACCATGGCAAGTGAAAACCATCCAGTTTTGGGTAACCTGGCAACCATCAACGGATTTGACTATCACACCAGAGTCGTACCCTCATGGAGAATCAACTCCTTCTTGTCGGTAAGACATGGTGAGTTGAGCACCATTTGTTGTGTGGACCAGGTCCAACACCAGATGTTACTCCAAACCAGCACAAGTGTGAAACAGTCAAATGAAGCCCAATGTATGATAGAAAAGTATAAGCAGATATTATATTATATACAAGTGTGAAATCCATCATTTGTTTAAAGTATAAGCAGATATTATATAAAAAGTACATATATATATATTTTTTAACTAGAATGTAAGTCACCAATCACTGTACAGATTGGTGAAAAGAATGTCAGGATAATCATAAAAACATACCCATCACATACCAGAAGCGGCCACCTTGTCAGCTTGCAACCGAGCTTGTATCCCTTCCACCAAAGTAGTAGCCATGGAGGTTTCATTTCCTGAAGGGGCATTGGAGATCTGCAAATGACACGCTAGCATGGCCTCCATAGTAGCAATAGTCAACGGAT
Organism: Glebionis coronaria; assembly: GCA_025667525.1. NCBI lineage: Eukaryota > Viridiplantae > Streptophyta > Magnoliopsida > Asterales > Asteraceae > Glebionis > Glebionis coronaria. Next base: position 112,658 of record JANFOE010000600.1, on the reverse strand, counting down.
AGTCCATATCCGTAAGGATGAACACTATGGCACCATACTCCAACCCCAATATATGAACCCCACGGCCAGCATAAAGCTTCCATCTCTTGATTACCCAATGTGGTTGGTCTTTCCAGACACCAGAATGTGGAGCATTAAGAGGAGAGTCAAGCATCATCTTCAAGTCACGCCACATTGTCAGACCAGGCCAGTTGGCCACCTCACTAGGATGTTTATGAATACCAGCATCCACAAACCCATACAACGACATAAGATCCCGAAGATCCGCCCAAGTCAAAACTGTAACACCCCCAAATTTATACAACTCAATACAGCGGAAGACTCGTTGGTGTTACGGGATAGCACATTACTCACATCATAGAAAACGCATAAAAATCGCGTCGTTTATTAATAAAGCATTTCCATTCATAAATATCAAAGTTACATCGGTCCCAAGTCATATTATTTCATACAAAGTTTTACAAAGTATTTGAATGGAAAATATAGTTTAGGTGCGGGCCATGACTTCTTGTTGTCTTCCCGAGAATTACCTTCAAGTACCTGAGATAAAACATGTTAAAAAAAAAGGTCAGCGATAACGCCGAGTGAATTCATAGAGTTTAATAAATTCCATCAATATAATATCAGTATACAATTATTACTGAAAATCATTTTGTACAGATCATTTTAATAGGCCATAAAATAGCCCAAGTCGTTTTATACAAATTCTTATCGAAAATCATAATATAGGCATTTGCCTTAAAAATCATTATACGAGCCAATGTCGTAAAAACATCATACAATACGTCTTATGACGTTGTATGAAAATAAAAACCGTTATATGAATATGGTTATGAAAACCAAAACACGAACATAATATCAATAGTATGACCCAGTATTGCTAGTCAGGCAATACATCGTAATTCGGAGCGTCTAGTAGTATTTCGTTAGTTTTGGATTATTATAAGCCGCATGACATTGTTACCTTACTAAACCAACAACGGGTAGCTAACCCGATACCAATTTTGCCCATCTAAAGTAGCGTGTCGTCACAAAGGTCAAGCTATGGAAATCTTCTCATACATAAATTCGCTTACCAATCAATGTGGCACGACGGGGATCAACCGTCAAGGCGCGAACTGGGGTGATCGTCCCCAAATAGTACTATTATATGCACAAGCGTCTACCAACTCCCGGTAGTTCACAATTCATGCTAATGGGACTTTTAGTGACATAACCTAACTTTAATAATCCATTTTATTTCATCTATCGGGTCCTTTAATCATTTATAGGGTCATACAATCGGGTCATTCAATCATTCGGGTCCAAATCAATAAACAAACAATCGGGACAAATGGTGTCCTATTTCATAAAAACTAACATGTTATCTCCCTCGCGGGTTTATAAAACATTTATAAAACATTTAAAAGAGTGCGAGGCTATGAACTCACGTTGATGTGGGAAAGCGGGTTGTCGGCAATTCGGATGTATGGTACGTGCCTCAATCACGGAAACCTAGACAAATAATACTCGTCTTAGACTCATGTCCAATGACTTTATAAAAATAACAATTATGTATACATATGATGATTTTATATATATGATGATCAAGTGGGTTTACATATTCTCATTGACTTATTTTAGTGTTTACGTATTGGTATCTTTTTACCAGTTTACTAGTTTTACCTATTTACGTGTTTTAAGTCCAATAAACTTATTATAAGTTCTTTAACTTGTATCAATCCATGTTATACTTATATTATCAGTATCTACACTTTACAAGTTGGGCCTAAATGGGTTAAGTCCAATAATAAGTTTATAAGTGTTTTAGTCCATTTTTGTTGTATTATTAGTCCAATAACGTTAATTTAGTCCGTTAACGTCCGTATGTCCTATAGTTCGGGTCTTATCGGTTTTTACTTGTTATACCTGTTTATATATCAGTATATAAGTTTTATAAAGTTTACATTAGACGGGTCCAACCATCTAAGTTTTATTTAACAAAAACGTTAATTTTACGGTATTAGCTGAAAAAGTCGTAAAAATCATGTTTATAGTTTTATAACTTATAAAACTTAACAAGTTACCATTTTTATTAAAATTTCCACTTATTTACCATTGTACATATTTATATAAATGTATTATATAAGTTAGTGGGTTTTAATTTATATTTTATACTATTAAATTTTGAGTGCTTATATAATAGTATTATACTTTAATTTCCAAAATCTGATTTTTATTTTCATCTTCACCAAAACTGCCATATCTAGAGTTTTATATGGAGATAGAAGCTCAAATTTTTATCACATAAACTACATGATATGTGATCCATTTAACTCTACTATAGATACTGTTGAATCATCATCAAAGTATTTTCTAAACATCGTCCAAAACAGTGAACTCAGATTTGTACCTTAAACTTGTTTTGATCATATCTCACTCATTACAATGATTCCATTGCATGACCAACTCTCACATGTGTACAAGACTCATAGCTTACTGTATATCAATTCTAGTTCATCATTTTATCAGTTCATGACATGTTTCTTTACTGTTTTATACAGCCAACAAATTTAGACAAGATTTTAGCCTTGTTTCTTATAGTTTTTCACCCTTTTAAGCATGTTTATCAACAACAAATCCCCACACAATATTTTTATCATCATATAATCATCATATAAATATACAATAGGAAATAAAATACATGTTTACATAATCAAAATAACAAGAAGATGAGGAGGACAATCTGTATACCACCATGATAATGTAGGTTGATCAAAACAAGGATTTTGATGGAGAAACTTGTGATGCACCAAGACCATCTTCATGACCACCAATCTTCATAAACTCCTTGTGGAAAATCAGCCCCAAGACACCATAAAAACTCCTCCATGGATGTTATAATCACCACCATTCAAGAGAGCTTCAAGAGGGCTTCAACATATGTAGAAATAACATGAGGTTTATGGTTAATTTTTTTATCAAAATGGATGTTTAGGGTGGAGTATGGACGGCATAAACAAGAGAGGGGGAGAGAGTTGTAGCTAGTTTTGCATGGTGAAATGGTAGAAATGAAATGGTTTGATGGTTTTGAGTAAGTGTTAGCTTAATGTATAAGCTTAAGTGACAAGTGGTGAAGTTAGCTTACACTTGACACATCAAGTGTGTTGTGTAACTTAGTTAGGCCGGTTTGAGTGGGGGTGGGACAAGTGTCCCACTTGTCTCATCCCCATTTATTTACGGGTACTCCTCGATTCTAGTTTCCTCGATTTGCGTGCCCTCGGGTCGTTTTACGAAAAACGTTTTTATAAATTATGAATCAACGTCACAAAACGAATCCAATAAAAATTGTCTCATCAAAAACGGAGTTCGAAAACGTAAATACGTAATCCTAGGGTTTCCGGTTTAGTTGTAAAGGACGTTAAAACAAAATCGTAAGTCCTAATCTCTTCTCGTAAATTTGTGAGTTTATGAACCAACACAAATTTAAAACTCCAAAATAATATTCACGGATAAATTTATTTTCAGAAATGTCGGACTGTCACTAAAGACGGTGTATGTAAACGTAAGCACGTAACGTTGAATCCTCCGGTTTAGACGTAGTCGACGCTACTTCAAGACTTAAATCCAAATTACTTCCCAAAAATAAGTGAGTTCATATTGTAACATTAAAATAATGTTTTCAAATAAATGTTGAGAATAAAATATCAACCATAAATTGACGGATTGTCACAACATTTACCCCTAAACAGGATCTTTGTCCTCAAAGATCATCTTACCTTACTACTCGCTTCTTATAGAGTTAAAGCCATGTGGGTATTTCCTCCACATTTGGTCTTTTCTCACAAGTGTAATTCATTACAATACGCGAGTTTTATCAAACATAACTACGGGTATAAGATCAGGCTAAATGTTGACTTACTTTCTCTATCCATGATGTTCACGGGTTTGTGATGAATGCAACTTTTTGCCGATCTAAACTTTACTAAGAACAATCAGATTTTCACTTGATAGATATTCCATCAAGTTCGATTTACGAAACATAATTCACGCAGTTCTTGAAGTCCTAGGGTAGATCTAGCTTATATGCCTTTCAACCCAATCTTTTACATCATCTCAATGATCCCATACAACGGGGACTTATATCTCATGATTTGTCAGATCATGAATTCATTTTTCCAAGGTTAAAAATTGTGGCATAACTTTGCTACCCATTTGGCACTTCAAGATCTACATTTCATATTCATATAACCTCCTGCCCACTATCGGCAGTTAATAATCTAATCCTAATTTCAATAATCATTTCAGATCTCGCGGGTCAGGTATTTTGCAAGGTTAGGTTTGCCATCATAGGAAACCTTAAACCTAAAAGACATGTCCAACTCACAGTGGGTGTATGTCGGGTGTATTCATCTCAACTCTTTCTTACAGATGCTCTAAGATTTAGATCCTAACAAGATTCGATCTCAATCCTAATACGATGATTATCAATGGTAATCCTTCCAAAGGAAAACGATTATACGGTCTATTACCAAAGGTCAATCATTCAAACATAAAACAGCACTTATATTACTTTGTATCGTTACTTTACCTCGTCCCTTCGATTTGGGGTGGTACATAGTACTCTCATCAAGGTTCGTTCTCAATGATTTCTGAGCAAATCTCTAGAAATTCGATGCGAAGCGAGGATCTTGATAAAGATGTTCGATACAGGCATACCATGTTTACATAGCTCTTTTGCATTTATCATTAACGGGAATGACATTAGCAGATTTGGTCAGTCTATCGACGATGACCCAAATCGAATCAAATTCAGATGATAACCTTTGCAATAACTAGACGTTTACTAATGTATGAGGCGATGTCTGCCGTCATAATTTGCCATTAGTACAACTTCTTTAGACAAAGATACTTTTAGTCATAAATGACATAAATAGAATACTTATACTTACAAATTCCAACATAGCTATATCTTACAATCCTCTATATTTAGACAATCACAAGTGGTCTTTTATACATTTAACGCCATCGGCTTCTTAATTCTAATGGTTCACATTAGCCGCGAACCCACTTTTTATTATCCATTTTATCCTTCTTACAAGCATTGTTTATTTTTATACCGTTCGGCAATTTATTTTGCACCTTCATTATTAAGGAACATGTCCTAACTGGTTCTTTATCTTTTCTACATAATGCGTCGGTATCTATATTCACTTCTCATGATGATATAATTATCATGACCGTATTTATTCGAAAATTCTTTCTTCACATTTTCTAGGTTTTAGTTTCTTCTTAACTAACATTTTTATCCGTTTTACTCAATCCGACGTATAAAGCGTCGTTAATTATTACAACTAATTAAATATTAAATATTCAATTTTCATGAAACGTAAACGTAAAGATTTTAAATTTCTTAGTCCGTTTAATTATATGAAAATGTTCAAAATAAATTTGAATTTAATTAACACGATTTTTGTTGATTTATCGAAAATAATTAATAGGATTCGTAAATGTTCGAAAAAAAAAATCTTTGGTTATACTGTGGTCAAAATTTTCTTAGTTTGAAAATCGTAAATTATCGTTTCAAATTTCAAGTAATAAGTTATATAGTTTCCTAAATTTTTCTTAGGTTGTCTAGAAGTATACACAAACATTTACCCCTAAACAGAAGTTTAGTTAAATGGTTTGTGTATAAGGTAATAATCCCTTAAAATCCTTTGTTAAAACATTTGTCAAAATATATTTGCACTTTCTTTTTGGTAAAATCCAAAGTCTTAAAAGGGCTCTTAATTTTTTGAAGAGTCAATTTATATTCCATTATCTATTAATCACACGGTTAAATCATGTAAATGATTAAGTCTTAAGTCTTATGTTAAATATTCAAGGTACAATTTTTAATTGTTCGGCCAATTCAGGGCAATCTATAATTAATTATTAACTCATTCTTATACTTATAAACAACAAATAGTCCTTAATGATCACGAGCGTGAATTTATCAAATTACAGCCTACACACGTGATTCACCAAATTTATGAATGCTACATGTGTATTAGTCAATCCAAACGACATCACGTGAAACTCATAATGTTCATTACAAGTACCGGATGTAGTGATTGGAATAGATAATCTTCTTCGCGAACGCGAAGTTGATAATAACCATGCCGTGGATCAAATCTTTAAAACATACATTTAGAACCTTGTAAATGATCGAACAAATCTTCCATTTCGAGTTATGGATATCGTTTTCGATTGTCAATTTACTCAGTTCACAGTAATCTATAAATATAAGGAACGATAACACCATAGCTCTTCATAATGACAGGCTTGGTATAATAAAATCTTTCTCCGACAACTCTCTCAGTTGTACGGTAATTCCTTTAATTTAGATGGTGCTGACGTACAGTGCACAAGCCACAGGTGCAGCACCGGAAATATAATCAATACCAAATTCAACTTGCCTTAATGGAGAAAGTCTAGGTAATTCATCAACAAATACCTCCTAAAGTTTCAGATAACATAAACATCTTTTAATATATTCACTTTAAGTTCTTTCTAGATTACAATATTTATGACTAGTTCACAATCATTCATGGTATGGTTTCAAGTCTAAATGCAGGATATGGTCATCCATCAAGAATTATTTAGATCAGTTTTGATAATCAACATCTTATCATTTAGGGGAATTCTACTCGAGTTCCCATCAATTAAGACAATGTCGTTATGTCATAATCAATCAATCCATTCTACTGGCACTATCAACTTTCCAGTTGTGTTGTCGTCGATAAGATGTGAACTTCTCAAAAGACTAATAATAACTCATAATCCTTCACAAGTTCAAGGATATCTGGAGACATAACTAACCTTAAAAGAGTAAGGTCAATGCATAATCTAGGCGAGAGAATTTCAAATCAGATACAGATGAAAAACATTTAACGAATATGAATATATCCCATGTTTTCATAATTTGAGTACGCATTCGAAAGCTCCTCGGATCGTTACCCAGGTCATTCAAATGAAATCAAATCATAAGAAATGATAAGAACGTCAATACATCCAGTCGGGTATCAACACTCGGTAATCAAATACTTTTCCTAAGAATCTCACTACGGGAGAATTGGACAAGAAAGAATTGTCAATTGTCAAATAAGACAATTTCCACAGATGAGTAAATTCGACTCAGAAGAATAGATGCTACAGGCACATATGTAGGTGTCCCTAACATTATGTCCTTATTTTTCACTTCTTGCAGATCTCATTAAAATTTAATCTTTCACAATCCTCAAAGAAAATGTAGTGTTTATTCATTAGTTTTATGGTGACTACTAATCAGCCTTGCATGGTCCATTCCAAATTGTATGTAGGCGCGCAACTATATACAATTTCAAGACTAACGATGCAATACTCAGTTCGTCAAAATTTTATCATCATGTTTATAATAAAAACATTTTCATGCTTAATTCTTAAATAAGAATCAAGAATAAATTTACAAAGATTTTCTTTGTTATGGAAATAATTAAGTTTCCAAATCGTCTCTTAAACGACTTCATTTTGATATCAGTCACTTATAAATCTCACTTTGAATAATCCTTATTGTTATGAAAATTAAATTTTCTCAAAGGATACCGTTTCAACTTTATAAAAATAATGTGTGATCTGCAAAAGAGTGATGAAGAGTTGTTCACCGAGAACTAACTACAATATGATAAGAAATGAGCTTAGCCAAATAATCATGAGGTTCATGACCTCGATGGCACTCACGAAGAATAATTCACAACGTAACTCAAATCAAGATGAGTACTTGTTCAATGGTTGCATCACTAATGCGAACATTAGGATGAAGCAAGAAAGGATAGATAACATCGATACATGTAGAATTTAGCAATCAAAGGTATTCTTTTTCATTAATCACAAACAATTCAAAATTGTACCGTAACACATTACGTGTCACTATGTCATACAATTCTCAGAACTCATCCTACCAACTAATATCTCAGTTAAGGTAGGGATATTTAAAAGATACCACAATGAATACTAATCTACAAGAGTCATTAGGTGTTCCACATGTCCCAGAAGATCCATCGGTCTCAATTCAGAAGAAGATCTCTTCAATTTATTTCTTGGACACTGGGCATCCTCGTCATTGGAGAATGGCCTAGGAACAGCCCATAACACAAACTAACAATCAATTAAGACCTTATAATTCAATCACAGGACTTAACGACTTCCTCTTATCAATCTCATATTTCATACGGGTTAAATTTTACTTTATTCAAGTTTCAACAAATTTTATACTCAATTCGATATCCTACCTCATTCTCCAATACTTTCAACCTTATTCTTACACCTTAATAGGGCAATAAAAGCTTGATACGATCAACACTTAATTTCCAATCCTATAACTCCTTTATCAATAATCATCAAATGAGTCACTAGTATGAAATGACTTGATCATTCAACTAGACTTCTCGGAAAGGTACTAGTGGCATGAGGCTTTTGGGTAATGGTTCCAATGACAGCCTCAAGTGCAACATTCACCCTTTCGATTTCAATTTAAGAATTGGATGACAACGAATCAGATGACATCTTTCCAGGTGGTAACGTTTTGTCAAACTCCACTCTATAAGAAAAGATCGTCATGACATCGATATCAGATTTAATTTCGCCAATTCTTCTTCAATATCACAATCAACTAATATATACATTCCTACGAATATCAACCATTTGTTGGGATCATAGATATCCACAACTTGGTTTAGATCTAGGATAGCCAGATTTCCTACGAGAATAGCTTAGATTAATTTACTAGGGGATTTAGGGTACATTGTGACAATCTACGTCGTATAAATACCTCGTATAAATATCAAAATAATCATCAAACAATCATGTAATAAAATTACATCATATATATATAATCCAAGTTATATATATATATATATATTAAAATAACACTTCTCAGTCTGGCCTTGTCGGTAACTCGGGAATTCTTCGGCACCGTTATAGTCAAAAGATTTTTAGACATTTTGTGAAAAATGTTTATAGTTAAAAGATTTTGAAATGTTTTATTCAAAACCTTGGTTTTAAAAATCTTCCGTTCTCTATAACGAGAGCTCTGGTACCAAACTGTAACACCCCCAAATTTATACAACTCAATACAGCGTAAGACTCGTTGGTGTTACGGGATAGCACATTACTCACATCATAGACAACGCATAAAAATCGCGTCGTTTATTAATAAAGCATTTCCATTCATAAATATCAAAGTTACATCGGTCCCAAGTCATATTATTTCATACAAAGTTTTACAAAGTATTTGAATGGAAAATATAGTTTAGGTGCGGGCCATGAATTCTTGTTGTCTTCCCGAGAATTACCTTCAAGTACCTGAGATAAAACATGTTAAAAGAAAAGGTCAGCGTTAATGCCGAGTGAATTCATAGAGTTTAATAAATTCCATCAATATAATATCAGTATAAAATTATTACTGAAAATCATTTTGTACAAATCATTTTAATAGGCCATAAAATAGCCCAAGTCGTTTTATACAAATTCTTATCGAAAATCATAATATAGGCATTTGCCTTAAAAATCATTATACGAGCCAATGTCGTAAAAACATCATACAATACGTATTATGACGTTGTATGAAAATAAAAACCGTTATATGAATATGGTTATGAAAACCAAAACACGAACATAATATCAATAGTATGACCCAGTATTGCTAGTCAGGCAATACATCGTAATTCGGAGTATCTAGTAGTATTTCGTTAGTTTTGGATTATTATAAGCCACATGACATTGTTACCTTACTAAACCAACAACGGGTAGCTAACCCGATACCAATTTTTCCCATCTAAAGTAGCGTGTCGTCACAAAGGTCACGCTATGGAAATCTTCTCATACATAAATTCGCTTACCAATCAATGTGGCACGACGGGGATCAACCGTCAAGGCGCGAACTGGGGTAATCGTCCCCAAATAGTACTATTATATGCACAAGCGTCTACCAACTCCCGGTAGTTCACAATTCATGCTAATGGGACTTTTAGTGACATAACCTAACTTTAATAATCCATTTTATTTCATCTATCGGGTCCTTTAATCATTTATAGGGTCATACAATCCGGTCATTCAATCATACGGGTCCAAATCAATAAACAAATAATCGGGACAAATGGTGTCCTATTTCATAAAAACTAACATGTTATCTCCCTCGCGGGTTTATAAAACATTTATAAAACATTTATAAAACATTTAAAAGAGTGCGAAGCTATGAACTCACGCTGATGTGGGAAAGCGGGTTATCGGCAATTCGGATGTATGGTACGTGCCTCAATCACGGAAACCTAGACAAATAATACTCGTCTTAGACTCATGTCCAATGACTTTATAAAAATAACAATTATGTATACATATGATGATTTTATATATATGATGATCAAGTGGGTTTACATATTCTCATTGACTTATTTTAGTGTTTACGTATTGGTATCTTTTTACTAGTTTACTAGTTTTACCTATTTACATGTTTTAAGTCCAATAAACTTATTATAAGTTCTTTAACTTGTATCAATCCATGTTATACTTATATTATCAGTACCTACACTTTACAAGTTGGGCCTAAATGGGTTAAGTCCAATAATAAGTTTATAAGTGTTTTAGTCCATTTTTGTTGTATTATTAGTCCAATAACGTTAATTTAGTCCGTTAACGTCCGTATGTCCTATAGTTCGGGTCTTATCGGTTTTTACTTGTTATACAAGTTTATATATCAGTATATAAGTTTTATAAAGTTTACATTAGACGGGTCCAACCATCTAAGTTTTATTTAACAAAAACGTTAATTTTACGGTATTAGCCGAAAAAGTCGTAAAAATCATGTTTATAGTTTTATAACTTATAAAACTTAACAAGTTACCATTTTTATTAAAATGTCCACTTATTTACCATTGTACATATTTATATAAATGTATTATATAAGTTAGTGGGTTTTAATTTATATTTTATACTATTAAATTTTGAGTGCTTATATACTAGTATTATACTTTAATTTCCAAAATCTGATTTTTATTTTCATCTTCACCAAAACTGCCATATCTAGAGTTCTATATGGTGATAGAAGCTCAAATTTTTATAACATAAACTACATGATATGTGCTCCATTTAACTCTTCTATAGCTACTGTTGAATCATCTTCTAAGTATTTTCTAAAAATCGTCCAAAACAGTGAACTCAGATTTGTACCTTAAACTTGTTTTGATCATATCTCACTCATTACAATGATTCCATTGCATGACCAACTCTCACATGTGTACAAGACTCATAGCTTACTGTATATCAATTCTACTTCATCATTTTATCAGTTCATGACATGTTTCTTTACTGTTTTATACAGCCAACAAATTTAGACAAGATTTTAGCCTTGTTTCTTATAGTTTTTCACCTTTTTAAGCAAGTTTATCAACAACAAATCCCCACACGATATTTTTATCATCATATAATCATCATATAAATATACAATAGGAAATAAAATACATGTTTACATAATCAAAATAACAAGAAGATGAGGAGGACAATCTTTATACCACCATGATGATGTAGGTTGATCAAAACATGGATTTTGATGGAGAAACTTGTGATGCACCAAGACCATCTTCATGACCACCAATCTTCATAAACTTCTTGTGGAAAATCAGCCCCAAGACACCATAAAAACTCCTCCATGGATGTTATAATCACCACCATTCAAGAGAGCTTCAAGAGGGCTTCAACATATGTAGATATAACATGAGGTTTATGGTTAATTTTTGATCAAAATGGATGTTTAGGGTGGAGTATGGACGGCTTAAACAAGAGAGGGGGAGAGAGTTGTAGCTAGTTTTGCATGGTGAAATGGTAGAAATGAAATGGTTTGATGGTTTTGAGTAAGTGTTAGCTTAATGTATAAGCTTAAGTGACAAGTGGTGAAGTTAGCTTACACTTGACACATCAAGTGTGTTGTGTAACTTAGTTAGGCCGGTTTGAGTGGGGGTGGGACAAGTGTCCCACTTGTCTCATCCCCATTTATTTACGGGTACTCCTCGATTCTAGTTTCCTCGATTTGCGTGCCCTCGGGTCGTTTTACGAAAACGTTTTTATAAATTATGAATCAACGTCACAAAACGAATCCAATAAAAATTGTCTCATCAAAAACGGAGTTCGAAAACGTAAATACGTAATCCTAGGGTTTCCGGTTTAGTCGTAAGGGACGTTAAAATAAAATCGTAAGTCCTAATCTCTTCTCGTAAATTTGTGAGTTTATGAACTAACACAAATTTAAAACTCCAAAATAATATTCACGGATAAATTTATTTTCTGAAATGTCGGACTGTCACCAAAGACGGTGTATGTAAACGTAAACACGTAACGTTGTCCGGTTTAGACGTAGTCGACGCTACTTCAAGACGTAAATCCAAATTACTTCCCAAAAATAAGTGAGTTCATATTGTAACATTAAAATAATGTTTTCAAATAAATGTTGAGAATAAAATATCAACCATAAATTGATGGATTGTCACAAAGACACCTTGCAAACCCGAGACATAACGAACATAACCATCACTGATGGAAATCCGATGGGTGAATGTACCAGCAACACTCGTAGATGGCTTAACCGTCTAAGCAGTAATAAAACCCGTACCCATTGGCAACTCTGTGTCACTGTCCGAAGCTGCATCAATAAGGTTTTCAGGAGCAAGCTTCTCATAAGGAACAGACTTACCACATCTAGCCTTCTTCTTTCGAATGGAACGACGAGGTGTAGGAACACCAGAAGAAGATTCAACCTTTACCTTCCCAGCAGCAGGAATATCAGCATGAGTAGAATCAAAACCTTGACCATCCAAAGGATCAAAGGCGGCTGCACCAGTAGAAGGGGTAGGGTGTGGTTCAGTCACTGGTGGTGAGGATTGCTCCATAGCAAGGGTAGCAGGGGTGGTAGTAGTAGCATTTGGTGGTGGTGGTAGGACCCGAAGATGAAGTAGGATGAACAACCGATGGTGTGGGTGTAGGACCAGCAGTAGAAGTATCAACAACAGATGGTATACCAGTAGAAACAGGAGGAACACCAGATGAAGAACCAGGAGCAACAACAGGTTGAGAAGTGGAAACCACTCGTAGAGGAGGACGATAGATGAAGCGCTCAGGAACCAGTGTGTTTTGACGCTTTATCATCCTCTGATATAGATCCTTAAGCTCGTCAAAAGACAATCGCCTAACGCGATCCCATGTCCAACCAACAGTAAAGTGAGCACCCGACTGATATTTGACATACCGCTACATTAATTTCCTCTCCTCGGTTCTTGACAAAGGTCTGTTTTGACGCTTTTCACGGAGTTGAGCAACAAGAGACAATTGTTGTTTGCGCATTAATGATATTGCCCGGGGGATACAATTTTGTTCATTCACATCAGCACCCAAAAGATCAGTAAACTGCGAGTAATCAGATGTAAGAATAGCAAGCACCCGCATCCAATCATTATCATCCTAATGCATAGCATCATGTTGCAACTGTTCATGCCTCTGCTTTTGAAGAGCTTCTTCCTCAGCCCTAACAGCTTGATCAATCTCCGCCTGCATTCGCTGTGCAGCTTCCTCCCCCAACCGGTCTTCCTCAAGTTGTCTGCGGGTACACTTCCTTGGAGGTAAGGGTGCATCAGTCATAGGGGCTTTCCCCTTAGGATCAAGTGACAGCCCAACAGATGGATCAGCAGTAGTACCAGCAGAAAAACCGGTAATATCCTCCCTTGGTCTAGGACTAGCAGCAGCAGGAGGGATTCGTGAAGGACTAGGAGGAACAGGTAAATCAGCATACGGCTTATCAGCAAATGCAGCCTTCGCCAACAAAGTCAACCCATCCTCCGCAAGATCCTCAACATCGTCATCAGAATCAGAATGAACAACATGTTTCTTTCTCCTCCTCTGTTGTGTCTCCAAAGCCTTAATCTGATCCGCTATTGGAAGAACAAATTCCCTGGTAAGCTTGCGATGCTGATTCAGATCTGTCTCCAAAGAAACAAGCCTTGCATGGTACCTGTGCATGAGATCAAGCAAAGAAGTGAGTGTAGTAGGTTCCTTCGCTTCCCCACCAAGAGGACTTAGATCAAGGAAAGCTTCATTGGAACCAGAAGCAATAAAGGGGTCAGCATTATTAGCACGAGAACTCGAGGGCTTCTTAGCAGAATGAGGTGCTGGACTAGAAGGGGGAGTATCCACAAATGGGGACTTACGTGGCAGAGAAGAGGGGGCAGCCTTGGAAGTGGATGGCATTTCAACCACCACTTCCTTAGCTGTCTCTTCCACGACCACATGAGTCTCTCCACTAGCAGGATGCTCCTCCTCCATAGGATCAGCTCCTAATGGAAGTTCCTCCTCGGCTTCAGCAGCCAGAGGAATAACATTAGGAGGACCTTGGGCAAGGCCCAACATAGCATCAGTAAGAGGCCTCCAAGCCCCCTTAAACCCAAGTGCCATATTGGAGTAAACTTTAGAACTAAGCTTAGGGGTCTCATACTCCTCCCTATTACGGGGTATGCACATAAGTATATGCTGCAAGAACCTAGGATACATTAAAAATTTCTTTCTAGATCCAGTACTACTAAGATTGCAAACCATTCCATCAAATAAGTAGCGAGAAAAATTAAACACTCGACCCTGTGCTATGCAGATCAAACCAGTAGCCAAAGGAATGGGAAATGCATCCCAACTCCCAGACTTTAGGCTTAAACAGTGAATCAAAAAGTGCACTAGAAGCTTCCATTGGGGGGTAAACCTATTCTTTTGGAAGTTAAACTTCCCCACATGGTTATAAACAAGATCTGCCATCCCATCCAAAACCTCAGAATTAGGGATGGAAACAACACCACCTTCATCCTGAAGATGAAGAGCACTCCCAATAGAAGCTTTAGACACCTCATAAGAAAGTTCATCTATGGTAGCATGGAGTTCAAGTGGGCGTCCTAAAACATCCACAAGATGGGCAGTGGCCCAAAACTGGCGAATGACACTATCATAGACAGTCGGGCAAACAGTAAAAGCATACCTGAGGTTAGAAGCCTCAATAAACTCGATGATGTCTGTGAACTCGTCACGTTTAGGACCATTTCCCAAATAAGCCACCTTATTGTGATCGGATTTGTAGAACAAAGCAGCCATGGATGATGATTGGAAGTTATGGAGGATAATTGATTAGAGATTAAGAGAGTAGGAGCGTGTGTTTGTGTTATGGTTGGGATGAATGAGTCAAGGGGGGTATTTGACCATAAATAACGGTCTTATAACTGTTCATTGACCCCTAATAATGTGGGTTGCCTTTTCAAATTAGGCAGTTAATGCAAAAGTAACCACTTGCCCCTGTTAACTTTATGTGCAAATTCTAGTTACCCAAGTAAAATAATATGATATACACAAGAAATAACTTGCGTTGACTAAAAGTCAAAACGCATAAGGGTCAACACTAAAAGCACAATGTGGTCAATGAAAGTCAACGAAGTGAACAGTGACCCATACCAAGACAAGAAGCCAACCATCAATGACGAGGAAGGATTTTTATCCACTAGAAGCTGAAGACTTCTACCAGAAGTGACCAAAATCCTCCACTAGAAGTAACACACACCACAAATACCCATAAAATCTGTTGTTAAAAACGACCAATATGTTAGTCTGTGCAAGTAATTATGTACACTAAGCCTCCCCTTAGGCTTAGCCTCCCCTCAATCCTAGGTCTCAAGGATTGACCATTCCAATGTGTACCACCAAGTGGTTGAACCGAGGACCATCAAAGGCTTTAGTCAATAAATCAACAACATTATCATCTGTATGAACCTTAAGAACCTGTATCAACTTCTTCTCATTGGCATCCCTGATAAAGTGGTACCTAATTTCAATATGTTTTGTACGTTGATGAAAAACAGGATTCTTCACAATGCAGATAGTGCTTTGATTGTCAATGGAAATTTTGGTTTTCATAAAGTTGAACCCATAATCAAGCATCTGATTTTGTATCCACAAAACTTGTCCACAACAACTAGCAGCAGCTACGTATTCAACTTCTGTTGAAGAAGTAGCTACTATCGTCTGTTTCTTACATTGCCATGAGATAAGTCTTCGACCCAAAAATTGACAACCACCAGTAGTAGACATTCTGTCATTATTAGCACCTGCATAGTCACTGTCACTATATGCTTCAAGAACAAAAGGTGATTCTCTAGGATACCACATGCCTAGCTTGGGTTGAGCCTTGATGTACTTGAAAATTTTCTTGAGCGCATTCAAGTTAGAAACAGTTGGAGCCACCTGATATCTAGAACAAGCACTTACTGCAAACATAATATCCGAACGTGATGCAGTCAAATACATGAGTGAGCCAATCATGGACCTATACATGTGAACATTTACCGGAGGATCTGGCTCAGTCTTGAGTTTGACCTTAGTAATTTCATAAGGTGTTGCTGCTGGTCTAAGAGGATCCATATCAAACTTCTGAAGGATCTCATGAACATATTTATCTTGACTTATGAAGATTCCATCTGACTGTTGCTTGACTTGAAGACCAAGGAAAAATGTAAGCTCTCTCATAGCACTCATCTGAAATTCGCCCTTCATCAGTTGTTCAAACTCATCACACCATTCCTTATTAGTAGACCCAAAGATAATGTCGTCCACATAAACCTAAACTAGTATAATGTCCTTGGTATTCCTCTTAAGAAATAGTGTTTTTTCAATTGTGCCTCTTTTATAGCCATGTTTCAACAAGAAAGTGGAAAGACGCTCATACCAAGCTCTAGGAGCTTGATGAAGTCCATAGAGAGCTTTGACCACCTTGTAAACTTTCTTGGGATGAAGTGGATCCACAAAGCCCTTAGGTTGAGTGACATAAACTTCCTCATCAATCTTGCCATAGAGAAATGCACTCTTGACATCCATCTAAAAAACCGTAAAGCCCACATAAGAAGCAAAATCCAAAAACAGACGAATGGCCTCAATCCTAGCAACAGGAGTTAAAAATTCAGTATAGTCAATGCCTTCAAGTTGTTGTGACCTTGTGCAACCAACCTTGCCTTATTTCTCACCACAATACCCTTTGTATCTTTCTTGTTTTGAGAATCCATTTGGTACCAATTGTTGTCTTTCCATCTGGCAAGTCAACTAGGATCCAAACATTCTGAAACAAGAACTGTTGCATCTCCTCCTGCATAGCCTCCACCCAACTTTGATCCTCAAGAGCATGAGAGACTGATCTAGGTTCCACCTGTGAAAGAAAACAAGCAAACAAACAGTGTTGAAAGTTCGTATGATTATTACGCTTTTGGTACTCAATATAGCTCACAAGAGCATGATGATCAGACGTTGCTTTCTTATGCATTCTGCGAGTCTTGACAGTAGAACCAGGATCTCCAATGATTTGAGTAGTAGGATAGTCTTTGTGTGACTGCAGAACTTGATTGGAAGCTACTTCCACTTCTGGTGCCAAGTTATTAAGATCCCCAACAAAGTCATCATCATATGAAGCAGAATCGAAAATGCCATCTATTGGTTGCTTATGAATATCATCCAGCTTAGTAGAAGACTTCTTTTGATAGTTTCCCAGGTCAGAAGGACCAGAGAATCTAGTAGAGGAAGTGGGATCACTAGCCGGACTACCAATAGGTGTTAAACTAGCACTAGGAGTAACAGTTGGAGTACTAGGAGTAGCTTTGTTAGCAGATGTATTCAAAAGAAACTCAAAGCCACCTTGAGCAGCTGCGGTAGTAGCATCTTGTTGTTGCTTGAGCAATGTGTCCAAAGCTCCTTGTGAGTCCAAAATGTCTGATTTAGTAGGATCACTAGGAGTAGCATTGGCATTAGGAGTGACTGTGGTGGAATAGGATGGAACAACAAAAATATCATCCTCCTCATCTGAGTCTGAAAAACTAGAATGAGCACTTGCACTATAAGTTGCAAACACTTGTGGACGTGCATCATGGTTAGTTTTGAAACGAAAATATCCCAATGAATCACTAAGATAATCAAGATCAAAATACCATTCAGGACCCTTTCCTTGTATGTTTGACTTCTCCTCAAAATACCTGAGATTAATAGTTTCAATTACTCGCTTGGCTTGGAGATTGTAGACACGATAAGCCCGAGAGTGAGCTGAATATCCCACAATGTATCCTTCATCTGCCTTGCCATCAAATTTCCCCAAATAGTCACTAGTATTTAGAATGGTGACAGGACACCCAAATGGTTTCAAATGAGCAATGTTTGGTACTTTAGCTGTGAGTAGCTCATATGGAGTCTTCTTGTGAGGATTTGTAATAGAAACTCTATTCAAGACATAACTTGCAGTATTGACAGCTTCTGTCCAGAACATGGTTGGAAGCTTGGAATCGTCAAGCATTGTTCTCGCAGCTTCTATTAGAGTCATGTTCTTTCTTTCTGCCACGCCGTTCTGTTGAGGGGTTCTTGCTGCACTATAATCTCTTTTGATACTTTTAGAATTACAAAGTGCTATGAGGTCTGCATTTTTGAATTCTGTTCCATTATCATATCGGATACCTTTAACCTTCCTAGACAACTGATTCTCAATTAGTGTAATAAAGTCCTTGAGAATTGAGTAGGTCTCACTCTTGGCAGCCATGAAGAAAACCCACGTGAACCTGCTATACCCATTAGTTACCACAAGGCAGAATTGTTTGTGGTCAATGCTCCTGATAAAGGTAGGACCAAATAAATCCATGTGTAGTAGCTGCAATGTTTTAGTTATAAGGCTGAGAGCAGTAATGGCCTTGAAGGATGCTTTATGTTGTTTGCCTTTGCTGCATGCAAGGCAATTGATGTCATTTCTAAAAGTTTTAGGAGGTAAACCACAGACCAAGTTCAGATTTTCTAATTTGTGAATGGTCTTGAAGTTCACATGTCCCATCCTTCGGTGCCATTTAGTGGCTTTATCTTCTGAGGCTTTAGCAACCAAACATGCTAGTTGACCAGTAGGATTGAATTCATTCAGCTTGATAGTATAGAGGTTGTGTCTTCTAGGGGTTCTGAGTAGAACCTATGAGTCATCCGGGAGTTTAAAGTCTTTGGATAACACTAGTGCATCAGTATCCGTAAAGAAGACAAGCTGCTTCTTGTCACAAATCTGAGAGACAGAGATCAAGTTGAATTGTTGAAGTGCTTCCACATAGTAGACCTGCTCAAAGTTAAGATTAGGCGTCTGAATCGTTCCTTTGCCGGTGATCCTTCCTTCACCACTTCCAAAATAGACCTTTCCACCTTGAAATGGTACAAAGTTAGATAGAAGACTTTTATTTCCTATCATGCTCCTAGAGCATCCACTATCAACAATCTTAAGAGTCGGATCTTGGTATGGAGTAACCTACAACAACAAGAAAATATATATGCAAAAGTTAGTGTCTTAAGGGGACCTAAACCTTTTCAGGTTTGAGCCTGCCTTGTGGATCTTTAGTAGATAGCCAAGAAGATTGATGAGATCCATTGTTGTTCTTTGGTTGCCTATTCATCATATGGGTGTTATTGTAAGACCAAGAACAACCTGCTGAGGGCTTAACAGCAGTACCCAGATTTCCCAACCCAAAATACATTTGGTCTAAATGAAATGAATAATTCGGATTAAAGTTCTGAAAATAGTTGCTGGTTGGTCTATTTGGTAATAATCCAGTGTTTCTCTAATGATCAAAAGTTAATGGCGAGGTCCTTCTAGAAGAAGAAAAAGATTGGGCACATGGGTTTAGTCTTCTAGAAGAATATGGAGCAACTCCTGGTGGACCAGGAGCAGGAAATGCTTGATAAACAGAAGGATGTTGGTCATAGAAATCATAATCTTTAATCAAATGAAATGCACTCCCACAAACAAAACATGTTTTAAACGACCTTTTATTAGAATGACATTGTTTCATACTGCTAACTTTATTACACACAATTCTAGGAGAAACATTATTCCTAGGGCTTAATAAACCAGAACTAGACACAGTTGAAGTAGAAGCAACTCTCTCTTCACTCTTCCTAGCACTAGTAGCAGTATGGTCATTTGACTTGGAGCTTGTAGGTCTCGACTCTTCACTTGAACCACATGATGCAGAGTCACTGGCTTTGTCACTTAAAGTACAAGAGACAAAGTCATTAGTATTAGTAGAACTTTTTGGGGACTCATGCATCTGTGATCCATCCAACTCATGATGCCTAGTAATGGGCATGAAAGTTCCTGTAAGAGGTGGAGGGACAGCATGCATTGTTTCAGCTGGTTTAAACCTATTGTAGCTAGGTGTTCCCTCTTCCTCCTTGTCAGGATCAAAGACACTTAAAAAAGATAAATCAAACACATCTTCTGAATCAATATATTTATCAAATCCTAACCCTCTTTTAGTCCTACCAGACATACTACTATCAATTAATTTTGAAAGATTCTTAGGTGCCTTTTTCCATTTTTCAAATCTTAAAAGCGTAGCATCTAATTTTTCCTTCATGTCTTGTTTATCTTTGATACTGTCATCTTTTACCTTTTCCATGTATTTAAGCATATTTGTTGTGTTTTCTAAATCAATGTTCAGAATTCTAATTTTATCCTCATACTCTCGTTGAGTATCTTGAACCCACCTCTTTTGTTGTTCCAATGTTTTTAAAGAAGTCTTATATGCCTGAACCTCTAAAAAATACTTATCATTCTGATCATTTAAGTCATTATATTGAGACAACAATTCTGAATATTTATCATGACAACCAAGAGGACAATGTTGTACCTGAGGTGAGATGCCCATAAGAGCAAACTGTTCTGCTTCATCGGCATCAGACAGATTCCCAGCAATCATTGCAAACACGTCAGTAGAAGGTTCAGCTGTTTCCAGGGCAGCATTCTGATGATCATTCCAGTTGACCATAGAGTCAACAGACACCATAGCCTTCTTGTCATCCTTCACCTCCTAAATCTTGAAAGCTGAATACTTGCTCTTCTCCTGGTCATGCTTGTTAGAGCATTCCCTAGCAAAGTGACCTTGCTACTGGAAGTTGTAGCATCTAACCTTGCTTCTGTCAAACCTTGCTGGCTCTCTTGGGTTGTAGTTAAATTTTCGACCGGCTTTCTTCTCAAACTTGTGAACCCTAAGAGTGAGCATGGCCATCTGCCATTTGAGATCGATTTCATCCAGGTCAAGTTTATCAACCTGTTTGAAGTCATCAAAAGCAAGTTGTTGTTGAGGATCAACGTCAACAACAAAAGAGTGAAGAACAGCTTCTACCATGCTACCAGACTTGGCTTTTGGTTTAGGAGTATAAGTATGCTGAAAAGTATGCTGAGAAGACACAGTATTGCTTGGGCTACTAGCATAAGACATGGGACTAGATTCCATAGAACTCACAAAGGCAGAGTTAGCAGGAGTAGGAAAAGAATCACTTGAGTATCCCCTCACATGAGGCTCAAAGGTTTTTAGCTTATGAAACAAATCATCAAAATTAAGATAGTCAAGCCCACCTTTTGCTTTGAGAGAGATTACCACCTGATTCCATGAGTAGGGTAAGGCTCTAATAAACCTTGCATTGATATCACCATTGTCAGGTTTCGACCGAAGTTGATTCAACTGGCTCAATATCTTTTGGAACCTGTCATACCCTTGATGGATACCTTCAGTTTCTAATATCTTGAAGTCTGTAAATTCATCTCTCAGCATGGATCTTCGCATTTTCTTTGAATCCTCATTCCCACCAAACCTTGCTTTTATTCCATTCCAGATTTCTCTAGCATCGTCCAGATGATAAAAGTCACCCATGTGATCATCAGGAAGAGACTAAAGCAAAATAGTTTTTGCTTTGATCTCCTTCTAAACAGCTGTGATTTCTTCATGAGTTTAGGGTCAAGAAGAATAATACTACCATTCTTGTCTCTTCCAGTCAACTTCTTACTATTTCCATTCAGAATAATCTTCCAAAGATTTTGATCAGTGTTGGTGATCCAGCATTCCATCTTCATTGCCCAGCTATCATACTCATCCTTTTTCAGAAGAGGAAACTTACCATTTGTGTTAGAAACCGTAGCAATGATCTGCTGAGGTTGTTGTGTTTTAGGGGTACTATCTTCTCCTGTTTGAGTAGAACTTGAGGCAGACATAATTAAACAAAGATGTTAGTAATAAGAAAAATTGATTCTTCTTGTACAGAGACTCTCCCAAGCTCTGATACCATTTGTTGGGTCCACTAGATGTGGATCTTGCAGCCTGTTAGGAGCGGTGAATGACTTCTGTAATCACAAGTCTATTCACAGAGAGACTCTTATACAAATCACACAGTATAAGTGCGGAATACAAATACTATGAACAAGAAGAACAGAATAACTATAACGACTTGATCCTTTACTAAGGATTTCTAATATTAATATGAACTAGAATTATGTTTGATGAAGGTGTGTTGAACCCTTCTGCCTAAGGTTCCTTTTATACTACAAGGAAACCATAATACATCATTAAACCTAAACGTGTAAAACTGATATGCATATCCTTTCCTAACATATCTCATGCATATCCTAACAGAATAATCTTTAAGTAATAAAGTTTGACTTTCTATAAGACTAGAAGCACGTCTTGCTCCTACTACTACTAGGACCAGGAGGAACTACATACCTCCTAGTCTACCTATTACAAATAACTATTCCAAAGGTCCTAACAAAATCTGTATTAGTTTAATATACCAAAAGCCAATATAGGCCATGAGGTCAACAACGTGCATGAATACTTGGAGGGGTGACCTCATCATGCAATTAGAGGGGATGCCTCTAATTAATATGGTCTGGGTAGGAGGGATCAGCTCCTTGTGAAGGATGCAAGGCACACACCTCATTCACCATGAAATATTGACTGACACTGTAACTAGGATGCACCCATAAACCCCTCACGATAATAAATAAATAATAAAGGCCAAATAAACTGAAGGGACGCCACGAGCTATCAATCCGCTGTGGTGAAGTCATAACACGTGTGCCTCCAGTGTTATGGTTATGGTACCTCCATAACTAGGTGAAATTGGTATGCATGTTGTTGGGAATCTAAACTTGTTAGATTCCCTGTTCATTGATTTAAACATAATTAGGTTGATAGATAGTCCCTTGCCTGTGCCTAGGAGGCAGGCAAGTTTCACAAGACTCACAGAGATCCGAATCTCTGTGAGCAACCTCAGAGGAGTCCATGTCAGAGACATTGTCAGGGAAGTCGAAGATTACCTGAAGACATACTCCTTGGCTGTGATGGATAACAGCCAAGATGTATTAGGGACTCTGAGGGGTTGAGAGTTAACAGGGGTGGCAATACCCTGATAACTCTCAGCACACTTTGGACATGCCATTTGTGTGTTCGAGAATATGAAGAATAAGGAAACTGTCTTGGACAACTGTTCCTTAAAGCATAATGGAAGACTACCAAGAATAGAAGGACATCATGTGACTGATGTGGGAACTTGTAAAAGTTGTGTAGTCGACATCAAGTACTGTTCAAGTCAAACTCGTAACACTATAAATAGGATGTGTATCCTTGCATTAAGATTTAACACTTTGCAATATTAAGAACATTAGTGCGTGTAACTTAGTGAATCAAACAGCTACGACTGTATTCATAAGTTAAGGTTTATTGTTGTTCAAAGTGTGCACAACACATTGTCATCAAACGGTGTTATCCATAACACTTGTAATTCTTTATTATACAATAATAAGATTACGTTTGAAAAGTAATACCTTGTGTTGATTAAGTTAAGATTAGGGTTTCTCGCATTGATTAGGGACTTTCAATTGGTATCAGAGCAGTGTTTGATATTAAAACCTTCAAGAAACATCGTTCTCCGTTTTATAATCAAGATCCCCGAAACCTCTAGCCCACACTCACCTTCCAGAAACCCATCTTCACCAAGACTTACCGCCCCACCAAATGACGATGATCTACCCCAACTTCTTGACTCAAGAGGTGGATCACACGTAACCAGTGTACCAGTCTTTGATGAAGAAGACTTTGCCAGTTGGAAGAGTCAGTTTCTTGTATACCTTGATGGTCTTGAACCTTTTCTCTTAGAAATTTTAGAAAATGGTCCATATATTCCCATGGCACTCACTTCTACTGAAGAAAACCCTCTTCCCAAGCCTGTCAAACAATGGACCGCTGCTGATAGGAAATTAGCAAACCAAGATAAACGTCTCAAAAGCATCATAATTTCTTGTCTTCCAAAGCATATCACGAAGTCTGTTATTCAGTGTCCCACAGCTAAACAGATGTGGACAGACCTTATTCTTGGCCATGAAGGACCCTCTGAAACAAGAGAGACAAAGATTCAGGCACTCAGACTTCAGTTTAATGCCTTTAAGTCTCTTGAAGGTGAAAAAGTTCAGCAAACCTATACTAGGCTGAAGATTCTTCTAAATGACCTCGCTATGAATGATGTTACTATTGGTCAAGCTGAGATCAATGCCACCTTTGTCAACAGCCTTCCAAGAAAGTGGCTGAGCATGAATCAGACTCAGAGAGCTAACAACTCAATCAAAAATGATACCCTTGCTCAGCTCTATGGAAAGTACAATTATGAAGAAGGGCTGATCGATACTATCTACAAATCAGAGACTGAAAGATTTGTTGTCCAAGGAGCATCTTCCAAAGCTTTGATCTCTGCAACACATCCTATTGACAGCGATTCTGATATGGAAGAAGATACTCGTAGCAGCCAAGAGTTCTTGTCAGACCTTAATGCAGAATTTCATGAAAGAGCACTGCTAGCCAACCAAAGAAGATACTACAAAAGATCTGGAAGAGTAGGATCAGCCAGCAAACCAACTGACAGGTCAAAAGAAACATGTTTTGCCTGTGGAAAGCTTGGACATTTTAAAAAAGAATGTCCCTCCACCAAAACATCCTCACCCTCTTATCCATCATCTTCATCCAAACCCTACAAGTTCAAACAACATAACAACTCATCACAATCCAATTCTTCAGACACTGAGAAGAAAGATTACAAAAATAAGTACAAGGCACTTAAGGCTGAGTTAGAACAGATGAACTTGAAGATTGAAGCTATGTCCAAAAAGAAAGGTGGTGAGAAAAAGGCTGAGAAAGGGTTGGTTGCTGAAACCTATGATTGGAATGATGAACCATTGACTTCAGATGAAGAAGATACCACAAGAGTCAGGGCTTTTATGGCAATAGCTGATGATGAACCAGCTGTTGGAAAAGGTGATGCAAGATCAGGACAATGGGTTGACATCACAATGAAAAAGGTACACAGGCTTCTTTCTATGTCTGATTGTGATGAACGTAAGCATGTTCTTGATTACACCATTGTTGACTTGCACTTTGTTGAGGAACAAAGGAAGAACCTTCTTGACAAGTTTCACTCTGTTAAAACTGAAATGATTAATGCTAAGGCTGAATGTGATACTCTCAGGCGGGTTAACTTAGAGAAAATATCCCTGCAAAATGAAGTAGCTAGATTAACCTTGAAAAACATAGCTTTGAATGACCAAGTCACTGAATTAAAAAAAGTTATTGAAAAATGGCTGTGTGCTAGGTTTACTATAGATGAATTGCTTAGGGATGAAGTGCCTGCTGACTTAAACAGGGATATAACTGCTAAACATAAAAAGCTGAGGATTATCACCAAACCCAAAGACATTGTCTTTAAATCTACAGAGACTATTCATATGTCAGACACCTCTTTGACTAATGACCCTGTCTCTGAAGATGTGGCTGAGCTTCCACCCTTGCCCAAACTCTCTGGAGTTGAACCTAGCAGTTCTTCTAGATCTGCTAAGGATGAACTTAAGATAGATATTGAGAATCCTCCAGCTAAAGTTTTTCGTGTGCCTGCTAAACCAACTGGTAAACAAGTAGCTTTTAAGCCTGTTTCTACTAAGGTTGTGAATAAGGTTGACCCCACCACTGAAGATCGCCTGTTGTCTCTTATGAAAGAAGTAGAACTCTTGAAACAACACATTAAGCCTTCCGCTGAATGCTCTACTTCTCATGAACCTAAGTCAGTCCTAGGTGAACCCAAAGGGGAAAGATTAATCAAACCTTATTGCAATGTTTGTAAAAATTCTCACCACTCGACCTTAGATCATGACAGACACATGGCAGCTAAAAGAGCTAAGACACCCTCTAGGGACAGACCACAGAGTTCCAAAAGACAACAGGGAAATTATAATTCTTATCCTCCCTGTAAATTCTGTGGGTTCACAGACCATCACTCAGACGAGTGTGGTGACTTCCCTGGGTGTGATATCTGTGGGAGTTATAACCATGAAACAATGAACTGTCCATCCCAACGCCAAAAGTTTTTCAGGAACACAAGAGTTGCTAACAAGCAATTCAGGGAACCCACTGGAAAGTGGGTTCACCATAGGAACTAATCTGTTTCTATGTATCTGTGCAGAAATATCTCAAGGAATCGATATGGTATCTAGATAGTGGCTGTTCTAGACACATGACAGGGATTCAACAATACCTGCACAGATACTCAAAGGAGCCAGGTCCCAAAGTGGTGTTTGGAGATAACTCTTCAGGTGACACAGAAGGATATGGCTCAGTGAATTGCAATGGGATCACATTTACTAGGGTTGCATATGTGAATGGTCTTAAGCACAATCTTATTAGCATCAGCCAGTTATGTGATGCTGATTATAAGGTTTTGTTTACTAAGACTCAGGGAACCATATTCAACAAAAATAATGATGTTGTGCTGGTTGCACCTAGAAGGAGAGATGTTTATGTCATCAACATGGCTGTGTGCTCTGAAGACAGCTCAAATTGTTTTCTTGCCAAAGCCTCTGAAAGTGTCAACTGGCTGTGGCACAAAAGACTGTCTCATCTCAACTTCAAGAACATCAATAAGATAGCCACTCAAAACTTGGTTGCTGGTCTACCTTCAGTAATGTTTTCCAAAGACAAAACTTGTTCTGCCTGTGTCAAAGGAAAACATCACAGGTCTTCATTCAAGACTAGGCAATCATTCTCTATTGACAAGTGCTTACATCTCCTTCACATGGACTTGTTTGGGCCTGTCAAACCTCAAACCATTAATCACAACAAATACACCTTGGTCATAGTTGATGAATTTTCAAGATATACATGGGTGTTCTTCCTCAGAAGGAAAAGTGATGCAGCTGATGCCATCATGTCCTTCATCAGACAAGTGGAAAATATGAATGATGTTAGAGTCAAAGCTCTAAGAAGTGATAATGGTACAGAATTCAAGAATCATCAACTTGAATCATTTTGTGATGAAAAAGGGATTTCACAGAACTTCTCTTCACCTGGCACTCCTAAACAAAATGGTGTGGCTGAAAGAAGAAACAGGACTCTGATTGAAGCAGCAAGAACTATGTTAAATGGTGCAGCCTTACCAAAGCAATTTTGGGGAGAAGCTGTACACACTGCCTGCTATACTCAAAACAGATCAATCATTGTCAAAAGACATGGCAAAACCTCCTATGAAGTTTTCAGAAAAAGATCTCCAGACGTCAGCTATTTTCATGTGTTTGGATGCCCTGTGTTTATTTATAACTACAGGGATAAACTTGGAAAGTTTGATGAAAAGGCTGATGATGGATTCTTTTTGGGATACTCTCCAACAGCCAAAGCCTTCAGAGTATTCAACATCAGAAGACAAGAAGTAGAAGAAACTTTCCATGTCAGATTTAATGAAGATGATGAAGTCATACAGAGAACAGGAACAGAGGGTGATGAAGTAGATTTTAATGAAAATATTTCTTTCCCAAGTGATGAGTTCACAGAACCCAGACCTACCAGTCATCACCACTCCAACACTCTCACTCCTTATGTTCCTGCTTTTGATCCTCTGTCTACTCACAACATAGAAGTTCCTACCTCTCAGGGACTTGATGAAGAAGAACCTCAAATCTCTGATGGTCCTTCTCATGATATTAATGACTCACCAATTCTTCAAAACTCTGAAGTTGCTCCTGCTGATAATGAAATTGCTTCCCTTGATGTGGAAGAAGAAGACTCAGAAACTGAAGTAGTTTTTGAAGAAAGCCCTCCTAGTCAGCAGGATGAGATTCAAATTATTCCAGCTGTGCCCTCAAGTACCCCTGTTCTTGAAACTCCAGCTCCTCAAAATAAGTGGTCAAGAGATCAACACATTCTTCTTGTCAACATTATTGGGGAACCAAATGCAGGGGTCACAACCAGGCAGCGAATCCAAGACTCTGAGTCAGCCTCAGCCAATGAATGTCTATTTGCTGAATTTCTTTCTCAAATTGAACCTAAAAGAGTTGCTGAGGCTCTGGTAGAAGATGGATGGGTAGCTGCTATGCAAGAAGAAATCAATCAGTTCAAAAGGAACAAAGTTTGGACACTAGTGCCAGCTCCACCTGGAAAGAATATCACAGGCACTAGATGGATCTATAGAAACAAGATGGATGAAATTGGGAACATCATCAGGAACAAGGCAAGATTGGTAGCACATGGATACTCTCAGACTGAAGGAATTGATTATGATGAAACTTTTGCACCTGTTGCTAGACTTGAAGCCATCAGAATCTTTCTTGCTTATGCTGCCTATATGAACATCACTGTCTATCAGATGGATGTAAAGAGTGCCTTCCTCAATGGTGATTTGGCTGAGGAAGTCTATGTTGCTCAACCTGAAGGATTTGAGAACAGTGAGTTTCCCAACCATGTGTACAGACTTCACAAAGCAATGTATGGACTGAAACAAGCTCCAAGAGCATGGTATGAAACTCTTTCAAATTTCTTATCTGAAAACAAATTTGTCAGGGGTTCTATTGATAAAACACTCTTTACCTTCAAGGACAAGAGTGATTTCATCATTGTGTAGATTTATGTGGATGATATCATCTTTGGGTCAACAAATGTCAATCTTAGTAAACGTTTTGCTAAATTAATGACCAAGAAATATGAGATGAGTATGATGGGTGAATTAACTTACTTTTTGGGTTTTCAAATTAAACAATGTCCTAAGGGAATTTCTATTTGTCAAGAAAAGTATGTTAAGGATTTACTTAAAAAATATGACTTGGCTGATTGTGCCTCAGTGAAATGTCCCATGCTTCCACCCAACAACTTGGGCCCTGATGAGTCAGGGGTCTCTGTCAATGAGACTTTATATAGAGGCATGATTGGGTCACTGATGTATCTAATAGCCAGTCGTCCAGATATCCAATTCTCCACATGTCTCTGTGCAAGGTACCAAGCTAACCCAAAAGAATCCCATCTAGTGGCTGTTAAGAGAATTTTCAGGTATCTCAAAGGAACACCATCCCTAGGACTATGGTATCCAAAGGAATCAGGCTTTGATCTCAAGGCCTATTCAGATTCAGATTATGCTGGATGCTGTATTGACAGGAAAAGTACTTCAGGCAGCTGTCAAATCCTAGGAGGAAAATTGGTTGGATGGAGTGCTAAGAAACAAAACTCTGTGGCTATGTCTTCAGCTGAAGCTGAATATGTCGCTGCAGCCAGCTGTTGTGCTCAGGTGCTCTGGATGAAAAGTCAATTGGCTGACTATGAAATCTTGTATGACAAAGTGCCAATCTTTTGTGACAACACCAGCGCCATTGCCATATCCAACAACCCTGTTCTTCACTCTCGTACCAAACACATTGATATCAGGTATCATTTTATCAGGGATCATATTATGAAGGGAGATATTGAGCTGCACTTTGTTCCCACAGAGCTGCAACTAGCTGATATATTTACAAAGCCTTTGGCTGAACCTACGTTCAACAGGCTAGTTGCTGAGCTAGGGATGCTCAATATTTCAAAGCCTGTGGCTTGATATTAAATGTGTTCATTAAATGATTGAGACTATATTAAATGTTTTATTAAATGTTTTTCACATGTAACTAGGTAGTTGCGTTCCAAGTAAATGCGAAAAACATTCTCACATTTTTTAATCATTTAAGTTTCGGATAACGAGGAGACAAACGTTTTGAAAGGTCAAGGGGACCCACTTGAGCAGTCATTTTCGCTTTTGCATTTAATGCGGTTGAATAACTGTTCATTCTAAGTTTGAATATATATATTGTCTTCTTTCTCTTCTCACCCACCACCATTCTCAAAAATCATCTTTTCTCTCTCTAAACTCTTATCTCTCTCAACCATCCACCATTTTCATTCTCCTTCTACCTTTAATCAATGGCGTTTCCAGTACCAAAAGCCTCCAACGTGAACTTCGAGATCAACGAGAGCATCATCGCCTCAAATAACGCTATTGGATGGATCAAGGCACCCAACAACACCTACTCGGATCTGGTAAATTTCATGCAGAAT
This sequence comes from Glebionis coronaria, assembly GCA_025667525.1. Lineage (NCBI taxonomy): Eukaryota > Viridiplantae > Streptophyta > Magnoliopsida > Asterales > Asteraceae > Glebionis > Glebionis coronaria. Next base: position 82,371 of record JANFOE010000600.1, on the reverse strand, counting down.
TGTGACCTAAACGAAGCCTTCACCAAATCTCCTTCCACCTTTTACCAAGAATACCTTAGGGAATTTTGGTATTCTGCCGAAGTTGAAATAGACACCATTACCTTTAGCCTTTCTTGCAATGAACATCCTTTTGCCTTTTCCCTTGCTGATTTTGCCAGTGTGGCCGGACTTAAACATGGAGATGATTGCCTGAAGACAGTTGACAAAAAGGCTGTCAAGGAAGCATTGGCCACACTCAACCCTAGTCATGACATTAACCCTGCCCTCACACCAGCTGAAATCCTTGCTAAAGCCCCTCTGAAGATCAAGTATTTTTCTCCTATGTGGCGTGTCCTCTTCACCCACATTGTGAAGTCCCTGGGAGGCATGCAGGGATCACAAGATCAAATGTCGTTCAAACATCAGACTATTGCTTATGGATTAATATGGGGAGCTGATGTTGACGTTGGAAGCCTTCTTTTCTCTAACCTGGTAGAACAACTTAAGGGAAGGAATCAGGTCAGGGAAAAGAACATCTGCTATGTGCGTTATTTGTCCCTGATCTTTGAGAGTTTGCTGGGAGAGAACTACCATAACAAGGCCTTGACAGCTCTGAAGCCATATCGCATCACAGGCGCCATTTACAAGGAGATAGGAGCTGAGGATTTCCCTGTGACTGCACACATGCTGAACGTGGCTAACCAGGTACCCAATGCTGAGAAGCCCTTGCTCCCTTCCTCTGAGAAGGTGAATACTTCTAGTGTCGCTGGCAAGTCTATGTCTTTGACCTCTGGGCAGCACACTACCAAGTCCAAGGCTTCATCTGGCCAACAGCCAAAGAAGAATAAAATCCCCTCTTCTTCCCAACCTAAAGCTGTTAGCAAGGCCAAGGAAAAGAAGATTGAAACCGCCTCTGGTCCAGATACTCTTGTGGATACAGAATCTTTGGCTGACAAACAACAGGCGTCTAGTGTCTCTAGGTCAGCAGAGACTACAGGAAACCAGCCAAACCAAGCTGATATCTCACAGGTAATCAGTGTACATTTTTAGAGGTTCACAAGCAACCACTCTCATTTATCTGTAGGAGAGAGTGGTGAAGTTAGGGTAATCCTCGACCCATAGAAGTCTGTCATTTCACTTAGAATTCTTTAAGACTTCTGTACACTCTGTCTTTGCACCAGGGAGTGATTCATTTGTGTTTATAAAGCACCCCGATGACCCTGAACCCTCTAGACAGTATTCAGGCTAACAACAACCTGAATACATTAATGTCTCAACCTTGATGGCTGTACTTCACACAGCCTCTTGGTTCCCTCATTAAAAGAGTCCCAAAGGATTTATCCTTTCAGGGGGAGCTGAATCATCATCCTCAGCTTTCCTAGGGGCAGCGTAACAGGCGACCAACAACAACATATGTTTCACTCTTAAAAGAGTCCCAAAGGTTTTACCTTTTGGGGGGGCTGAATAATCACACTCAGCTTTCCTAGGGGCAGCGAAATGGCGATCATTAAACAACATTTGTTTCACAATCAAAAGAGTCCCAAAGGTTTTTACCTTTTGGGGGAGCTGAATAATCACACTCAGCTTTCCTAGGGGCAGCGAATGGCGACCATTAACCACACTTCATTCACACTTAAAAGAATCCCAAGGATTTATCCTTTGGAGTGGCTGAGTAATCACCCTCAGCCTCTCTGGGACAGCGAAATGGCGACCATTCACTTTATATTTTCCCTGTTACTAATTTCAACAAACTTGCAGGCTGAAATTGTACAGCCAGTCAAAGAACCTCAGGTACATGAAAAGGAGGCTGAAACAATTACTCAGGACATTCAGATTGAAGAAGAACTTGTGCTCAATGCTGATGAAGAATTGCTTTCTGTAGAAGATTATGTCGCTGAGTTTGAACCTATGCCTGAGGATGAATTCCCTGAGGGAATGTTTGATGAGGAAGAGGAAGAAGATGAGGATGACCAGTTGTCAGTCTCTCCTCCTAAAGAAGATGACAAGACTTCTCCTCTTAAGGAAGCTGTTGACACACAAAACTCTGCTACATCTGCAACAACAGTCTTCCAAAGACCCATATATGATCCAACAGCTGAATTCCTTTTGTTTGATCATCCTACCCAGAATAACTTCGACTTATTTCCAAGGGAGGATGATTTTGCTCAACAAAGCCTCAATATCAAGAACCTTCAGCCTGTACACCATCAGTCTGATATTGAGCGCTTGTCAAGAAAGTTGGACGTAATCAAGTCAGAGATGCACAATTTTACTGTCACCTTTCCAGGTATAATAAAGAAGGCTGTGACTGAGGCTGTCACTGAGCCTATTCAGGAGGGTACAAGAAAAGGTGTGGCTCAAGGACTAAGCCATCTCTCGACGCGCATCAAGAATGCAATTGACTCAGTTGTCCCTGCATTGTTCCAAGAACAAGAAACCAACATAAACAGACACTTCAATGCAGTGCGCAACAGGCAATACAACCATGCTGGTTTTATTGTCAGGCGAGTTCAGGCAAATACCAATGCCAATGCCAACTTATTGCTGAAGATTGCCAGGGCATCAAGAAAAAGACAGCGTGCCATGGCTGCCTCTGTGGAGCAGATTGCAAGAAGATTTCAGGCACGTTCATCCAAGCATAAGAGAAGTAAGGATGAACGTGAGGGGGAGAAGAATACTAAACTCAGCCTTGCATCTGCTGAACAAGGCTCATCTTCAGCCAACCCTTCAACAACACCTGTTCCTCTTCAAGTCATCGAACCAGTTATAATACCTGATGATGAGGATCAGACTCAGGGGGAGCAACAATCACAAGATGGTGCTGACTCATCTAAATCCATGATCCTAGTTAACATCAGCAAACCTGAGGATGAGGATGAACCAGCAGCCAAGAAGCTTAAATTCACTGTGAGCTCCCTACCAAAATCTATTCAAAATCAGGCTCAGACAGCGTTCCTCAAAAGAGCTGATGATTTGAAAAACATAAGTGTGGAGTCCTCTGTCTCAAAGAAAGGTAAAGAGATAGTTTTAGTTGATACTGACACTAAACTTAAGAAGATAGCTGCGATGCTAGAGATAGGAGGATCCACAACAGACCTTTCCCAATTTTCAACCTTTACACCTTCTGATGAGAGACCTCTAACACCTGAAGAAATAGAGCAACAGGCTGGAGAATTCAAAAGACTGAGTGAGCTCAAGGCAGCCAAAGAATTAAATGAAGCCACTCTGAGGAAGATGTCACCTCCTGAAAAAGAAAAACAAAAACAAAGGTTAAGGGAAATGGAACTTAAACGCGCTGAGACCTTAAAGAAAGTCAAAGCTGACTATGATGCCTGCGTAAACAACAGGTATGCTGATGGCAAGATAACCAAGTTTAGATACACCATTCACAAGTCCACAAACACTCCACAGATGATCTTATGGAGGGATAATCAAACGGGGAATATGGATGTGTTTGACAACTTCAGGTTAAAAACACTTGGGTTATCAGAATGGTTTGAACTCGAAGCCTTAGCTGCCAAAAAGTCTGGACAGGCAAATTTCCTTCTGCTCAAAACTCTTAAGGCTAAGTTTAACTGGATCAAGGAAACAGCTGCCAAACTCAAGATTGATCCTCCACCACAGCTTTTCGAACAAGGACCCCCAAAGACAGGCAACAAAAGAAGAAGAATTTCCCAAATCATTGATGAAACTTTTGTTACTGAAGATGTTCGTGTGGATGGCATGCACAGGGATCTGATCCTTCCTAATGGTATAGTTGGCCCTGTTGATGGTCAGACTTATTCAGTGCCTGAAAGAGGAATGGCGTTTATGAACAAAGCCTGCCAATACGCTTTTCAGAGGGAAGATGAGCTATGCCTGGCTTCAACTATTCAGCTGCTCTGTCACAAGAAGTGTCTCAAGATCAACTCTGAGTATTCCAAGAAGTTTGCAAAGACTTTGCAGGATGAAATTGATAACAGATTAGATGTGGCAGAAGCTGAAGAAAGAATCAAAAATGATGACTATTGAAGAAAGTATCAGCCCTTTTACCTTCATCTTTTATTTAACTTATGTAATGAACTTGTAATTTTATTTAAGTCTTAATAAAATCATGAGGTATGTTTGTTTAGATCTGTTATGTGTAAGAAGAAGCTGTTAAACTCACTTACCTTAACTTAGTTAGATCTAGCACTATTTATGTTTAAATAGGGGGAGATTGTTGGGAATCTAAACTTGTTAGATTCCCTGTTCATTGATTTAAACATAATTAGGTTGATAGATAGTCCCTTGCCTGTGCCTAGGAGGCAGGCAAGTTTCACAAGACTCACAGAGATCCGAATCTCTGTGAGCAACCTCAGAGGAGTCCATGTCAGAGACATTGTCAGGGAAGTCGAAGATTACCTGAAGACATACTCCTTGGCTGTGATGGATAACAGCCAAGATGTATTAGGGACTCTGAGGGGTTGAGAGTTAACAGGGGTGGCAATACCCTGATAACTCTCAGCACACTTTGGACATGCCATTTGTGTGTTCGAGAATATGAAGAATAAGGAAACTGTCTTGGACAACTGTTCCTTAAAGCATAATGGAAGACTACCAAGAATAGAAGGACATCATGTGACTGATGTGGGAACTTGTAAAAGTTGTGTAGTCGACATCAAGTACTGTTCAAGTCAAACTCGTAACACTATAAATAGGATGTGTATCCTTGCATTAAGATTTAACACTTTGCAATATTAAGAACATTAGTGCGTGTAACTTAGTGAATCAAACAGCTACGACTGTATTCATAAGTTAAGGTTTATTGTTGTTCAAAGTGTGCACAACACATTGTCATCAAACGGTGTTATCCATAACACTTGTAATTCTTTATTATACAATAATAAGATTACGTTTGAAAAGTAATACCTTGTGTTGATTAAGTTAAGATTAGGGTTTCTCGCATTGATTAGGGACTTTCACATGTATATGGCTAAGGTAACTAATAAAACATAAGCATTTAAATCTGTAACTACTAGGAAAACAGTTGGCTGCATACGGGGAAATCCTAATAAAGGTAGAGATTGTCCTTACTCAAACGGGAAATCCGTACCTTGTGTCCAGTAGAAGCTAACGGAAATGCTGAAGAACCTACTCTGCCTTGACGGATAGTACTACATAAGATGAATAACGTGTATGAGTTGTCTGAGATACGTGTATTTTACTGGTCTTGTGTGTTCTTAGCTTATTATTCATGTTCTGTCGTGTTTTACTATCTAGTGGTACTATCTGTAGTTATTCTTGTGTTATTATACTTGTAGTGTAATAATAAGTAACTTTCTAAAAATAGCAGGTTTCTAAAAATAGAAAATTCTAAAAATAGATCAGTTTTTAAAAATAGTAAGTTTCCTAAAATAGAAAGTCTCCATATTTAGAATTCAGCTGGATTAATAAGCTAGTAATATAAGCTAAAGTTTACTGGTTAATAAGTCATGAAATAATAGTGTAGTTTATTAATTAAATATCATGGTAATTAAATTTAGGCATATAAAGTACTTAGGTTAAACATATATTAATAATTATAATTATAACCTAAGTCATGTTTTATTAATTAATTATGGTCCATGTTTTAGTAATTAATTAATACTATAGTCTAAAATAACTGATAAAAATACTTAGGTTAAGACATGCATTATTTATTCAAATAATTATAACCTAAGTCCACGATTAAATTAAATAAACTATTAGTCGTGTCTAATTTAATTTAATTATCCTTGTGAAAATATAAGGTAACTTGTAGAATTAATGTACAACTTGTAAAAATAATTCTTGTGACTAAGCCCGTGTTTTAATATAACCCTAAACGTAAACCGGACCGAACCGGCCCGGCAGCGGCTACACCGGTCTAGCCGGCTGCCACTGCCGTGGCTTGGCTAGCCACTGATGGACCAGAAACACCTCCGACTGAAGCCGGTGGTTTCCTTTGCTCGGCCTGTGTTCCCCCTGATCGAACCAAACAACCACGGGTCTTAGACCGGTGGTGCTGTTGTGTTGCGCCGTGACCCCCGACGAGCCACAAGGCCACCCCAATGCGATTCAGGGTCCTTGTTTCTTGCTGCCGACCGAACCCAAAACCAACCCAAACCCCTTTTTGATTTCATGTGATTTTAAATCAATTTGAATTAGTTTCATTCATGATTTTATGTAGGCATATATATATATATAGCCGAATACCAAAGAATCTAAAGAGAAAGATTAAGGTTTTCGATTCGTTACCACACACGTCAATGATCAAAGACTAACACACGAACACCCTCGATCAAATTCCTAGCTTGAAAGTTTGTCTCTTCTCTCCCTTTGATGGATATGGCCGGCAGCCTCCTAGCTATGTCTAGGGTTTTTTTGAAGTTTTTTTCTGTAACTTGACAAATGACATAGATTTCATCCTTTTGTTTCTAGTTAAATCACAACGGGCCAAGCCCATGCTTACTTATGTTTGGCCGTCTATAGTCCTTGTGGTTTTTTGTATTTCAAGTTTGGTTTCACTAGTAATTGTCGTGCTTAATCCCATGTTCATTTATTCATGTTTCTATATACGTTAATTATTTATTAACGATTAATGAGTATCATGATATTACTTGTAATTATATTAATAATATTATACTTGTAATAATAAATATTAAAGTTTTACTTTTACCAGTGATTTACATGACGACGTGTCATGGATTATTCGTATTTCATGTAATTACTGTTCATGGTTACTGTTCATGATATTTAAATGCGGGTTTACAACTCTTCCCCTCTAAAAGAATAATTCGTCCTCGAATTAGGGTCGTGATAATGTTGCAGACTTTACAATTCTTCCCCTCTAAAAGGACCATTTGTCCTCGAATTAGAGATACGAGATGTTGTAAAGAACGTGACATGACTGAAAAGGACATGGAACGTGACATGACTAGAAAGAACATAGAACGTGACAGTACTACAAAGAACATGTATGATTAATGGAAAGAAAAAGGGAGCTATGAAGTCCAGATAGACTCCTCCGTTTCCAGCGGCTTCCCGCTCGGAACGGGTCCTCCTATCATCTTGACACTATGATAATCTTGGTCGTCATGACCTTGACTTGACGACACTTAAAACGTCTGGTTCATCAGCATAAGGTAGATCCATATGGACCTGATTGAGTGGGTGGGAATTATCGTATAAGGTAACTGAAATGATATGATGCGATTAACTCGAATTACCTTCCATTAGTAACGTCTGAATAATAATACCCGAGACATACTTAAACGTAGTACGTGAATCATTGTGAACGTGATACGTGAGCAATTGTGAACGTGATATGTAGAGATATGGTGGCTGCAATGTGAGGAACATATGATGAACGTGATACTTGTGGCATATCGTGGGTATGATATGAGAGACGTGTAATGGACATGACATGTGAAACATATCGTGAACATGAGATAACTGAGGAGGTAACGATAAACGATACGAGATGAGACGTGAATTATGACGTGAAGCGTCAGCCTAAAGATGAAAAATATATTAAACTCGAGTCTGGTCACCCAGCTTTCTGTAAACTTTCTAAGACAAAAGTGAAACTTAAATCGTAAGCTAGGATACGATCATGAACATGAATAGTGTCATGAACGTGAATGCGAAAGTAAAATGTAAGATTAAACAAAGACGTGAACGTTATTATGAATGCGTATACGAGTCTTCATCTGAGATGGTGGCTGAAGGTGTGCCCAGTGATCGTACGATCTCTGGTTGGGCAATGTCCGTAAATCTGCTAGCTTTGAAATCCTTACTGATGAAAGGATTTTCCAGACTTAGTCAAATGGTTGAAAATAATCCAGATAGCATCATGCTTCTTCTGAGCTTGCGATAGTTTGGTAACAATTCCATGGAGGTCTTGTCCCTTCTCCGTTTCACAATTTCCAAGGGTGGAAATAACTCCTGACCTGTTGGTGTTCTATCTTAACCTGCCGGTATGGCAGATACTTTGATTTGAACTTAACTGTATCTTGCTTCATAGAAACTGGATACATAGAAATTCGGAAAACTAAGAGTTTCTGTAGTTAGACTACTCTTGACGTAGGAACCTCTGGATCCCATAATTTAGTGTAGGGTTCTCCCCTTTTCGTGTAAGCTAAGTCATGGTAAGATTAACCGCGAGAATCAATGTGATTCGGCGTGTTATTGAAACCAACCAAGGAAAATTTTAGAGTGAAATTTCTTCTGCCATAGAAGTTACAACATAGTGCAAATATGGTCTTCATATCTTTCTCTAGGCTTAGAGAAGATTGAATTGTAATGATAAAACAATAATGAATTCGTTTATGAGTTCCTGGGGAAACTCCATCCATCATATCCATAATGCTACTAGAGCATTCATGAGACTAAACCGAATCATGAATTTAGCATGACCAAATCGTGTGCGAAAAGCAGTCATGGAAATGTCCTGCTTCTTCACTCGGCACTATTGTCAGCATGATTGTAAATTGTTCTTGGAAAAGTGCTAAGCACTCTGTAGTCGATCGTATACGTCGTCAATACGTGGAGGGAAATAACGGTCATGAATGGTGATTTGTTTACATCGACAGTGGTCGACACATAATCTCATGTTACCGTCCTTCTTCTCGACACAAAACCGATGCACACCAGGGTGATGCACCTGATGGATGAACCTTGTTCAGGCATCTCTGTAGGCGATCCTTCAATTCTTCTAGCTCAAGAAGGCCATGTGATGAAGAGCCTTGGAAACTGGTTCTGCTCTCTAATCTGCTTGATGTTATATTCCACCAGGCAGATAGGAAGTATATTCGGAGGTTCTTCTGAAATCTTATCTAGAAATTCTTGAAATCATCAGTTGATTTTGGATAAAAGGAGTTTTAGAAGTCATGTCATAATGATAGCTAGAAAAATCTTCGTAGCCATGGAATGACAATCACATGCTAGTAAAACATAAATGACTAGTAAAACCATGCTGAATGTATTCAGGAGCCTGAACATCGTTGTACATAATCTGATATGAGTGGCGGTCTATCGTAGCATGGGTTGCTATTCATATTCCATAAACAAGAATCATATCTAACTCACCTCTGTCCGAGGGAAGTGCGTTAGTTGATTGGATCTTATCGTCCTAATGGAATGAATGAGTTCGTACACACGGATGATACGAATGGCGTCCTTATGGTCATGGATATATGAAATATGAGATGAAGAAATGAAAGTGCCATGCTAATGCATGGAGTAAAACGTTGCAGATTCTACTGGATGCGCTTCGCCTGCCTCTCGCAGAACGAACACTGCGTGTTCAAACGTGAACAACTCTCTGGTGATGATGCTGAAATTCTTATGGCCTGATTATTCACGACACATCAGAATAGCTATACCCCTTGGAGGGTATTCTGAATTACATATGGTTGTTTCAGATAATTAACATGAGTCATGCGTCCTAACTCATTTTTTAAGAAAATATGCATACGACATGTGTCTTGACTGATGTCTTGGCATGTGTCTCGAGATGTGAAACAATGAGATTTAAAATATTAGGTCATCATGCCAGAATTTGGCGGATCGGATGGACTGCTAACCCTTTGTATTTCTGATCATATCCGTAACCGAAGTTCCGTCGTTCTAGTCATAGTGGTTGTTGTCACGGTAGTTGTTACTACCTCCTTGCAGGCCAGTTTCATGATAGTCATTATTATGACTGTGATTCATGTAACTTTTCAACTGAGTGGGCGGCTGGTACTAATGTATGGAATTTTAGTCCAATTTAACAATTAATGTTCGTTTTCCTCGACTCACTTGAATTGATCTCAAATTAACGTGGATATATTTGTTTTTGGTAAATAAAACTTTTTGGTATTTTAGCTAAAAACTATTTGATTAAAAACTATTTAATCTAATTTAAAAATCTAATTTAATTAACTAAAACCTATTTAAATTTTAAAACTAATTAAAATGATTAAAACAAATCTAATTTTAAACTTATTAAACTAATTTTAAACTATTTAAAAACTATTTTGAAATTTAAACAAATTCTTAATTAAACTAATTAAAAAAAACTTAAATAAATTTTAAAACTAATTTATACTATATTTAAAACAAAACTATTTTTAAATAAAACTATATTAATTTTGAACTAATAGAAATAAAACTAGTTTTAAAACAATTTAAATAAAATATATTTTTTTATCTTTTTAATTTTTTATTTAAACTACATAAGAGAAAATTATATAAAACTTTTAATAAAACTAATTTATCTAAAACTTGTAATAAAACTAAATTAACTAAATCTGACAGCAGTTTAAATAACATATATTAATTAATCGTACTACGAATAAACACAAAAGGAGCCTAGATGGAATGGTTAAGGCTTTGATCTGTGGAGCGTGAGGTCGCAAGTTCGAGTCCTGGACCAGACGAATTTTGCTAATAATATTTTTGTTTAAATTTTTGGAAATAAGAGAAACAAGCAAATTAATTGAGTCTGCTTCTTCAGCAGTTATATCAGCAAAATCACAGCAAACCAAATAAGCAGTTAAGTAACTAATAAGCTGAAACAAAAAAATAAGCAAATCGAAAACCAGATAACAAAAGAGCAGATGTAAACAAACTGAAAATTAACAGCAGCTAAATAATAAGCAACTCCAAACTTAACTAAACCGAAATGAATAAGCAAAAAGAAAATAAGCAGATTAAAGCAAACCGAATCAAAAAACAAAACAATAAGCAGATCTAACAACCAGATATCCAAACAGTAAGCAAAAACAAATAAAAATATTAGCTAAAATAAAATAAGCAAACAATCCATACCAAATTAAACAAAGCAGATTACACCAAAACTTAAACTCAAAAATAGAAAACTAAAACAGACTTATTATATTATATCACAGAATTAAAGAAGATCCAAACAAACGAAATATCAAATAAGCTAAACTAATAGGCTAATCTAAACGCAAACGCAAGCAGATTAAATATTAAACCAAAACTAAACTTAACAAGAAGATTAAAAAGAGAGTAAAACCTTGTGTCGATAACCTTTGAGACGCAGGAAGGCGCTGAACCCCCTATGAAACTGAATCAAACGCACCCCCAAATATCATCATCATCATCTCGAACACAATAAGATTAAACTCGAACCAGGAACAGTAACCGATCCACCCACAAAATCTTCGAACAGTTTTATATACTTTCCCAGTGGGGAAAATATTTCATTCACCACTTTTTTACTTTTATAATAATTAGAACGAGACAGTAATAAAAGAAATATCACTTGCAAATTTAATTCAGAAAAAGAAATTGAGGCACGAGATTAAACTGAGAATAAATTTCATTAATAATTAAAGATTCATTACAATAGTTGGAAAACTGAAAATACAATTTACCTAAAATCTAATTTGCATAAAAAAATTAAAACTAAATTAATCCTACTCCTAAGAAAAATAGTAAATAAAGAAAAAAATGGAATAATATGATTACAAGTTGGGGGGGGGGGGGGGGGGGTTTATAGGGAAACCCTAACTTCATCATGAAGATTGGTGCTCTCATAAATCAATCCGGACCGCTCTTTCCTCTTTCCTCTCTCTTTTTCTTCAATCAACGGTTGAGATAACTTCTTGATTCACATGGATCGCCCTCGTGGCAATTTTGTGCTTCTTTAATCCAAGGTGGAGCCTTCTTATTGGAGGGATTTTGGTGGTGATTTATATCCTCCAATCAAAAAGGGGATAGATGCCACGTAGACAAGGAGAGATGAGGACCACCATGGTGACTTCTCCGATTCTTGGGGGAATTAATCCCAAATCGTGTAAATCACACGTTTTAGATAAAAGCCCCAAAAATTAATTGGGTTTTTACTGATTAGGGTTTTGGATTGGGGTAAAATGGGGTGGCTGTGTTTTGGGAGAGAAAGAAGGAGTGGGTGAATGCTTTGTTTGTATCGTCAAAAGTGGGTGAGGGATAAAACCGTTTATTATTAAACGTGTGGGGGATAAGGATTTAATATGTTTGAGTGTGTGTTGTGTTGACCAAAGAAAGGAAGTGAAAAGTTTTCACTAATTCCACCGTCCCATTAAATGGGCTTGGCCCAAAAAATTACAACATTTTAAACAATTCGTCCCATTGTGAATTTGGGCCAAATTTTGGGCTTTTGTGTAAAAAAGTGATTAAGTTATATCCACTATTGGGCTTTCAGGCCCAATAAGAAAATGTGGGACCCACTAAGTTCGAATATCTTCAAAAAGATTTAATCCGCTTAAAACGAACTTGATTTCGGCTTCCTTGATCGTTTCATCAAAACCGTATTGATTTGTCGGTTTTCGTGATCTTGAGCACACTTTTGGTCTTTTGACTTTGTCTTCGTCTCTTTCTTAGAATTTTCTTCAACATTTGACCGTGAAATCGCGTGTTTTTCTTTCCTTTTGATCTTTTGTACCTATTTTAAACAAAAACACAAAACCACGCGTAATTCCGACTTTTATGATACTAAACACATGATTAGGTCTTATTTTTCCTTGATTTTAGTGGCAAAAGGATAAGTGTTTACACACTTATTAAATCCCCTACACTTGACCATTGCAATGACCCCGTGCAATGCATTATTTTAAAGCATAAAGTTACATTTTTCTCATAATTAATCCATCATGGCCTTTATTAAGATATACTATTATTACTACGATGAAAAGAGAAAGACTTTTAAAAGAAACAAAAGTTATAACAATTTATTAACTTGGAAATTATTTGATGGAAGAAACTCGTAAAGAAGTCTAAGACTTAGATTAGGGCTTTGGTGTCATGAATATTAATCACCCTCAAGTTTCACGTTCCCCATACCAAGCTTAAAAACGAGATCATTGTTTACCATAAGTTCTTAAGTTAAGACCACTCATATAAGATAATTGTGTAATACTCTTTCTCCAATTCCTACGTTGTATCTCTAGATTTTATTGATTGTCATTCACCCGTAGGCTCATTTGACTTATCTGATAATTATTAGTCCAAAAATGAAGGCTAAACGGTGCAAACCCGATACTCAAAACCTAACCTCGTCCTCAAAAACGTTGTCACTAAAGTAAGCCCACATCAAGGATGATTTAACACGATTTGGGGAATAAATTCCCGGACCCAAAATTTGGCCAATAGTACTACTTATTAATTATTCCTCCAAAGTCATGTAGACTTTATGTGGAGTTTAGCAAGTTCACATCATATACCCTTAGGCTCTTTAAGATGTAAAAATGCTCCTCATCTATTGTCCACACCCTAAGGCTCCTTGAACGATAAACGAGGGAATTGATTTTTGATCAATTTTTATTCAACACTTACCATGCCATACACCCTAAGGCTCTAATGACAAGGTTCGTGCTACATGCCCCACACCCTAAGGCTCCTTGAGGTCATGTTTTAATCTTATTCTTTCTTTATTTATGATATATATAGTAGGCCAAATTCTGCGGTCCCATGGTCTGAATACCTCCTACTTAGTGGTTATGAGACACCTTAGTCGGAAGTCCACAACGCTGGCACCCTCAATGTGTTCATGCTTTAATTACAAGGAGATAAAAGTTTTGGCTAAGAGTTAAGATATCGAATCTACACCGCAAAAATCCTCATTTATTAAGCAATTAAATATACAAGCGGGAAGAAAGAGCCACAAAAACTCATATAAGGAAGAATTAACCCTTAAACTTATTATCAACTCTATCATCTCTCGCTCTCCACAATTTAAAATCTCAAGGAATGAGACTCGTGGATGCTTAGCCTAATAGACCAATTAAGGTCCATATGGTTAAGGATACTAGCTAGAGTAAACTTGGATAAGTAAACTCGGGTTAAGTCAAAATATTCACGACGGGCCTAATATATCAAAGATATCTAAACTTGTTAAAACCATTTTATTCATTTATTTATTTTTGACTTTATTCTTTAAATGGAAATATACATACGATGTGATGACAAAAGGAAAGAAAATAAATGCAAATACTACTAGGCCAAAATAGATCAAAAATTTGAAAAATGTTGAAATTTTTTTAAATTTTCCGGTTAAATGGGGTCAAATTCATGGAAAAGTCCATTAAAATTTCGATAGAAATCCCCCCTACACTTAATATAAACATTGTCCTCAATGTTTAAGCTTGTGGGAGAAAAAAACTCCCCTACACTTAGGACATTAAGTACGTTGTTTAAAATCGAGCTAAGGAAGAGAAAACTAAAGTGATTACATTTATTCGTTTTATTTGTATACAAGATTGAATCACAATAGCAAAAACTTATCGAATGAACCGGGTACACGGCTTGAAACGCCCTTGACACGAGTAAAAAAAATTTTATACACACTGTGACGACATGGAACCCATTCAAAACTTTAACATTAAGTTCATATATATATATATATAACTTGAAACATTTCTGTACATAACATGGCAACGGAAACTTGCTGCTTCAAAATTAGGGAGTTTTCTATACGCTCCCATTTTTGACCCACTACTTACATGACTTGATGTTAAACTAGTAAGACTACTTGAAACTGAACATAACATGATTCGACGATGTTTTTGACTTCTGTTCCCTTACTACGTTTTGTTAAATCCCACCAGTCCTTCGCACGCTTCCTTAGCAAATATGCAGCAAACCTAACTTTAAATTCCGGTGGACATCTGCTTACATTAAATGCCTCTTCCATATCTAGCAGCCACCTGTAACTAAGTATCGGATCTTGTTCACCTTGAAATTCAGGAGGATCACATGCCCCGAAATTTTCGTAGCCAAAGTTGTTATGTTGTTGTTGGTTAATCCCGATTGCATTTTCTGCTATGTTCCCTGTGCGTGGACCATCGTTTCTCTTATTGAATTCATTGCTCACTACCTGAGTAACAGTTTCTGTAACCTTGCTCACGAGAGTTGGAACTAATGTTTCTAATGCCCGAGAAACCTCACCCGCTATCAATTTCTTTAACTGGTCTTGATCTTGGTCTGTTTCATTGATGAGACTACAATTATACATAGTCTCATCGTCCTTTACGGGCTTAAAACGGTAAAAATATCATAAAAAGTGCCATAAATATGCTTGTGTTTGTTCATTGTGTATTTCAGGTACGGATATCGTGAAATCAACTCAAGGTCACAAGAATCAAGCAAAAACGAACACGGGAAACGAAGCCGCATAATGAACCGGATCCGAATGATGATTTTACAAAAATGCCCCTCAAGTTTGAAGATTGTACAAGTTTGGTCCCTCAAGTTTCACAAGTTGTCACTTTATACCCTTGAAGAATCAAGATTTATACCATGGGCCCCTAAAGAATCATGATTGTACAACTATGGCCCCCCAAGATCCAAGATTATTGCATTATGAGTCCTTATTCCATGTTTCATAAGTTACAAGGGTCATAATTGCAATTACCTCATAGTCGATTACAAAGAATCTGCCTAAATAGCTGTTGAAAATATGTTTGCCAAAAATTAACATTGGAGCAAAGTTGAAGGGGTATATCTTTCCATACACCCAAACCCATTCCAACAATACTACTGTGACACGTCACCTGCCACATCACCACAACCCGACCCTACCCACCAAACCCATACCCAGCCCATATAACCACATACCCCGTCCATTTAGTAGTCTGGTCAACACAAGAGGTCAAACAAAGTTATAAGAAGAAATTTGAGGGAATGTAAAAAGCAGGCACTGTTTATCTTCATAGTACGAATTACCAGTAATGATTCAACCATGGGGTAAATGCCAATCGGCCCCACTAAACCATAATTCACCCTTACCCCAGACAATCCCACATGTTTGTGTTGGCCAAGTCAGAGAAGAAGACAAGATGCAAGACCAATCATAGGGCTGGTGTTCTTTCCTTCGTGACCACTCATAATTAACGATCAAGATCACGCAAGTACTCTGCTCATTCACATGGCATCCCAATACTCATCTAGAAGAAGGAATCAAGACAGTATATCCGTTTAAAGATGTTTGGGGCATTTTAGGGATTTAAGTCATCTAGGGTTCGTGTTATGTATCTCTCCACTTGTAATATAAATAGCCATAGCAGTAGTTGTAGCTTCTTGTTCCAAAATTTACTTTTGATTTCTTTGTAATATGATACAAATTTAATGAAAAGTATTTTTTTGAGTTCCATATTTGATGACGTATAGTCCCCAGCCGGGTCATGGACCCGGCCCAAGGGTACTACCCGTATCCGGCCCATCACAGATGGGTGGGATAGTGTCAGTCAGGCTTATGGGCTTGAATGAACAGTAACCGCACACATGTGTGCGGCCCGCGGCCCGGTACGGCCGACACGGCCGACATAGGGTTAGACAGAATAATATTCTGTCTAGGAATATCTTTACCCCAATAAGGAGAGGATATTCACTACCAGAATTAGAAGATAACAATCATTCTAATTCTGGTGCTTATCTCTTCCTTGGGGCCGAAGGATCAGTGAAAGCCCACTAGGGTTTTCACTGCCTATAAAAGGGACCCCCAAGGGTTCCACAAAGGTATCACGACTCACTCTAAACTCATATAACCCTAAATCGATTACTTACTCTCACGCTGGAGTCTAATCGTGGGAAACCTTCCCACGGTAAGCTTAACGCGTGTTGTTTAGTGTGCAGGATCCCAACCAAACGATTCACTTGGTGCAGGAGCCGGAGCCCAGCCAACCCGAATTAAGCCTAATTCGGGTCTAGCAAGGATTAACCAACTTTTGCATCAACAAGTTGGCGCCATCCGTGGGACCATAACACTAAGCTAGAACAAAATTTCATCTCGAATCTCCAATGACGAAGGGGCATCCGCCTACTAACCCCAGGAATGTGAATCCTGGGGCCCGGAAGTCCCAAGGGGAAGGGATTCTCATCCCCAACCAATCACCTAACCGCCTCGCGGGCGGGCTGGGTAACCGTAGCGGTTTTCAACCCGCGGGGGTGACGAGCACGATCTCGGTGACACCCCCGCCTACTTCAACCCTGGACAACCCTGATCCAGGGAGTGCGCCAGACCCTCCTAACAAGGAACCGCACAGACCCTCGACGGAGGAAGAAGTGGAAGCCCTACCACTCAGTGAGGAGGATCTTACTCGAGTTCTCACTCAGAACTTCGAGAGGATCGTCCCAGGGATCGCATCAAGATTGAGTCTGGGGAGGAACCTCCAAGCCAGACTCAACTTTGGTGACAGTGGACCAACCACCCCCTCCCAAAACCGGAGGAAAAGGAGAACTCGTCCTCAGGAGCAGGGAACCTTTGAGGAAAACCCTCAACCCCGGAATGTGTTTGAGCGCATAGGAGATCGCCTTATACAAGAATTAACGCAGTCTCAAGAAGGAGAAAGGTCGGATGACTCACCCGAGCGGCCCGATCGAGAGCTGACTAGAACCACACGCCGCCCAAGTGTGTGGGATAGAATGAACACTGGGAGAAAGGCTCCTGGTTCGTCTCAAAAAAGTGGTCCCTATTCAAAGGGCAGGGCACCACCACCGTCCCCAGATCCGTCTGGGGAGGACTCAGATGACCATCCACCTAAGCGCCGCCGGCCAAGGCGCACGCCTCCACCACCAAACAATGAGGAGTATTACGGTGGCCCTTACTATCGGGATACGGAAGCAGAGGACCTCTCACGTCCATGGTGTGAACCATGGGATGACCCTAGGCTCACACGGCCATGGGCTGATCCCAGGGAAGATCCGTTCACCCTCCGCATACGGAACTATTCTGAGGACACCAAACGTCGCATGCCGGCATGTATCAAGACTTATGATGGGTCCGGTGATCCTGTGGATCACCTCAAAATATTCGATACTCAGGCTAAAATTGAGCGATGGCCCATGCCTATATGGTGCCAAATGTTTAATTCGACCTTGATTGGAAACGCCCGTGACTGGTTCGAGGCACTCCCCCACGGAGCATTGATAGTTTCACGGAACTACGCACTGCTTTCGAGAACAATTATACTCAAAGGAAGAAGTATAATAGGGATCCGGTCTCATTGGCAACCGTTAAGCAACGGCCGGGGGAGTCCACAGAAGCCTTCACTGAGCGCTTCAATGATGAGTGTACACGCACAAGAACCATGCCAGAGCTCCTGAAAATCTCTGACTACATGCACGCCATAACAGACAGAGAACTGATCAGGCGTCTCAACGACAAGCGCCCAGAGAGATATGATGACCTCATGGAAAGGGTCAGAAATTTCATAGAGGGAGAGACAGCTGTTGCCGCAGCCTACCCATCCCGAGGAAATGGGTACCGGTCAAATGACCAGTCCCGGAGACAGTCGGGCGGTCAAGGCAACCAGAACAATAACAAGGGCTCGGACTATAAGAGCCAAAGCAAAGGCGGACGGTCGGACGACAAGTTCACCCCCCTAAAGATGTCCTACCGGGAGATCTTGTTGACTGAAGGGGCGAACTTTCCAAGGCCTCCCCCAATGACCACACCCCCGGAACGTCGGTAAGGAAGTCGCTTCTGCGAGTTCCATAATGACAAAGGACACGGCACGGAGGAGTGTATCCAGCTCAAGAAGCATATTGAGTCGCTAATCAAATCAGGCAAACTCAAGCACCTAGTTAAGGATTGGAAAGACGGAAAAGACAACAACAAGAAGTATGATAAGAAGGATCCCCAAAAGGACAAGCCTTCTACCATATACATGATCCAATCCAGACAGCGCCGCACGAGACAGAAAATTGGCCAAAAGTTTTCACGCGGCAAGGAAATCTCATTCCCTCTCATTACAGCAAGCGACGTGATTGATGCGCCTCTCACTATCGAGATAAGCATTGGAACACACAATGTTCGTTGCATGTATGTGGATGGAGGGTCGTCAGCAGAGGTACTGTATGAACACTGCTTTGTGCAGTTATGCCCAGAAATAAGAAGCCAATTGGTACCGGCCACGTCGCCGCTTACTGGCTTTAGTGGAGACACTATTTGGCCGATAGGGCAGTTGCGTTTGCTTGTCACCATTGGGAATGAGGAACATTCCACTACAATGTGGATGAACTTCATGGTGATACGTTCACACTCTCCTTATAATGGAATCATAGGCAGACCAGGCATTTTGGCTATCCGGGCAGTACCCTCTACGGCACACGGAATGATCAAATTCCCCGTTGATGGGGGAATCGTTACTATTTACAACACAGTCGTACCAGCATCCGAGTGTCACACCGTGACAACACCGGCACCACCTGTCCCACCCAAGGATGGAGCACCACCACCCAATTGGAAGGTGGCCATTCACCCTGACTATCCGGAACAGGAGGTATCCATAGGAGGGGCGCTCTCGGATAGCGGCAAAAGGGCCATGTGCTCTCTTTTAAGTGCAAACCTGGACATATTCGCATGGGAGCCAAAACATATGACGGGTGTGCCACGTGCGATAGCAGAGCATAAGCTCCAAATCCGCCAAGGGTACCAACCCATCAAGAAAAAGAAGCGCGGCCAGGCGCCCGAGCGCAGTCAAGTTATACTGGAGGAAGTGCGGAAGCTGGTGGACGCAGGCATCATGCGCGAGGTATACTACCACGAGTGGTTATCTAATCCGGTCATGGTCAAGAAACATGACGGAAGTTGGCGCATGTGCGTGGATTTCACGGATCTGAACAAGGCCTGCCCACAGGACTGTTACCCGTTACCAGAAATCGACTGGAAGGTGGAGTCCTTGTGTGGATATCCTTTCAAATGCTTCTTGGATGCATATAAAGGGTATCACCAAATCCATATGGCGGAGGCGGATGCAGAAAAAACTGCGTTCCACACGAGCCAGGGCGTATATTGCTATACGAAAATGCCGTTTGGATTGAAGAACGCCGACGCTACGTATCAGCGGTTGGTGGATAAAGCTTTCGAATCACAAATAGGACGCAACTTGGAAGTATATGTTGATGACTTGGTGATAAAAAGCCACACGGAGGAGGCACTTCTCCGGGATGTCCAGGAGACATTCGACACGCTGAGAAGGATTAACATGAAGTTAAATCCAAAGAAATGTACGTTTGGGGCAACAGAAGGAATGTTCCTAGGATATTTGATTGACCCAAACGGCATCAAACCTTGTCCAGAGAAGACAGACGCAGTGATACGACTATCGTCCCCCCAGACACGGAAAGAGGTGCAGTCCCTGAATGGGAAGTTAGCCGGGCTGAATAGATTCCTATCTAAATCCGCAGAGAAGTCATTACCCCTATTTAAGACACTCAAGAAGTGCATTAGAAAGGGAGACTTCCGCTGGACGAAGGAAGCTGAGGAAGCTTTTTGCCAACTCAAGCAGCATCTCGCATCTCTCCCCATGCTAGTAGCTCCCCGGCCAAAGGAGGAACTCGTTATGTATCTCTCAGCTACCCATGGCGCAATAAGCGCGGTACTGATGACGGATAGAGATACAATACAAACTCCGGTCTACTTTATAAGTAGAACACAACAAGGGGCGGAGTTGAATTATTCCTCCATGGAAAAATTGGTGCTAGCACTAGTATTTGCTACAAAGCGGTTGCGCCGGTACTTTCAGGCGCACCCAATTGTGGTGATCACGGATCAGCCAATTAAGCAGGTTATCTCTAGACCAGACGTGGCAGGGAGGCTAGAGAAGTGGAGCATCCTATTAGGAGGGCATAATATATCTTACAGACCAAGGACGGCTGTTAAAGGCCAGATCTTGGCAGATTTCCTGATCGAGAAGCCGGATGAGGAAGAACCAATCATTAAGCAAGACGAGGTCCCAGCGGAACCTTGGGTGCTATTCACGGACGGATCCTCATGCACAGACGGGTCCGGGGCAGGTCTCATCCTCACAAATCCAGAAGGAATGGAATTCACATACGCCCTCCGTTTTGAGTTCACGGCCACCAATAACGAAGCGGAATATGAAGCATTAATTGCGGGTTTAAAAATCGCCGCTAGAATGGGAGTCCGCAACCTTGAGGCCTACGTGGGCTCACGGCTTGTCGCGAACCATATTCTAGGTGGGTATGTGGCTAAGGAGGACAACATGGTCAGGTATTTGGAAAAAGTCAAGTCGTTAATCACAACTTTCAGTAAGTTTTCCATCAAGCAGGTGCCAAGGGGCGAGAACAAGAAAGCGGACGCTCTCAGCAAGATCGCATCCACGAGCTTCGCCCACTTGTCTAAACAGGTTTTGGTGGAAATACTCAAGGAGAAATCTATCACGGAAGGGGAAGTGGCCGCTATAGTTGAGGAGGAGGGACCTACGTGGATGACCCCAATCATCAACTATTTGACTAATGAAACCCTTCCAGACGAGGAAAAAGCAGCAAGGCGCGTTAAAAGGAAGTCACAACATTTCGAACTCCGAGAAGGCATCCTTTACAAACGCTCTTTCTTGCAGCCGTGGCTGCGGTGTGTTGGACCACGCCAGGCGGCTTACGTCATCAGTGACATACACGAAGGGTTGTGCGGCATGCATGCAGGCCCACGATCCGTGGTAGCCCGAGCCTTACGAACAGGATACTATTGGCCCACTATGCACAGAGACGCGCGCGACATGATTCGCAGGTGCAATGATTGCCAAGTGCATAGGCCAGTACCGCGACACCCGCAGCAGGAGCTTACACCTATCACGTCCCCATGGCCATTTTACAAGTGGGGAATTGACATTGCAGGACCATTTCCTGTAGCTGCGGGAGGGGTTAAATTCTTGATTGTTGCAATGGACTACTTCACACGATGGATAGAAGCCAAGGCAGTCAAGTCTATCACAGGTAAGCAGGTCAAGAAGTTTGTGTGGGAACACATCGTATGCCGTTTCGGTCTACCAGGAGAAATTATATCGGACAACGGCAAGCAGTTCACGGACAACCCATTCAAAGACTGGTGTGCATCATTGAACATCAAACGGCGCTTCGCGTCTGTTAAGCATCCACAAACGAACGGCCTTGTCGAACGAGCAAATAGGAGCTTGGGGAATGGAATCAAGGCGCGGCTGGATGAACGACAGGGCAAATGGGTCGATGAGTTGTCACACGTGCTATGGGCACATAGAACCATGATAAAAACAGCCAACGGAGATACTCCGTTTGCATTGGCTTACGGCACTGAAGCCGTTATACCAGTAGAAATAGGGATGCCTACCATCCGCACGGCGGAGGTTAATGTCGTCACAAATGATGAACAACTGCGAATCAACCTGGATCTGTTGGAAGAGAAAAGGGAAATAGCAGCCATCAATGAGGCTAAGTCCAAGGCTAAGATGAAGGCTTATTATGACGCCAAGGTCAAGGGTGTTTCTTTTCGACCGGGAGACTACGTCTATCGTGCTAACGAAGCGAGTCGAGTGGAGAATACAGGTAAACTGGGCCCTAAATGGGAAGGACCGTATGAAGTCACTGAAACCTTGGGACGAGGCGCGTACAAGTTACGTGATATGGATGGCCGCGACCTAGAGCGCACATGGAACATCTCCAATCTCAAAAGGTGCTATCTTTGAAAGCTACGGCTTCCGCATGGGTACTTCGCTATAGGCGGTCTTAATAAAGAACCATGCGGGTTATTTGTTTTGTTTGTTTTTCTTATGTTTGTTTAAGTTTCCCTTCTTGTTTTTTAGGACTTATCGTCATTATTCAAACAAAAGTGTAAACGTTCTAATAAAATGTCGTGGTGCCTAGCTAGCTCCACGGCCTGTTTCGTGCAAATCATTTTCTTTTCTTTGTTAGATTTTTTGTTAGCCGTATGAATTTTACTTGTATTATAATATGCCATGTTTCATTCGTATGCATTCTCTCAAATCACCGTACATGTACTATACGCCCCCAGGTGGGGTAAGAGGATTAAGTGAACCTACTAATTCAACTTGCCGCGTAAGAGGGATGCAACCCCAGCCGCACGGATCATGTATCCTTACTAGACACCTTACTCACAAGACGTTGGGGTAAGTTTCATATGCTATAGCCACATGGCGCTCCGCATAGCAAAGACGCACGTCGCATGTCTAGTAAATTATAGACTTGTATGCATTTTCTTTGTGTGTAAGACGTGATATATCATGCCGTATTGGTCTACAATATTTCAAACACAAGTAAAAATACACAGGTTTCCAAACATATCAAAATTGCCGTGGTTACTCACGGACGTATATACAAAACGCAAATATTGTTAGCCGTGTACATGCACGGACGAATAGAAACAATACATATCCATAGATTACAAAACAAAAGTGTTTGATCATGAAAAAGGAGCATCCTAAATTGAGGGGAGAAACCTACCCATTTCTGCTTGCTCTTCGATCAGACTCGGCAACCATTCATCACTTTCTCCCCGTTTCTGGGCTTGAGCCGCAGTTCTTTCCAACACCACACCTAAGGGTTCCTCGTCAAGCACGACCCTGGTTACGTCCTCGTATATAGGAAGGGTTAGAGGAAAGGAAGCATTGGAAGGCGTGCAAAGACTGAGCTTTTCCATAATTTCAGTGTTTGGGGCATCTTTGGTGGCCTCCAGCTCATCCAGGAATGGGTAATGTAGATCTTGCATCACAGCCATGGAGGCAGTCATCTTGCTGGCAGCTTCGGGCTTAAAGAAGGTATGACGGGCGATGTCTCCCCCTTTCGTGATCAGCTCAGCGGCCTCAACCATTCCTTCGTGTCGTCCGTGGTCAATACCATCAGATACAAGGTTGGCGAACTGTTGTACAAAGGATGGGGCCTCTAGCACCTTCATAACGGCTAGGCGTGCTCCATGCCCAACCATCCACCTACGGCCGGCAATGGCTGTTAGCAGTTGGGGGCATAGTACGTTGTCACGCTCAGCGGTCAGGGCATCAATCATCAATTCTTTTTGGGCAACTGCCTCTTTCAGTTCTTGGATGACGGCCCTCTCCTCAGCAAGGTCTGTCTGCACTCTTTCCATGTTTTGGACGGCCAGGTGCGCGTCCTCTAGTTTCTGGTTCAGAGCATCTACTTGGCTGGAGTAAGAGTGGGCAGAAGCTTCCGCCGTGGTTACCTATAGGGAAAAACGTGTTAGCACATTCATTTTTTAATATGGGTAGCGCGGCACGGATATGTACCTTGGTGTTTGCAGCATCTAGTTGAGACTCAAGGTGGGTTACTTGCTGATCGTATTCACTCGCGCGGGCTGACTGTTTTTTGATGGTCGCCTCGGCATTCACTAGTTGGGATTGGAGGTCAGCAATCAGGGCTTCATTATCTTCAATCATTTTTTCTCTCCGTCCAACTTTCCTCTTGAGAGAGTCAACATGCCCAAGCGCAGCTTCAAACCTAACCCTCATTGAGGTTCCCATCGCCATTTGATGTACCAACGTGCCATTATACTCATCCGCCAAATCCGCATGACTGAGCGAGTTTACCTCTTGCACCAAGCTTGGTGGTATGCAGTTATTGAGGTACTCCCGGCACTCGTTAGCATTCCTCAATCGCGACGCCGTGGTAATAGTCCAAACTGGGTTAAAAGGTTGGGGGGCGCCGGACGTGGGGAAGTCTTGGGAAGCTAGGGGTGAACCATCTTCAAAAACAGGGCCGGACCTTGTGGGGGTCGTGGGGTTTTCTTCGACAGCTTTTCCTTTCCCCTTATCTACTTGGGTGTCAGAAGGAGGCGCGGCACCAGCCTGGTTGTCCCTGCGACACAAGTATTACGAAATATCTTAAGTATTGCTTACAAAAAAAAAGGAAGTGGAAATTCTTGCATATTGAGAAGGTTTCTTACATATTGCTTCTTGCTACTTCGGAGGCGGTTGGGGCAATTTGGGTGACGGGATCGACATGAGCGGCCCGGTTAGCCTCGGAACCCTGGGTAGCACTCCCAACAGATTGATACAGGGGGTGGTCTTCTCGAAGCCTCTTGGCGGGAGCATTGTGTTCACCAATCTCGACCGAGGCGGTCCCTCTCGCACGGTTTCCCCTCTTCCGGGTACGCCTGGTGATGGGCTGCGTTGTTAGTTCAGCAATCTCCTCCTCGACTTCCTCCTCTTCTTCCAGTTTGACATGTTGTTGCACTTCATCATCATCATCGCCCATCAGTCGGCGGATGCTGGAGTCGGTTCGTTCAATATTGTCTCCCTGTTGTTCTCTATGTGGTGAGGAGGGCCCGACCCCTCCTTGGTTCGTCTGGTTGTCACCACCGCCGTTGTCTCCATGTTCCTCGTCAGAATGGGGATCAGGCACGGCTTCTAAGGCAACCGTCACTGGTCGGGTGTGCTCGAGAAGGGGTTGTTCATTTTCACGAAGAGGACGGAGACCTTCCGGCACAAGCCTTGGATCGCCCTGGCGCAACAGTCCAAAAAAGTTCATTTCTGTCCAGCACAAAACAACAAATGTTAGTTATTATGCAAACACATGTATACATTCTTCTTGGCGTACGGATGATTAGCCTACCTTCGCCCTGCCTTCTCCAAAAAACGGGATACCTATTGGAAGGACCAAAGTAATTGCGGCTAATTCCTAGCAAGCATAGGAATGATTCGGGTAGGTTTCTGTGGAATCCAGTCCTATTTAGATCTAAATCTTGGGAGTGACGAGGATTGTATGTACTGGTGTGCGGCTTGGGGTCGTGCGGAATTCTGGTTCTAATGACATAATCACCCGGCCATACCATTGCGTCAATGAAAAAGTAATGATCATACCAATTTTTCAGTGAATCCATTGGTTTGTTGTGTGATTGTGGACTGTTGGAGGCTCGTTTCTTGAAAGATACCCAACCGTTCACTAAGTTGGGGGTATAAAACAACCTAAATAACTCTACGGTTGGGGGGATTCTCCTAGCACGGCAAAGAATCTCGAATTGGCTAATCTTACAGGCACCTATGCAGTGGAGCTGACTAATGTGTACATTATAATATCCTAGCAGATCTACGAGAAAGTGGGTGAAGGGGATGCGGTAATTAGCCGCATCAAACAGGCGAGTATAAAGGCATATCTTACCCGCTGGAGCCTCAGTTATGAGGTCTCCGGCGCCAGGAAGTGAGGGGTGTAGGTTGGTAGGGATGAAGTAATTTGTACAAAAATGGTTTAATTGGTCTTGGGTCATGACATTTAGCACGGATCCAATGGTGGGGCTGTTTCTATGAGCCATTACTAAAAAGAGTATAAGGACGTGGTGTTCTAACCTGCGTGTGAAGGGATCCGTGCGTATTTGGTTCAAGCTAGGAAGAAAGCTTTAATGGCAGAAATGAAGGTTATGAACTGTGTGTTTCACACAGTCGTAGGGGTGGCTTATTTATAGGGTGGCCTCATGGGTCACAGCCTGTTGGATGTGTGACACGTGTCTGCCACTATTCTTAACCGTGTGGCTAGGGGGCAAGTGGCAAGTGAAACGTCAGGTGGGACCCACGGGTCATATCTGACCCACACGTTTGCACTGCTCAAGGTTCTGACTGTCTGCACTTTTGTCAGTCAAACTAGTCAGATGAACAGTTGTTCATGTTGGGTTATGCGGCTCTTACGTAAGACTTGACATTTAATGATATATTTAATTTGTCTCGGCTGCTATGTATGGATGAAGTAGTAATAAGATAACTTCTTAAGCCAGGTTGCCACGTGCGGCCAACATAAATTCTTGAACAAATTGGTCCTTTGCTATGGTTTCCTTGGTACGTCCGGGAGCATCTTTGTAGTCTAGAGGTTCCACCTACGGTTGTAACAACTAGACTGGGGGGACATGATGACGTATAGTCCCCAGCCGGGTCATGGACCCGGCCCAAGGGTACTACCCGTATCCGGCCCATCACAGATGGGCGGGATAGTGTCAGTTAGGCTTATGGGCTTGAATGAACAGTAACCGCACACATGTGTGCGGCCCGCGGCCCGGTACGGCCGACACGACCGACATAGGGTTAGACAGAATAATATTCTGTCTAGGAATATCTTTACCCCAATAAGGAGAGGATATTCACTACCAGAATTAGAAGATAACAATCATTCTAATTCTGGTGCTTATCTCTTCCTTGGGGCCGAAGGATCAGTGAAAGCCCACTAGGGTTTTCACTACCTATAAAAGGGACCCCCAAGGGTTCCACAAAGGTATCACGACTCACTCTAAACTCATATAACCCTAAATCGATTACTTACTCTCACGCTGGAGTCTAATCGTGGGAAACCTTCTCACGGTAAGCTTAACGCGTGTTGTTTAGTGTGCAGGATCCCAACCAAACGATTCACTTGGTGCAGGAGCCGGAGCCCAGCCAACCCGAATTAAGCCTAATTCGGGTCTAGCAAGGATTAACCAACTTTTGCATCAACAATATTTACCTTACAGTTTCCTTTATTTGTTGGACTCTTTATTTTTCAAGTGAATTTACTTTTACTGAAATTTTGATTCCAGTTTATCAAAAGTTTATTTCAAGAAATTGTCTAAATTTTTGAGACCCTCTACTTAATAAACGACTTGTGGTTTATTTGACACATAGGTTACAAGCTTGATTATCAAGGAGAGTTAACATTCTGTTCAATTTAAATTCTTGCAAAATGTTTTCATTCCCCAAGTTTTTATAAAAATCAGTTGGTTTGTTATTATTGTTTAACGTTTGTTACTTTTAGCAGGTTCGGGAAGCTTGTGCTTCTATGCTAGCACTTAAGCTCAAACAATCTAGGGCATGGATGTATGCCCTAGAGGTTTGCTCCCTTGTTTTCCCTTTGTAAATTTTTTTTGCTTATGAACATTTGCGTATGTGATTTATGGTTTGAGAATTTGGTATATGATGTTTTATCGTTGTTCGTGTTAATCTTGCTTGTGGTGTTAGAATTTATCATAACCGTAGTTAAAATCTTCTTAAACAGTCCGTTAGGTGTGTTAGTGTTTGGGACAGTTAGGGATTTGGGTAGTAAACGACCACAAAACTTCCAACTTAGCTCTGCACCATATCTATAGGCTTAGAGAAGTCTATTTTGCAAAAAGTTTTGGAGTTGGTGTTTAAAAAAAAATTATTTTCATAAGTTTGAGTTAAAAATCCGTTTTGAATGTTTTCATGAAAAACTGTCAAAAGTGTGAACTGCTAGTTGATTAGTTTTTTTTTTTATGTTTATTAGTATCTTTAGGGTGTTTATTTAGTCTTGTTCAGGTAATCTTTGGTGTAGAAAAGCTCCAAGTCATAAAAAGGTCGAGTAGTACGGCAGAAGACACTTTCTGCCTGCTGGTGTTGTACCCACTGTCTAGTATAGGATCTAGAACCACTGTGTACTCTGGACGGTTAAGGGTGTTACCTACTGATTATGGTGGTTTTAATTGTGACGTGAAATAGGTGTTGGGCTGAGAAATTTGTGTTGGTGTATCTGTCTGTGCATCCAACATCAAAAAGTAAAAAAAAAGAGAGAGATAGGGTGCCTGCTGGTTCATAATCTCATGATTAGTAGCGTGATTCGTATATTTGGACCGAGTCTTAGTATTCTGGCTAGGAGCTTTGAGTCTTGAGTTTATCATATTCTTGTGTAACCAACAACTCAACAGCAACCCAACTGGAAATCAAATTAGATAGGGTTTAAGTACGCCTGCTTGTTTGAATTTACAGCCCCACTGCTTGCTGATAGAAGAGTGTCGTGGGTTACCGAGTCTTAGGTTTGATCATTTGGATGCTCATTGGTTTTGGTTGCTATTGAGGAACTGTATTTTGCTTAGAAATCGCATAATGTTTGATTGATTTTAGTTTATGTTTCAATTAGTAGGTCGTGATTGATTTTCTAGTAAATCCTTTAGAAATTTTGGTTTGCATCAGTTTAACGGGCTGTTGTAGGATTTGTGTATGTGTTTTGTTTATTAGATTTTGGTTCACACCTAGATCATAAGTTAGCCTAGTGTCTGTGTAATTTAATTAGGTGTGTGTTAGATCTATAATCAAGATTTTGTTATATGAATTTCACTTTTATGACCAAAGTAGTTCAACAAAGGCATATTGTTGTGCACCAGTAGGGATTTAGTGGTAAAATTTTGCTTTCTTAGTTCTGAATCTTGGCTCAATAGTAGTGCATAGGTTAGTTTTAGGAGCATATTAGCTGGTATTAGCTTTTTGTGGGGTTTTGATGGTCTAGATAGCAATCTAAGCCCATTGTTTTGCACTTAAAACCCGCCAGACCATTTTTCTGTGCAGTTTATACCAGCAAGCTTAGGGGGTAGAACTTTGTGTTTTGGAGTTTGTGATTTGGACACTAATTAGTTTTTTTAGGATTGATCAATATTAATTTGAGGATTAGTATAATTTTGGTCAAGATTTGTTGCATTAAGAAGTCACTAGTGTGTCAAAAGCACAACCAACCATGACCCTCTCTTTTCTGTATGCATAGTAGGATACCTTACGGGTATTTGCGTGATTTTAGCTCAATAATCTTGATATCAGTTTGATTTAGGTCCCCAATAGTTGGTGGTAGGATTCAGATAGTTTTAGAAAGCTTAGGAAGCCATTTACCCCACGGTTTGCACACAAAAACAGCAAACACCCACACTCGCTGTATGTATGCACCAGTAGGTTTTTGGTGACTTGAATGTTAAACCATGGGCTTAAAAATTGGTTACGTAGTTATTTTAGGGGTAGTTTTAGGTGATTATTATCTGGTATTACAAGATTTGAGGGTTTTGGTTGGTTAAACTCGCCTTTGGTAGTCCACTGTTAGGCATATAGCCCACAGCCCCACAATTTGTTCATAGTTTGTGCATTTGTTGATTTGGTGGTTAATTGTACTTAGATTGTGTGAAGTTCTTGTTTGTGTTTGACTCCTCACAACCAAAAGGTTGTGATGGTGCCGTTTGTGCCCAAAAACGCCAACAAACAAGCCTAAAACAAGCGAAAACGAGCCGAAAAAAACATTCAGCAACTTTTTCTTTGTTGTCCGAGAACGCTGCAGATTTTTTATTTTTTTTAGTGTTGTCCGATATCGGACAACACTGATGTTGGACAAACCTGTTGTCTGGTAGGATCTTGGACAACACTAAAGTACTCCACCTTGGAGTACTTTGGGGGTACTTTCGTTTTTAGCCATTTTTTTTAAGTTTTTTTTAACTTTTTCATTTTTCCTTTGTTAATTTAGTTAAAATACATAGTCTCATCATTCATTCAACTGTAAATGATCTGAAGCTATTTCATGTGTTATGCTCGGTCCACTTGATTCAACATTCACGTGTCGGCGCTTTTCTGTACTCATTTCTGGATTTTCTTGAATACTTGTCATTTCTGGTGAACTGAAAGTTAAACACTTTTGACATATAAGATTCAATTGTCTATCTATAATCACAATTCATATTTCTAGAATCATATTCTATTTATTTAGTTGCTAATATCAACACATAACATTCTATTAGTCGGTGCTCTGCTTGTCTGCCTAGGTTCATTTTAGAAATTCCTCGAAACGTTTTATGATCCCAATAATTTCAAGTTATATGATGTAACTATTATCACGTTGTCCAGGCGTCATAATACTTGCGTCACATAAACATGTCCTTATTGCCATCATATTTCATCCTGAAACATAACTAAAACAACCTACCTGTCATTATGTTCTCTTCTAATATCGCTACTCTGCTATTTATGTACTCTGAGCATATAATAAACTTCACGTTCTAACATATAATCTGCTAATTCTAACCATGATAATAAAGTATGGTATAAATATTATGCGCGCTACTAAAAATGGCATTCTATACTTGATAAAGTTAACTAAGCATAACATATCTCATATACTAATCATGAACAAAAGATGGTTCTAATAAAGCCTACATGGTACATAATAAGGTCTATCGGTTTGTATCGCGGGTTTCCTTTTCGGGCAATCCTTACTGTCATGATCTATTCTGTTACATACATCACAAACTCTCCTTGGTTTAACACAATCCCTGCTGAAATGACCAGTCTGACCACAACGATAACACTCATTTCTCCCCGCTCGACATTCACCAAAGTGCCTCTTCTTGTGTCAAAAATACCAAAATTGGATCTTGAAAGCACACATCCCTGCACAACATCACAACACACAAACAACCTACTTGGCTCCCCCTACACTTATGTAGAAAATAGATAAAATAATAGATCATCGGGTTGCCTCCCGAGAAGCGCTTGTTTTTGTTAACCGAGTCACGAGCCTGACTCGACCCCGAATTAAATGGTCCATGGGGAAACCTCTAATGTAATACCGGGATCAAAAATTTTATCCTCGGTCCCGGAGGAACATAATAAATGAGAGGCAGGAGGATAAGTCATAAAAGGTAAAAAGGTCCTCTCAACATATGTGAAGTTATCATCCACGGGAGTATCAATATTAAGAAACTCATCGATCTCGGGAATGAGAAAACCATCATCATCACTAAAAGTGATAAGTGGAAGAGAATCGATGGTAGAATCAAAAGTAATTGGTGAAGATGCAAATGTGAATTTGTCAAAATCCGAGTTTTCAAAATCAATATCAAGTTTTAAAACTCCATTTGCCTTCTCATCAATACCATGATCATAATTAAGCTCATGCGAGAAATCCAATAACACAGGATCATAAAAAGCATCCTCGTGATGGAATTTCTCAATACTCAGGGTATAAAAGTCATCACTAAGGAGTAAAGAATCCGATAAATCATTAGTATCATGTTTTTCAAAAGTCGTTTTTGGTAAAATAGGAGAATCATCCTCATCCGATCCCGAGGAATAATTAAAAATGTAGTCGGAATCACAAGATAACTGATCCCTATCTACAAACTCCTTAGGTGTAGGACAAATTAAGGGTTCTTCTTCTATGCACTCATTATAAAGTTCTTCACACTCCTCAAAAATTGGTTTATCAAAACATGTCTCACTAAGAGGGTTTGAAGAAAGCATAAAGTCATTTGAAGGAGTAGGTGAAGGAGTCATAAAAGAAATGGGGTCATCCATGGGTAATGTAGGCTCAAGTATAATCTCAGGAATTTCCTCAATAGGTGAGGAAAGAGGAGAGCTAATTGTATCTGTGGGTGTAAACACCGGAGGGTGAGTAAAACTCATGATAATCTCCGGGCCTTGTCTCTCCTTTATTGGCGGAGAGATGGAAGGATCCACAGTGGGAACATCACTACTAGTAGTGGTGTTAGCCTCAACATCAACTCTCAAATACGGCTCAATATCACCTTGAGCTTGATAGGTTTCTAAAATGAGCATGAATTTCCTATCGGTTTCCTCTTGCCATTCTCTTAGTAATCTATCATGTTCCTCAAGTTTATGAAGAATTAACTCCATTTGAGTTTGTGAAATACTCCCTTGATTATAGTTTTGAAAATTGCCTTCATTTGGAAAACCTTCATTATTTGAAAACCCTTGATTTTGAAATTCCCCATAAAACCGTTGATCATAATGTGGTGGGTCACTAGTTGTAGGAAAACTAAGGGAGCAAAAATAAGTATAAGTATCATAACACATACTTTCCTCATTATTATAAACCTCCTCATAAGTTTTGTCACAATTAAAATAAGCATGAGGTCCACCACAAGTCGTACACTCCTCGGACATAATCTTATAACGCTCTTCTTGCAATATTTCCCAAATCGGACGATTATCCATGATAGTGAAATAAGAAAAATAACAATAATACGTAATATTTTTGGTGTAATACTTTAGGAAAAGTATTACTTTTGGATTTTTTAATTTTTTTGGTGCGAATCTTAGGAAAGAATTTGCTTTTGATAATTTTTAAATTTTTTTTGTATTTTTATCTTTTTGATTTTTTATGTTTTTGATTTTTTTTTAACAAGAAAAATAACGTTCAAAATCGAACGGATCCTAAAATCCAAATCGTCCCACGACAAATCGTCAATCGTAACGAGCGAAACGGCAGCGGCGCCAATTTAATGTATGGAATTTTAGTCCAATTTAACAATTAATGTTCGTTTTCCTCGACTCACTCGAATTGATCTCAAATTAACGTGGATATATTTGTTTTTGGTAAATAAAACTTTTTGGTATTTTAACTAAAAACTATTTAATTAAAAACTATTTAATCTAATTTAAAAATCTAATTTAATTAACTAAAACCTATTTAAATTTTAAAATCAATTAAAATGATTAAAACAAATCTAATTTTAAATTTATTAAACTAATTTTAAACTATTTAATAACTATTTTGAAATTTAAACAAATTCTTAATTAAACTAATTAAAAAAAATTAAATAAATTTTAGAACTAATTTATACTATATTTAAAACAAAACTATTTTTGTTGTCCCTAATATGTGATGATTGTATAATACGAATTAAGGTAGAAAGAAAGGAAGAAATGAGAAGAATTCTAGAGAAAGAAACTAGAGAGAGAAAAAAGAGAGAAGGAGAGGATTAACTTGTGAATATTAGATTAAGGAATGAGAAAATGAACCACCAACCCTCCTAACATGTTAGGAGGGTGGTATATATAGTCCACCCACATGCGGGCTTCTTTATGGACTATATGGTTTGGGTCGGGCTTTCCTTTTGGGCTTTAGTTACTTATTAATGAACTTTAGCCTAAAGTTAAGCCCGTATAACACGACTAATATACTACCTATTACAACGTTCTAAAATACGATACATAATAAACATATGACCGAGCATTCTTGTTTGGCTCAATATTTTGAGGCTAACAATCTCCCCCAATGAGAGGTCATAAACCTTGGTCATTTAGGAAATTTGGAGAGATTACTAATCTCGCCATAAATGAGTCTTGAACGTGTAATTGTAGTCTTGTTCCTTCATGCTGTGATCTTTGAGCCTTTGTCGTTGTCTTTCGACTTTGTCTTTAAACTTGAGATCTTCAAATCATCCTTGACTTGTCTTTGCCATCTTGCGATCTTGTGTCTTCATCCACATGCTCACACTATTAATTGTTGAGTATGTCTTTAGGCATGAGTATGTGGTTTCTGAATCATTGACTTTGCTGAGTACACCGTGACGCCACCTTCTCGAGACAAAACATGGACACGGACTGAATGGCTTTGACATTCGTCCTAAATCGGTAGCGTTTTACCTCCGGTCGGTGAAGACCGTTATACGATATTAAATACCGTGCCTGTGATCAGGTAGATTCAATTAAGAATCTCCTTGATAGGGTTTCGCGGCTGTACCAGCCGTTCTCTTTACTCGACCGTCTCAAAGCAAGACTGCGAACATAAAGAGTGAATCAATTGGATAAATATCCGCTTGATTAAAGTCGTCAATTCAAATTCCTGGAACAAGTTTGATTCTTAACGAATCTTACCATTGTTGCTTTCCAGTTGACACAAGTTTGATTCATAAGAATCTCCCAAGTCACCTACCGTAGCGCTGTTTGATGTTGACGCTAGAAGGATTTCCATTCGTCACTGTGAATATTAATGAATATCACTCTGAATGTTCTGGCAAGACCATAAAGATATTGCGTAGAAACCTGAAACGAGTTTGAATCAATTCAGAGTCAAACCACTGTTGCTTTTCAGTTTTGCACATGTTCAATTCATAAAGAATCTTGCATATGACCTACCGCAGTGCTGTTTGATGTTAACACTGGAAGGATTTCCACTCATCATTGTGAATACTAAGTAGTATCACTCTGAGTGTTCTAGCAATATCGCAAGGATATAGCGTAGGACTCTGTTGATCTTCATCCGCGTGTCCTAACGAGATTTGATTGATCTCTTGGCTCTAGACTCGATTTGTGCACTTTTAGTGGTCGGAGGCTGGAGCAGATGCCACCTATTCAATATCAACTATCTCGGAGTGAGAAAGTCAATAGAAGTCATGTTGTTCTCCGTGACAATAAAACAAACTTCTTTTGAGAGAAGCCTGAGTAGCTAGGAAAGGGTTGTGCATACATCACTGGGTCCATGATGAGTTTGTCTTCATGATGAGTTGACCCGGTTTCTGCCTAAGTTGTATGGAGGGCTTCTTTCTTTAAACCCTTTATCCTTACATTTCTTTTTCATTCTTCAACCCCTTCAATGCTTACCAAGACATCATTACTAGCACCTTGTTGTGATTGTTCCAGTGCTAGCATCAGTACTTAGTCGGCATTCAGCTACGTTCACATTCTACTCCATCTTTCCTAAGGACTTCTAATAATCTATTGGATTGTCCCTGGGAAGATCCCTCCGGTTCTGGTTGGATCATAGGACTTAAGCCTAACCACCCTTTTGACACCAATAACGTCGTGAATTAGAGATGTTGTGGGTATTTGATCGTAACCATGAAAACCACTTTAAATTCTAACAAAGTGTTTGAAAAACATTTAACACCTTGCTAGTTTTGTCGTTTCAGAAATGTTCCCCCTTCACATGTGCATCGATAATCGAAATTGTTTCGCACATGTAGGTAAGAGTTAAAGTGCTTGAGTCTTATATTAGATCACATTTTAATCACATTTTCTCCCCTATCTCTAATATATAAAATCTTTTGATATTAGAGATACCAAATTTGATTAAAATATATTTTGAAAAAATAGTCTTGAAATCTCCGGGAGAAAGATGTGTTAATCTTTTGCATGAAGTTTAAAATACTCCCCCTCAAAAATTGATCCAATTTAATTGTCATTGTGAGGATATGATCCACATTTCGCTTTTTGAGGATGGGAGTTGTTGAACACACAATTTTTGAAAGATTTTAAATATCATTGAAAAATTCTTGAAAAAATTGTGTTCAACGCTTTTTGAAAAATCAATTCTTTTTGTCGAAAGGTTTTTCTAAAGCATAAACTTGAGTTCATAGACTTTGAATGTCTTGACGAATCCACTCAAGTGTAAGAAAATTTCTCTTCTTTTGCTGAGGGTAAGGGTACTAAATCGTACACTCCCCCGTGAATATAGTTCCGGGTTGCAATCTGAAAGTAATTACAAGCCATTGTGTTGAGCTCAAAACGTTGAATGTTTTGTGACAAGCTCAACCCGTGATAGATTGCTCTACCCGTTGTTTGGAAATATTTGTCCAAAATAGACAATTTCCTTTATTAAAAGAAGAAATGACATGTTTTGAAAAATATTTACAACTTTCATTCGAGCTTTATGTACACACCCGTGTCGTTATTGAGCGACATTTCTAGGCACGTCCATATTATCGATATTGAAAGACATGTCGAGAAGAATTTTTTTGGATTTTGAAAGATTTTTTAATTTCGTGTTTTGCTTTTATGTGTTTTATATTTTTGTATTTTGCTTTTTCAAAGATATTTACAAGTTGATGTTTGATAGATAAATCAAGCAGGCACCTTTGCCAGAATCTCCAGGTCTGCTGGAGTCAAACATCTCATACCAATTTGCCTAACGAGGTACTCAAACCTATCTTTCGACAGAGCTTTCGTAAACAAGTCGGCTAATTGGTAATCCGTTCCAACAAAGTATAATTCCACGATACCTCTTTCAACTTGTTCCTTTATGAAGTGGTATCTGACATCGATGTGCTTCGTGTGGGAATGCTGTACCGGATTGCAATGTTGGGAATAAAATATGGGTCAGTTTACTAGACGCTGATAAGAAGAATGTCAACGCTGATAGGATGACATTGGACGCTGACAGCCAAGCGTTGACATTGAAGAAGTCAACGCTGACAGCCTTGAAGATTGACACTGATGGAATATCTTCATACGTATCTTTTGTTTATTTGTTTCTTTATTTATGTATGGTAAAGATAAGCACAACATTGTATTTTCTATTATTATCTTTACCTAGAATAGTTGATTCGTAGCTTATTGTACAAGACTTCTTGTTCTATAAAAGAAGGTCTTTTAGGTTAAAGTCAAATATCAGTTTTCATAAGTATTCGCAAGTTAAACTCTTTCATTGTAATCAAGTTCGTTTATTCTAATACAAGTGAAAGTTTGTTTAACATCTTTGTGTTTTAGATCAAGTGTTAATTCCGCATAACACTTTGTTACTTTATTCATAAGCAAAGGTTTCTCTACGTGTAGTACTTGATCTAATCTCGTATACACAAAGCTTAATCGATCTAAGTTTGGGATCAACAAGTGGTATCAGAGCTTGTTGAGAAACTTTTGATCTTTAAGTAACGCAAGAACCCTAAAACACCAAAAACCCTAAAAACCCTAAAATTCTCAAAACCCTAAAAACACCATGTCTGGCACAGATCAACCTGCTTCTTTGCTACAAAACAACTCCTCAAACCCTAGTATCAAAATTCCCATGTTTGATGCCAGGAACTTTGAGCTTTGGAAGTCCAATTTTGAGCAATATATAGCTATTCATGACTACACTCTTTGGGAGATTATCGAATATGGGAACACATTTGACAAAGCAGCAAAGATTACTGCTGCAATTGCCACAAGGACAGCTGTTCCTAATTGTCCTGAAGCTGATAAGGTGGAAAAGCCTGGAGATGGGAGAGCTGTAGC
This sequence comes from Glebionis coronaria, assembly GCA_025667525.1. Taxonomy (NCBI): domain Eukaryota; kingdom Viridiplantae; phylum Streptophyta; class Magnoliopsida; order Asterales; family Asteraceae; genus Glebionis; species Glebionis coronaria. The sequence goes on along the minus strand of JANFOE010000600.1, from coordinate 45,160 downwards.
TGTTGAAGATATAGCCAAGAAGAGGGTGGACATGAAAATCTTGAACATCTTGAAACATGCCCTAGGTCATGAGAATCAGCACAAGTACAAACGCTTTGAGTCTGCAAAAGAGCTTTGGGAAGCTCTTGAAGTAGCATATGGTGGCAATGCTGACACAAAAGAAGAAAAGAAGAAGCAACTCTTGCATGAGTATGCTGTCTTTAAATCTCAACCCAATGAAAATCTCAGCAGTGTGAGAAGTAGACTTCTTGACATCACAAGTCAACTTTCCTTCATGGGAACACAGATTGATGATCCTGAATTGAATGCTACTTTTCTCAAAAGCCTTGGTGATGTATGGAAGATTGAGACAAGATCAATTCTTGTCAATAATACTCACAAGACCTCCAGGTTTGATGACATCTTCAACAAACTAAGACTGTTGGAGAATGAATGGCAATTGGATAGTGATAATAAATCTTCCAGTAGCAACATGGCCTTCTTCTCACAAAGTGAAGGTCAATTTGATTCCATGAACTTCTATGGACATCCAGCCATTGGATCTCAATGTGTCAACGCTGGATCTCAGCCTGTCAGCGCTGGATCATATCCTGTCAACGCTTTATACTCAAGCGCTGACACACACAATCATGGCGCTGATAGAATTAAACCTGCTGGTTTTGATCTAGATACTGTGTGTGCATTCATTGCTTCTTTGCCCAGTGATTCAAGGATTACATATGAATATCTTGAGCAGATAAGTGATGAACAATTGGAAGAGATGGACATCAAGTGGACTATGGCTCTTGTGAGTTTAAGAGCAAACAGGTTTAATAAAAGGTTCAAGAAGAAGATGACCTTTAATGCTAAGGATGTTGCTGGATTTGACAAGTCCAAGGTTGAGTGCTACAACTGTCATAGGATGGGGCACTTTATGAGGGAATGTAGATCTCCAAGAAGATCTGATGCTGGGAAGCCTTCAAGCCAAATGATTAAGAGCCCAGATCCCAAGGCCATGGTTGCTGTTCAACAAATTGATGGTGTTGGTGAATGGGATTGGAGCTGGATGGCTAAGAATGAGGAAGAGGACAGAGCTTTGGTTGCTGAAGTTAAAGAAGAGCATGTTGAATATGCTCTCATGGCACACTCCTCCTCTTCATCAGATAATGAGGTATATGATGATGCTTTCTGTTCTAAGGGTTGTCGTTTAAATACTGAAAAATTAAAACAAGAGATAGTTAAATTATTAGATGAGGCAAGTACTGAAAGATGCAAAGTATCTAATTATCAAATTGCTCTTACCCAAACAGAAAAGACAGTAGCTGAGTATAAGAAAATGGAGTTTGATTTAAAGGATCAAATAAATATCTTAAAACATGAGTTACATCAGAGTAAAGATGTTCAAGATATAGTAAATAGGGTTAATCTTGATTTGATAGCTCAGTTAGAGGAGGCTAACAAAAATAAAGATAATGTGAGTCTTAAAATCCAGAGATTTGATAAGGCCACACAATCCCTAGGAGAGTGTGTTAGTAAACAAAGAGACTCTAAGGATATGAGTGGGATTGGGATGAATAATTATACTAGTGTTCCACCACCAGCTGGGGATTTCTATGGTGTCCAATCAAAGGACTTATCTTGGACTGGCTTGCCAGAATGCCAAGAGGAGGAATTCATTCCTCCACCTAGAGTGACTTCCCCAGTTGAGGAATACAAGCAAAAACTGACTGACCTAGATGAGTGGAAGAAAGCTAACCACACCTTGTTTGTTAAGGGAGGGTTGTTGTGTGAAAGTCCAAATGAGCCCACACCAAACATGATACCAATTGTGGTTCCCATTGATCCTAAACCTATTAAGATCACACACCCTACCTCTGGCAAAGCTGTTGACCTTGGCCCACAAACTGTTAGAAAACCTAGTGTTAAGTATGCTGAGATGTATAGAAATACTAGGTCACCAAAAAGCCAAGTTAGTAACCATGGAACAGGCTTCTTTGCTTCTAGACCTAAGACTATGTCTAGAAAAGCTTGTTACACATGTGGTAGCTTCTCACATTTGGCATACAAATGTGTCAACGCTTCCAATGTCAACGCTGATAGGAACCACTTCAGCGCTGACAAAAGTCAACATAGGTCAAACACTGTCAGACCCAATACCTTTGTGAACAAAAGTTCACAAGTTGTTAGACCAGCCCCATTCTTTTCTAGAGGGTCTAACACACAAGGCCTAAGACCTTTTCAAAAGTCAAACACTTGGTCAAATAGGCAATGGGTTCCTGTAGCAAACCCTAGGTTCAACGCTGATAAGAGCAATCGGGGCGCTGACAAGAGAAATTTCAGCGCTGACAGACACACTGCTAAACATAGGTATTTGCAATCACAGGGAAATAGGTCTAAAGCTTCTACTAGCTTAACATGGAGACCAAAACAAGACCAAAACCCTAATTCTACTGGTATTTCTATGACATGCAACAGGTTTCATTATATTTCAAAGGCATTGTCAACACCAATTGGGGTTAACTAGGAATTTCATTCAAACAGGGATGAAAATGGGGTTGTTATGAGAACCAAGTCTGTTCTTGTTGAACAACCAAATGAATCCAAGTCTTCCAAGGCTTGGGTTCCCAAAGAAAACTAATGTGTTTTCTTTATGTGCAGGGCATTGAGAAGAAGATCAATGATTATGGATACTGGGATAGTGGATGCTCAAGGCACATGACAGGAAAGGAAGACTATCTGACTAATTTCTCTCCTATTCAAGATGGTGATAAGGTATACTTTGGAGGGGGCTACGGCACCATCACAGGAAAAGGAACCCTTGTCACCAACAATCTACGATTTGAGAATGTCTTCCTGGTAAAAGAACTGGATTATAATTTGTTTAGTGTATCACAAGTGTGTGATAACAAAAATAAGGTTCTTTTCACAGATACTGAGTGCTTGGTGTTAAGCAAAGATTATAAGCTACCTGAGGAAAAATACATAGATTTTAGAACACCAAGGCATAAAGACATATATAATGTGAATCTTAATGGAATTAAGATAAATAATAAAATGTCATGTCTATATGCTAAAGCCTCAGTAGATGAAAGTAATCTTTGGCACAGGAGATTAGGGCACATAAACTTTAAGAATATCAATAGACTTGTGAGGCTTGGTTTAGTTGATGGTTTGCCTGAAAAGGCTTTCCACAATGACCACTCTTGTGTTGCATGTCTTAAGGGCAAGCAGCACAAGGTCTCATTCAGGTCTAAACAGGTGCACTCTAGTTCTAAACCACTTCACTTATTGCATATGGACCTCTTTGGTCCAACTAATATAGAAAGTTTGAAGGGTAAATCATATTGTTTTGTTATCAATGATGATTATTCCAGGTTTACATGGACATTCTTTTTAGCCAAGAAAAGTGAAACTGCCCAAAGTCTGATTAATTTCATTACCCAGATAGAGAAGAAGAATGGTAATGAGGTCAAAATTATTAGAAGTGACAATGGGGGTGAGTTTAGAAATCAGTTGTTAGATGATTTTTGTGCCAAGAAAGGGATTACTAGGCAGTTTAGCATAGCTAGAACCCCACAGCAAAATGGGGTTGCTGAAAGGAAGAATAGGACCCTTATTGAAGCAGCCAGAACTATGTTGGCTGATGCCCACTTTCCTATAGCCTTTTGGGCTGAAGCTGTTAACACAGCTTGTTATGTTCAAAATAGGGCATTGGTCAACAAAATACATAATAAGACACCTTATGAGTTACTTTGGGGAAGGAAGCCAAATATTGGCTTTCTCAAGCCTTTTGGATGTCATGTAGTTGTTTTAGAAACTAGTGAGGCCCTAGGTAAATTTGATTCAAAAGGTGATGAAGGCTACTTCATGGGTTATTCAGTGCAGAGTAAAGGATATAGGGTTTACATTAAAAAGGAAAAACGTATACTTGAAAAAGTACATGTTAGGTTTTTAGAAAGTAAACCTAGTGATCCTGAAAGTGGTCCAAATTGGTTGTTTGACTTAGAACCTTTATCTAGAGCTTTAAATTATATGCCTGTTACTGATCCAGACATTGTGAAGGAAACTTCAAGTGTTTTGGAAAAGAGAATTGGTAATGTTTCAGGTATACAGGTTGCTAAGAAGGATGGACCACCAGCAGCTGAGTCATCTCCCACACAAGAATATGTTACACTTCCTATATGGACAGATGAGTATTATGCTGCTGCTACTGCTGCTAGGAAAGATAATGGTGGTATTCAAATACCACCAAATACAAACATGCATGATTCTTCAGGCGCTGACAAAGGGAAATCAAGCGCTGACACGACCAATTCAGACGATGATGGCTCAAACGCTAACAACAACAGTTCAAGCGTTGTTAGCCCAAGCGCTGACAAACAAGGTTCAGACTTTGGTGACACCTTTACACAGCTTTTCTCTTCCCATTTTGAACAGGGTGGACCTTCCAATGTCCATGAAGAGATTTCTGTTGATCAAGAAGAATCTGAAGAAGATATTGGCAACATGGAGCGTGAAGTTGAGGACACTAGACTTTTTGAAGGAGGAGTTCTCACTTCCACAGCAAAGGATCACCCCACATCTCAGATCATTGGTGATGTTATGGCTCCAGTTCAGACAAGAAGATCCCATCAAAGTCTTGGTGGATTTATTGCCAATATACACAAGAAGGTTGATACCCCTCTTGTACAAGCATGTTTGTTTGCCTGTTTTCTGTCACAGGAAGAACCCAAGAAAATTTTTGATGCTCTCAAGGAACCAAGTTGGGTGGAAGCAATGCAGGATGAGCTTCACCAATTTGCTATACAGGATGTTTGGGAGCTGGTTGATTGTCCTAGATATGTGAGACCAATTGGGACAAGATGGGTTCTGAGGAACAAGAAAGATGAAAGAGGCATTGTGGTCAGAAACAAGGCACGTTTGGTAGCTCAGGGATATACACAAGAGGAAGGCATAGATTATGAAGAAGTTTTTGCACCAGTTGCAAGAATTGAAGCTATAAGAATTTTTCTAGCTTATGCCTCTTGTATGAATTTTACTGTTTATCAAATGGATGTGAAGAGTGCTTTCCTCTATGGGACAATTGTTGAGGAGGTATATGTCATGCAACCTCCTGGTTTTGAAGATCCTGAGAATCCAGACAAAGTTTATAGAGTGAAGAAAGCAATGTATGGACTTCATCAAGCCCCAAGAGCATGGTATGGTACATTGTCCACCTACTTGGTGGAAAATGGTTTCAAAAGCGGCACCATAGATCAGACATTGTTTACAAAGAAGAAAGGAAAACATGTGTTGCTTGTGCAGGTCTATGTTGATGATATCATTTTTGGGTCTACTGATCCAAAAATGAGTGAGGATTTTTCCAAGCTCATGACAGATAAATTCAAGATGAGTGCAATGGGTGAGATGAACTTCTTTCTAGGGTTACAAGTTCAGCAGAAAGAAGATGGTATCTTCATCTCCCAAGACAAGTATGTAGCTAAAATCTTGAAGAAATATGGTTTTTCTCCACATGAGAAGGAGGCTTCCACTCCTATGGATAGGCAACACCCTTGGGGAAAAATTGGAGCTGGAAAGGATGTGGATGTTAGGCACTATAGATCAATGATTGGTTCATTGATGTATCTTACAGCCTCAAGACCTGACATCATGTTTGCTGTGTGTGCATGTGCACGCCATCAAGTGACTCCCAAAGAATGTCACCTTTTTGCTGTGAAGAGAATTTTTAGGTACCTAAGATGTTATCCAGATCTTGGCTTGTGGTACCCAAAAGATTCTCCATTGGACCTTATTGCATACTCAGACAGTGACTATGGTGGTGACAAGTTTGATAGGAAATCCACAACTGGTAAATGCCAATTTCTTGGGAGTAGATTGATATCTTGGCAATGCAAGAAACAAACAGTGGTGGCAAACTCTACAACTGAAGCAGAATATGTTGCAGCAGCTGCTTGTTGTGGACAAGTCTTATGGATTCAGAACCAGCTGTTGGATTATGGGTATAATTTTATGCATACCAAGATTTTTGTAGACAATAACAGTACTTTATGCATTATTAAAAATCCTGTACATCATTCTAAAACCAAACACATAGAAATTAGACATCATTTTATAAGAGATTGCTTTGAGAAAGGTTTAATACAACCAGATAGGGTAGATACAGAAGATAATGTGGCTGATTTATTAACTAAACCTTTTGATGCTGGAAGATTTCAATATTTGGTAACAAATATTGGAATGGTTAATCTCACTTAATATGTGTTTTGGAACCTTTTTGTAAAAGTATGTACAGGATAATGCATTGTTATTGGTCTTTGTGATGATTTAGATTTCCACTTTATTTTTCTAACACTGACAAAGGTAAATGTAACGCTGTCAAGTGTTATTTTGCCGTTGTTGGAGATATTATTGTCTAACGCTGACAAGAGTTCCTTCAACGCTGGCAAGTGTTGTCGGGGCGCTGTCAGCAACAAATGTTAGTTTTGTGGTTTTCATCTAAATGTGTAGGTAGGTGGTAGCTTTATGCCATTGGATACAGAGTTGCTTATGGATCTTTGAAGAGCTATTTGGACATGTTTTGTTTATGGATGATGGTTGGAATATTTATATTCCTATCTTGACATAAATTTTTAATGTTCATATATATTTTGAGAACTCATGTATCATAGTTTAAGGGGAGGTTTAAGGAACCTTTAGGACTCTTGGGTATTCTTACAATACTCTCATCACAATTCTAGATTGTGTCCACAGGTGAGTATGGGTTAGTTTTACTAAACCATGAGGCACTGTAGCATGCATAGTATATCAACTTTGCATGCTGCCAAGACATCTTTGGCCTAGAATTGGTTGTGGTCTGATGGGAGACTTGGGAATACTTTGGTTATGGGTTTACCTGGGAGTTACAAAGAATTTTGTGAAATACCTTTGTTGGTAAGTATTTTGGTTAGCAAGGGACTCTAGAGGACATTTGTGTCTATCTTGCTTATGCAAGTGTGCATAACTGGACAGTGCTTGCCGCCCAGTAATTATTATCAACTTGTAAGATATTTCCCTTAGGATAAATTACTTTGTTAAGGTCTTTTTCTTTTTAAATATTTTTATTTTTAGACGCTGACAAGTTTTTCTCCAAACGCTGTTACGTCCAATCATGACGCTGACAAGGCTTTAGGCACACGCTGACAAGAAAATATAGCCGTTGGGCGCTGATGGGCTATTTTTGACCGTTGACACCTAGTGGGCCCTACCCAGTTGTTATTTTTGACTAATCTTTGGCCGTAATTTTGGGGAGTTGTTACTTTTAATTCATGCATGAGATAAGTTATATTTGATTCAATATTTTCATGATTGCTCTTTGAATATAACCGCCTCATTTTTGACCAATCAAAATAATGCATCTCTCCTATAAATTTGGCTAATCTTTTTATTCTGGGTATTCATATTTTCTTGTCTAACATTTTTCTCCTAGATTTTTCCCATCTCACATAACCTAACCAGCTTTCAAACATGGCACCCAAATTCAACTTAAAGAATTTAACATTGGAGTTCAAGAGCCAACACAATATGGTAGCTTACTTGACTGCTGATGATGATTTGTTTCCTCAGTATTCACAGATGGTGGCATTTTTAAATGCATCTTCGTTGAGGTATGCACTTTCTCATACACCATTAGTCCCTGTCGCACACATTAGACAGTTTTGGAACACTGCTAGTTCCACAACAGCTAATGGAGTGACCACATTAACATCTACTGTTCATGGAAGAACATGGGTGGTCACTGAAGCTTTGGTTCGCCAAGCTTTGCGTCTTGATGACGCTGATGGTGTGACTACTCTTGCCATTGCAACAATAGAACAAGGTCTTAGGGAATTGGGTTATCCTATTCCTGCTGATGTCACTTTAAATAAATATCATAAGCAGGAATTTCCCTCTGACTGGAAATATTTGATACATGTCCTTTTACAATGCTTAAGTCCAAAATGTACTTCTTTTAATGAAATAAACAGGTCAATTGCAAGTGCTTTGGTTTGTATAACACGTGGGCTTAAGTATAATTTTTCAAAAATGATTTTTGAAGGGATGTGTAAAAATAAGGGAAGTAAAATGACTTTGGCTTACCCTAGATTTTTGAAAATGGTCTTTGATTTACAAGAATATTGTTCTAGGGATCATGACACTTTTTATGAGATCCCTAAACAACAGAAAACCATTTTTGCTAAAATGAGCTCCACAAACGAATCCATACCTCTTACCCAACCCATGCTTGAAGTAATTCAGGCTGCTCAACCACAACCACAACCAGACCCTGAACCCCAACTTGAGCCTATTCATGAACCATTACCTTCACCAGAAAACATGGACATTGACCAACCCAGCGCTGACACTCACAATGTGGGCGCTGACACAGCCAATCCCAACACTGATAACATTCCTGAACAATCCCAAACACCCCTTAATCAACCAACACCCACACAATCTACTTCATCTTCCACCCCATTACAATCTAGGTTGAATAAACGCCAAAGGGTTACTGGAGTGTTCTCCTCTAGTGATCCTAGCCTTGTAGCAGAGAGAACCACCTCCACAAGTGTGGCTGGTGACATGGGTGAGGCTGGGGCTATTGACACAGGCTTAGATGCTGGTCAAGACAGTCCCAACATCATTAAGACCTCATCCATGCCCGATGATTCTATTTTGGGAGGTCAAATTCCCATTCTAGCTGAGGGAAGATTGGAACCTATGACAATAATTGAATTGACGGCTGCTGTCATTAGCTTGCAAAAGCAAAATGTCAGCCTTGTACAAATTGTCAACAAACAGGGACGTGAACTCCAAGTTTTGAGAGAGCGTGTGACTGTTTTGGAGAATCCAAGTAGCAGGAGTCTAATGGAGGAATCTTCCAAAGGGGAGGATGAAGAGGATGAGGAGGATGAGCTGATTCATACAGCTAGTGAGAAGAGTTCAGAGAAGAGTTCACAATTTAGTGAGTCTTTACAGGTTGCTGAAGCTCTCACCAACTTGAGGAAGCACCCAGTTATTGATACATCCAAGGTGACACCATTAAACTTGGAAGGAACTTTCAAAGAAACATTGGGCGCTGATACAGGTTTGAACGCTGACACATCCAGCGCTGACAAAGGTAATCGTGGCGCTGATAGGAGTAACTTGAACGCTGATAAAGTTGCAGGTGGTGTTGATGTATTCCAGCCATCAACAATCATCAAAGATGTGTCCACACAGGTTTCTTCTTCTACTTTACCAATTATTGATCCAAAAGACAAAGGTAAAGGGATTCTGATTGAAGAAGATGTTCCAAAGAAAGATGCAGCACAAATTGCATTTGATGAACAGTTGGCTGCACAACTTGTGGAAAGAGATTTGAAGAGGAGTAGAAGATCACCATTTGTTGTTTCTGAGAGTGAGGAAGAAAGTGGTGATGATAAAGAAGGTGATAGCTCAGATTCAAGTATTCAAATTATTGAAGATCCAGAAAGGCTTGAATATGGGGATGAGCTTGCAAAGGAAAGGTTGAGTGAGTTGAAGAATCAGATTGATTGGGACCTACCAGAAATCACCAGAATGTACCATGCTTGGGAAGACAAGGTTATGGACAACCCAGGGATGAGCTTGTCAGATCAAATTTGGGGGTTGGAAGTACTTCTCAGGGTACAAGATGACATAAAGGTGATTATGAGGTTTAATGCACAAGAGGTCAAGACCTGGCTCAAAAGAGATAGAAGGCAGTTGTACTATAAGTTGCTTAGATGTCATCAGCCTAATTGGACATCAAAGAAGTTGCTGGCCTTATCTTTTGAGGAGCTAGAGTATAGGGCACATCCTATTTGGAGGAAGGTGCAAGAACAGAATGTCTACAAGTTTCTTTCAGAAGAAAGGAAACAAGAGCTTGCTAAGGAAATGCAGATTCAAAAGGAAATGAGGATTGCTCAAAGACCAGTGAAGAAAGGAGATCCTTTCCAATTTCCTAAAGACATGGATGTGTATTTTCCAACTGAAGGTGTTATAAGGAAGCATCTCAAGCTTTCTTCATTGGAAGCTTCAGATTTGGTAAATGTAGTACCTCTAGATGACAGAAATCCAATCATCAGTTTTGATGAAGATGAGTGTGGATTTTGGAAGATTGGCAGATTTGGAAAGGAGGTACATACTTTCACTTCAGTTATTTCTATATTTGCAAGCATAGACAGAGAAGACTTGGTGCATCTATGGAGATTAATAGAGGCCAAGTATACAGCTGAAGCACCTACTTCAGCAAATGGAATAAGACTTTGGAACACATTTATGACTTTGTGTGGTCCAAAAGAAGCAGATCCTGCCATATGGAAGGATCTTGAAGATGATCTCAGTAATCTTCATTGGAGGCTTTATTCTACTTGTGGTGTATTTCATATGAGCTCTACAAAGTTTTCAGAGTATTTACTTGTGGATGCTGACTATTTCTTGTCCAAAGAAGTGTTGGAGAAGATGCTAGAGACACCCTTGGAGATTGATTATACTAGTGACGTGGCCAAGGACTTGATCAGATATGTTTATCACCAACATAAGAAGTTTTTGCAAGATTCCTCCTAAGTCTTAAGTTTTTATTCAGAAACTTGATCATTGGAATGGATATCAAGTTTAGGGGAGGATTGTTGGGAATAAAATATGGGTCAGTTTGCTAGACGCTGATAAGAAGAATGTCAACGCTGATAGGATGACATTGGACGCTGACAGCCAAGCGTTGACATTGAAGAAGTCAACGCTGACAGCCTTGAAGATTGACACTGATGGAATATCTTCATACGTATCTTTTGTTTATTTGTTTCTTTATTTATGTATGGTAAAGATAAGCACAACATTGTATTTTCATCTTTACCTAGAATAGTTGATTCGTAGCTTATTGTACAAGACTTCTTGTTCTATAAAAGAAGGTCTTTTAGGTTAAAGTCAAATATCAGTTTTCATAAGTATTCGCAAGTTAAACTCTTTCATTGTAATCAAGTTCGTTTATTCTAATACAAGTGAAAGTTTTTTTAACATCTTTGTGTTTTAGATCAAGTGTTAATTCCGCATAACACTTTGTTACTTTATTCATAAGCAAAGGTTTCTCTACGTGTAGTACTTGATCTAATCTCGTATACACAAAGCTTAATCGATCTAAGTTTGGGATCAACATGCAAGAGATGGCTATGGCCGACTTTGAGTCACAGTACATAGGTACTTTATCAAAGTGGAAGCCATAATCCGTGAGTTGTGTTCTCATCCAAAGAACTTGAGCACAACACGCAGATAGAGACACATACTCCGCTTCGGCTGATGAAAGTGAAGTGCAATCCTGCTTCTTGGAAGACCATCCCACAAGCTTATCTTGACCTAGAAATTGTGCACCACCAGAAGTACTTTTTCGTGTATCAAGACACCCTGCATGATCAGAATCTGAATAGGCCGTTAGAAAGAAACCGGTTTCCCTCGGATACCAGAGTCCCAAATGAATGGTATTCTTGAGGTACCGAAAGATCCGTTTAACCTCCTTGAGGTGTTTTTCAGTGGGTCGTGCTTGATATCGTGCACAATAACATGTAGCATGATGAATATCAGGTCTGCTTGCTGTCAAGTACATGAGGGAACCAATCATGGAACGATATCTCGTTTGATCGATGGGTAATCCCTCCAAGTCAGCATCTAGGGATGTGGTTGATAATGGTGTCCCAACGGGGTCACATGAGGTCATACCATGCTTTTTGATTATCTCTTGACAATACTTAGCTTGGTTTATAAAGATACCACTTGGGGATTGGTGAACTTGAATTCCTAGAAAGAATTTTAGTTCGCCCATCATTGACATTTCAAATTTGCTGTGCATTACTTTTTCAAACCATTTTGAAAGTTTTGGGTTTGTAGACCCGAAAATAATGTCATCAACATAAATTTGCACAAGCAAAATGTCATCCCCATATTTATAAGTGAACAAAGTTAGATCAATGGAACCTTTTGAGAGACCTTTGGATACCAGAAATTTTGAGAGCTCGTCGTACCACGCCCTTGGAGCTTGCTTGAGTCCATAAAGTGCTTTGTGGAGACGATACACCTTGTCAGGATAATGAGGATTGACGAATCCTTCCGGCTGCGTGACATAGACTTCTTCCTTCAAAGGACCGTTAAGAAATGCTGTCTTTACGTCCATTTGATAAACCGTGAATCCCTTATGTGCAGCATAAGCAAGAAAAATCCTGACTGCTTCCATTCGAGCTACTGGTGCAAATGATTCTTCAAAATCAGTTCCCTCTTTCTGGCCATACCCCTTAGCCACTAGCCTAGCTTTGTTCTTGATGATCGTGTTTTCTTCATCCATCTTGTTTTTCCAGATCCAACGAAGATTTAAAGGAGTCACATCGTATGGTTTGTCAACAAGTTCCCAGACTTTAAGTCTTTCAAATTGGTGAAGTTCATCCGTCATCGATTCAATCCAAGCATGATCACCCATGGCTTCTTTGATGTTTTTCGGTTCAGCAGTACTCACGGCGAGTGCGAACATACAAACATCGCCATCGGTTGCTAGTTGTCGTCTTATACGAACAGGCTGTGAAGGGTTTCCAATTACGTGAACCAAAGGATGATCTCGGGTCCAATGATGTGTTGAAGGATGTCGTTGATAAAACGTATGCATATTTGACGGATCAACATGGCGAGTAGAAGACTCTCCAGTTTCGTGTACCGGTGTACCGAATGGGTTGATAAATTCGTCGTCGTCAGATAATGCATCGTCTGCTTGATGTGTGTTCTCTGGAGCAATGACAGTAGTTGTGGATGTTGTAGGATCTATTGTTAATGTGATATTCTGAGGAGGTAAATCTGCAACAACCCGTGTTGAAGTAGATGAAGTTGTATCCTTGTGTTGACGATGAACGGTATCATCATTCTTATCATGAGTGACAGCGGAAGACTTCGATGCAACTTGTTTCTCCCCCGTGAAATATTCATCATACATTGGTCCATATAACATTTCCAACTCTTCAAGTGTCGTGTCCACTGTCATATCTGCTCTAGGAACATGTTCAGGAACCAGCTTTGAACTTGACGGTTCATTGCCGTGGTCTTGAGTTCCGAGTTCCGTGCGGTTGTGAACGGAAGTCGTGTGTCGTTGTGGATCGGGACTTAAACTGCTTTGTTCAAGTGCCATTTCTTGCAATTCATCAAATCTGATATGAATAGTCTCGACTATCAATTTTGTTCTCTTGTTGTACACTCTGTATCCCTTAGACTGAGTTGCATATCCCACTAAAATGCATGCATCACCTTTCTCTTTCATCTTGTCTAGATTTTCACCATCTCGAATAATGTAACACGTACATCCAAAAACATGAAGGTGTTTGAGTGAAGGTTTGCGATCATTAATTATGTGATATGGTGTCTTTTCGTGTCTTGGGATAACTAAGGAGCGGTTTTGTGTGTAGCATGCGGTTGACACGGCTTCGGCCCAAAAGTATAGTGGAAGTTTTGAAGCGGATAATAATGTTCGAGCAGCCTCAACTAAAGTACGGTTTCGTCTTTCAACAACGCCGTTTTGTTCGGGTATTCGAGCAATAGATGTTTCATGTTCAATTCCTTCAGCTTCAAAATAGTTTCTCAGTTTTGAATTCAAAAATTCAGTACCTCCGTCAGTACGAACCACTTTAACTTGAGCTTGAAGACCACGTTGTATCACTTTAAGGAAGTTGATGAGAACATCGGGTGTTTCATCCTTGGACCTCAAGAAGTGAGTCCATGTGTACCTTGAGTAGTCATCGACAATTACCATAACGTATTTCTTCCCATTGATACTTTGAACACGCATGGGACCACACAAATCTATATGAAGAAGATCTAACCGTCCTTTAGAGCTAGGTGTAATCTTTGTCTTGAAACTACTCCGTTTAGCTTTACAAAGCTCACAAGAAGAACAAAGATGATCTTTGATGAATTTCAAGTTAGGAAGGCCTCGCACAATATCTTTCTTAGAAAGCAAGTTGATGGTATCGAAGTTAAGATGAGATAAACGTTGATGCCATAACCAAGCTTGAGTCGTTGAAGCTTTAGCCATGAAACATATTGGAGTTGAAGATGTGGAGTCTTGTAGTGAAATAGTGTAGAGATCAGTACCCCGTGTTCCGGTAAGTAAGTCATTCCCATCATAATCACGAACAAAACATGTCTTCTTTCTAAAAGCAACCTCCAAATCCGCATCACAGAATTGACCAACCGAGAAAAGATTATGATTGAGCCCTTCGACGTAGTAAACCCTTTTGATAGTGATATTCCCCTGAACCAAGTCTCCATATCCTAGGATCGGTGCAAATTGATCATTTCCGAATCGGACCGTACCCAGGAACTTCTCCACGAAGTTAATTAGAAGCTTGAGATTTCCTGTCATGTGCTTCGTGCATCCGGAGTCCATTATGAAGAGAATTACTTCGATCACCTGCAGAAGAATTAGAACACGATGGAGCATTTGCTAAATTGGATTCCATGTTAGTTGTGATTTCCGATTCATTAGTTTCCCTAGTTTCATCACTTAGAGGCACACTAACGCTCGTAGTCACATTTTCTGTCCTAACCTTAGGCATCCATTTATATCCTGGAGGACATTGGTTAGCAAACCACCATTTCCAAGGCTTGCTAGCAGACTCATATAATTCCCTAATTCTGCTTCTAGGGTTCTTAGTGGTGGAGTCTGATGCAATACTTTTCTTAGGGGGGGTTGCACCAGAATGGTTCACTTTGCGTTTGGGTTTTCTAGCACTAATAGGCATCACAGTTTGCTTCTTAGTTCTAGTTTCTACGCCTTTGACATTATTCGAAACACACATAGCATGATTAGCATTAGCACACTTTCCACATTTCACACAAACAAACTTAACTTTCATAGCATTCAAAGTCGAATCATTCAAATCGTCATTACACGCGATTACAGACGTTTTATTCTTAGAAACATTGAAAATCCTAGGGTGTTCTTCTACTTCCTTCATCTTCCCTTGACTTTTGTTTTGCCAGACCTTTTCATTCATGCGAGTGCTCTTAAGCTGGGGCCGGCTAACACTAGCAGTGGGGACTACACCTGTAGTAAAAGACACATGTCTATTAGTGTTTCTAGAAGTCTGAGGTGATTGACTTTCTTTGTTTTGTGTGGGTTTAGTGGTCAATCTATACATCCCTAGTTTAACCACATTTGTGTTCTTAATGCTTTGTGATCGAATATTTGTTTTGAGAGTGTTTTGTGGTAACCTATCCTTCCCATCCGTCTTGGGGGCAAACGCACGTTTTGCAAATGCAGAATTAGAGAAAACAGATGGTTTTCCCAAGACAGAGGGTCTAGTCACTTTTTGAGCATTGGGTTGTCTTACAACAGGTTTCTTAACACTAGGTTCTACAATCTTCCCACCCATCTTAGCAATGAGTTTCTGCAACTCTGCTATCGCTCTGTCCCTGTCTTGTAACTGAGCTTTCAACCCTTTAATTTCCAAATTTTGTTCGTTCATTTCTCGAAACGTTTGGGAAAGTTTTTCTTGCAATTTATTATTATGTGGAAAACTACCAACGTCTTTTTGCAGAGCAAGTTCAAGAGAATGACAATGTTTTTGAAGGAAATCAGTTTTGTGTTGAAGTAACTCAAAAGCCTTTTTATCAACATTTTCTTTATGTTTAGAAAGCTCAAGTTCAAGACGCTCACACTCTTTAATTTTATCAAGATATTTGCATGCAACATCAGAATATTCATCGATATCAGCACAAGATTGAAGAGTAACACACAAAATATCTTTGGAGAGACATTCTTCTAAGAGTAGATCATATTCGTTTGAAAATTCTAATTTGTCATTTTGAAGGTCATCAATTTCTTTTTCAAGAGACTCAAGATATTTCAAATCATCAAACATTTCAGACTGAATTAAATTTTCAAACTCAAGAACATGTTCTTTTATTATCTTTGTATTTGGTATTAACAGTTCTTTCACAAGCACAGTTATGTCGTGAGGAATCTCGGTTTTCCACTTATCCTTTTGACGTTTCTCCCAATCGCTTTCAACAATTGATTGAACATTATTAACGTGGTGTTTAAGAAAACCAAGTATTTTTCTACTTTTGCTTTTAGAAGCATCTAGAGGCAAATAGTTAATATATTTAAAAACATTAGTTTTCCTCTTAGTGGCAAAAGCTTTTTTCCATTGAATTCTTTTTTGTTTGCATTCTAAAAATAATTCCTCACGAGACTTCTGTTTTTGTGGAGTGAAAAGACCATAAAGACTGTTTTCATAAGCATAGTTATATGGTTTCACAAAATCTTTATTGACCGGTGATCTACTCTCCTCATCCCAAAGGGACGTCTCTTCACTATCGAGGTTAGCTACAGGGCAATCATGATTGGTCCATTCGGACTCGTCAAGATATAAATGGGGGTTTGCAGCTTGAGCTTGTTCGAGGTACTTGGGGGTGGCAAAGCTAGGTTGACCCTTGAAAAACGACCGAGGTGCTATCATTCTTACGGTTTGAATAGAGTCATGTGTATTATAAACAACTTTTTTCAAAAAATCGACTTGTTCTTCGAGATCCTTTACTTTTTCAGTATCTTTGCTTTGTCTATTTTTGAAATCTTGTTTTAATGTTTCAACCTCTTGTTTCTTCTCGTCAAGAATTTTAGCAGAATCGGTGGTGTTCATAGAAAGCCTTTGTTCAAGTTCATTAACTTTTGTTGTGGCAAGATACGTTTTTTGACGTTCATCACTTAATAAAACATTAAATTGACGTTTTTCTTTAGTTAACAAAGCTAGAGCTTCATTGTATTTATTTTCAAAATCGTCCTTTTTAACGTTGATGACACGACTTTTGTACCCCTCAAGCTCGTTGGTCTTTTGAAGAAGCTCAGCCCTATAACTATCAATAGTCTCACTAGATTTTATAAGAGCGGCTTTGCATTCTTCAAAGTTTTGAGTGAGCGCTGCGTTTGCCTTCTTTAATTGCTTTTGATTCTTTCTATTTTCATTGGCATCTTTTTGTAAACTAGCAATTAAATTAGCAAGCGCGACACCCTCCTCGTCATCATACTCATTTGCATGTTGATCATCCTCAAACCCATTATTGCACATGTCTGATGAATCGGGTGTGGTATTGCTATCAACCGTTTCCATCATACACGTGTCAGTAATTGTTGTTGGTAGATCACTATGCTCATGTGTATCACCAAACACATTATATTCAGCATCATCTTGTACCTTATCAATTAGCTCGGTATCAAAGATAGGACCATTGTCATCTTCAGTGACGTTAAGGACCTCATGAATCTTTGCCATGTATGAATAATGTGCCTCGAGTTCTTGGTCGGAGAGTTCATCATCTGTGTCGTCAAGCATTTCTCCTTCCTCAGCTGATAACTTGATTCTAGCTTCCATTTTCTTGCACAACAGCATCTTTTCCTTATGATAACCATAATCTTTAACCCTCTTTGGCTGCCTGCATTCCTTGGCCAAATGCCCAAAACCTCTGCAGTTAAAACATTGAATCCCACTTTGTTGCACAACTTGAGTACCAACAGTTTCCCTATTTCCAACAACAGTAGCCACCCTCTGATTATCATACTTAGGTTGTCGATCATACTTTGGAGGACTCTCAACACGTCTTCGTGTGTCATACCTTGGAGGACTCTGTGCATGGGTGTTCCTTGAGTTTGAAGATGTTCGAAGGTTGTTGTTGGTGGGTTTGTAGATTTTCTTATATTGCTTCATAACGAAAGCCATTTGTTGCTTGAATTCCCTATCCCTTTGAGCTACTTCTTCATCACTGTCTTCTTCGGATGATTGCTCAGGTATGGGTGATGGTGCTCTTGCAACTTCTTTGCCTCGGGATCGTGTTGGAACATGTGACTTGGAGACAATGGATGATCGTGGTGATGATGATTGAGTAGAGTAGGTCTTTGAAGTACGGGAGTGATATTCTGGGTAATGTTGAGTGGTAGACACCAAAGCAAGTGGATTGGAAATCTTTGCAACTCGTTCAGCTCGAAGTTCATTTGCCTCATTTTGAAATTGTTTCAAGATGTCAAAGAGCTTGTGATATGAAACTTCGTCTAACTTTTGTTGTTGTTTGACCAAGGTGACAAACCGTGTCCACTCTGGTTGAAGTTGCTGTAGAAATTGGACATTGACTTGCATGGTGGAAACTTGCAAGTTGTTTCGGGTCATATCATTCATCATCTTGTAGAATCGGGAGTAATAAGAATCAATTGATTCCCCATCCTTTGATGTAAACTTGCCAAAGTTCCAAAACATCTTAGTTTTCACATCTTGTTTGTTAAGTGATTCACCTTGTTGCAATCTTTCAATGGCCGTCCACATTTCTTGAGCAGTAGGACATGCGTCAACCGTAGAGTAAATTTCATCTCCAATGCCACTGAGAATTAAGTAGATTGCTTCCTTCTCTGCATCAAACCACGCACGGTTCTCTGGGGTGAGGTCGGTCCTCTTTTCATTACGTTCATATGCGGGTTGTGCGTCACTTGTGTCTGTGGCTGGTACTGCAGGAACTTGAATCCTTGAGAGTTTATAGGGTCCTTCAAAAATACATTGCCTTAAAGCATCACCGTTAGGTTTTGTGTCAAGGTAACGTATAAAACGGGATTGCCATTGATCATATCGACCCGACACAAGCATTGGTGGTCTTTCCTTGTTACCTGCCACCATTATGTTGTTGTTCGTCATACGATATTCGGCAGTAGAATCCATCTCAATATTCTCTGAAATGATGAATTGAATGTGGATCTTAAGTAGTTGTGTTGTGATTGTTTGATTGTTGAAATTCCAAAAATTGCGATTTTTTCTCAGCCCGACAATAAATTCCTCAGTCCGACAAAACGGTAGACCTAAAAAATTTGTAATCACCAAATTTTGAAATTGAGCTAGAAATGTCCTAAAACTAGTATGGAAAAAATTTGATTTTTACTTGACCTAAAAATTTTAACTCTTTTTTTTTTTTTTTTTTTTTTTTTTTTTTAATCTTCGTGTAAACTACGTTCCGAAACTAGTCTAGATGGTGGCTAAATCTAAAAAATACTCAAACAAAATTTAGCTAAACATGTCATCGGAATGTCCATCGGAATGTGCCATCGGAATACCCATCGGAATGTTTCTTAGATCGGAATGTCCTTTAGATCGCAATGTGCACCTGTCGGAATCCTCCAGATCGGAATGTTCAGATCGCAATGTGTACCTATCGAAATCCCAGATCGGAATGTGTACCTATCGCAATGTGGGCAGAGTAACGTTTCAAGATTGCCTTAAATCCGTCGCAATCCAGATCGCAATAACGATCGGAATGTTCAGATCGGAATAAGGATCTATCGCAATACTGATCGCAAAGTAAAACCCTAGGGTTATTGCGATCGAAACCGTACTACCTTTTCCGAAATTCAAGCTGTCGCAATAAGGGACCTTGTTTTTCCAACTTTTTAGGCAACGATTTTAGCAACTTTTAGGCAACAAGATCGTGTTTTTAACCAAACCAAAACAACCAAATCTCTACAACAAGTATATAGAAGATTTGTAGCAAGAGATAGAACACGAAAAACACAAAAAAAATTCGAATTCGAGATGATTTATGGATCAAATCACACGAATCATATGAAAACACAACAACCAATCACAAAACTACCCCATGGCGATTGATACCAATTGTTGTCCCTAATATGTGATGATTGTATAATACGAATTAAGGTAGAAAGAAAGGAAGAAATGAGAAGAATTCTAGAGAGAGAAACTAGAGAGAGAAAAAAGAGAGAAGGAGAGGATTAACTTGTGAATATTAGATTAAGGAATGAGAAAATGAACCACCAACCCTCCTAACATGCTAGGAGGGTGGTATATATAGTCCACCCACATGTGGGCTTCTTTATGGACTATATGGTTTGGGCCGGGCTTTCTTTTTGGGCTTTAGTTACTTATTAATGAACTTTAGCCTAAAGTTAAGCCCGTATAACACGACTAATATACTACCTATTACAACGTTCTAAAATACGATACATAATAAACATATGACCGAGCATTCTTGTTTGGCTCAATATTTTGAGGCTAACAATTTTTAAATAAAACTATATTAATTTTGAACTAATAGAAATAAAACTAATTTTAAAACAATTTAAATAAAATATATTTTTTTATCTTTTTAATTTTTTATTTAAACTACATAAGAGAAAATTATATAAAACTTTTAATTTATCTAAAACTTGTAATAAAACTTAATTAACTAAATCTGACAGCAGTTTAAATAACCTATATTAATTAATCGTACTTAGAATAAACACAAAAGGATCCTAGATGGAATGGTTAAGGCTTTGATCTGTTGAGCGTGACGTCGCAGGTTCGAGTCCTGGACCAGACGAATTTTGCTAATAATATTTTTGTTATACCAAAACTTAAACTCAAAAATAGAAAACTAAAACAGACTTATTATATTATATCACAGAATTAAAGAAGATCCAAACAAACGAAATATCAAATAAGCTAAACTAATAGGCAGATCTAAACGCAAACGCAAGCAGATTAAATATTAAACCAAAACTAAACTTAACGAGAAGATTAAAAAGAGAGTAAAACCTTGTGTCGATAACCTTTGAGACATAGGAAGGCGCTGAACCCCCTATGAAACTGAATCAAACGCACCCCCAAATATCATCATCATCTCGAACACAATCAGATTCAACTCGAACCAGGAACAATAACCGATCCACCCACAAAATCTTCGAACAGTTTTATATACTTTCCCAGTGGGGGACAATATTTAATTCACCACATTTTTACTTTTATAATAATTAAAACGAGACAGTAATAAAAGAAATATCACTTGCAAATTTAATTCAGAAAAATAAATTGAGGCACGAGATTAAACTGAGAATAAATTTCATTAATAATTAAAGATTCATTACAATACTTGGAAAACTAAAAATACAATTTACCTAAATTCTAATTTGCATAAAAAAATTAAAACTAAATTAATCCTACTCCTAAGAAAAACAATAAATAAAGAAAAACAATGGAATAATATGATTACAAGTTGGGGGGGGGGGGGGGGGGGGGTATAGGGAAACCCTAACTTCTTCATGAAGATTGGTGCTCTCATAAATCAATCCGGACCGCTCTTTCCTCTTTCCTCTCTCTTTTTCTTCAATCAACGGTTGAGATAACTTCTTGATTCACATGGATTGCCCTCGTGGCAATTTTGTGCTTCTTTAATCCAAGGTGGAGCCTTCTTATTGGAGGGATTTTGGTGGTGATTTGTATCCTCCAATCAAAAAGGGGATAGATGCCACGTAGACAAGGAGAGATGAGGACCACCATGGTGACTTCTCCGATTCTTGGGGGAATTAATCCCAAATCGTGTGAATCACACGTTTTAGATAAAAGCCCCAATTAATTGGGTTTTTACTGATTAGGGTTTTGGATTGGGGTAAAATGGGGTGGCTGTGTTTTGGGAGAGAAAGAAGGAGTGGGTGAATGCTTTGTTTGTATCGTCAAAAGTGGGTGAGGGATAAAACCGTTTATTATTAAACGTGTGGGGGATAAGGATTTAATATGTTTGAGTGTGTGTTGTGCTGACCAAAGAAAGGAAGTGAAAAGTTTTCACTCATTCCACCGTCCCATTAAATGGGCTTGGCCCAAAAAATTACAACATTTAAATAATTCGTCCCATTGTGAATTTGGGCCAAATTTTGGGCTTTTGTGTAAAAAAGTGATTAAGTTATATCCACTATTGGGCTTTCAGGCCCAATAAGCAAATGTGGGACCCACTAAGTTCGAATATCTTCAAAAAGATTTAATCCGCTTAAAACGAACTTGATTTCGGCTTCCTTGATCGTTTCATCAAAACTGTATTGATTTGTAGGTTTTCGTGATCTTGAGCACACTTTTGGTCTTTTGACTTTGTCTTCGTCTCTTTCTTGGACTTTTCTTCAACATTTGACCGTGAAATCCCGTGTTTTTCTTTCCTTTTGATCTTTTGTACCTATTTTAAACAAAAACACAAAACCACGCGTAATTCCGACTTTTATGATACTAAACACATGATTAGGTCTTGTTTTTCCTTGATTTTAGTGGCAAAAGGATAAGTGTTCACACACTTATTAGGTACCAGTTTCTACTTGTATTCTGGAAAAGAAAACTGGATGGCACGTGACGTACAATCTGAAATGGTAAGAATATGAAATGAAACGGTACGTCTGGTGGGTTAATAAAATTTTAGTTGGGTTGCTCCGATCTGTCGCCTTCTTCTATGTTTTATAAAATCTCCGAGCTGAGAACGGTATCATCTTTTAAGCAACATTGGATAGGAAAAAAAATGTCTGAGAAATTGAAAATGGATTAGTATCACACATGGAGTGCGGTAACTGGAATAAGTCTGGAGCATGATACATGAAGTAAACATGGAACATGGTACATGGAGTACACATAGGATTCATATGAGGTGATCGATACGGTGTCAATCATTTGACATGATTAGAGTAAGGTAAATGATTTAAATGGGTACAAATCAAACTGAATATAACAACATAATAATCTAGCTAATTTAGTGTAGACATGTAACACCCCTAATTTTACAAGGCATCGGAATATCAACATTGGGCGTTACTTCATAGCACATCACACACAGTCATAGAAAATGACCTCAAAAGAGACGTTTTAGAAAATAAACCATTCGATAATTTTTTAATTCAGAGTTAATTAAAAAAGAGGTCCCAACAATTTATGCAATCCTTAATAAAAATAAGGATTTGTCAAATGTATCGAATGGAAATTGTTTGTATTGCCTTTACTTAACCAGCGCGGCTCCATGCTCCAGCTGCTCTTAAACCTACACACCTGAGAATACATGCTAACATGTCAACACAACGGTTGAGTGAATTCATAGGTTTTTAAATAAACAATAATGGGTTTTAAAATAAACCATAAAGCTTTTGAACACAAGAATCTCATCCACTGGCGATATTGTAACACATACAATATCAATACTCCACACTATTACGCTAAGCTCATGACACCGATGCCTTAATCAATAAATTTGCCCTAGTCAGGTATCTTGCCAAATACCCCATACCTCACGTACAACACACCCAGCTGAGCCTCCAACTCACAGGTGCGACCTGCCTGGGTGTGGGTCATCATTCCCAATGGATCCATTCGCTGTACGAGCGCCTACCCATCATAGGTAGTTAACGGTTCACGATTTATAGGGACTTTTCACTGGCAATAAGTAACTTAGCCTTACTAATAGTGGCTCATTACCTATACAATCAACACTTGTGTTCATTTATCAAAATCATTCAACTAAACGTCTTGCGTTTATTTACAACAGCTTGTATTCGTTCAAAGCATATATTCAAACAACGAATGTTTATTTACCAAGAGCATGTATTCCCCCTCGCGGGCTTATAAAAACATATAAAGTAGTAACAGCGAGGCTATGAACTCACCTGATATATCCGTTACACGTTTATCGAGGACAAAACGCCCAGTAGTCGACACACGACTTCACGAGATATCAATCGCTCATTGATCCAGAACAAAATGCCTAATAGTCGGCACGCGACTTCACAAGATATCAATCAATCGTTGATCGAGAACGAGATGCCCAACGGTCGACATATGATCGAATGAAACCTATAATGACGAGGCGCGTCTTAGGTTTGAGACTATACATAAGTCACACTTTAATGTGTAAATATCATCTTTAGTAGATTTTGGACATTGTATAAGTTTTATAAACTTTTTACAATACTAATGATAAAAATTCATCATTCACAAATTATTATACAATTTTTGACAACTAAGCCCATCATTAGCCCCCTAATGGCCCATTATAAGTTTATATGACTTAAGTCCATTTCAAACTCATTATTGATCTCAGGTCCAATAATGGCCAAATAGCCATTATAAGCGTCAATTAGGCTTTTGTGGCCCAAGTCCGCTTTATATAGTTCTCAGGTTCTAAAACGGCTCCGAAAGATGTCCACTTAATATTATTCGATAGTCGAGTCTCGGGTATTATCTTTATCAACATGTAAATGAGTCCTTGTTTCCCAATAAGTGGGTCATACCACTTTTAGTTTTACAAAAACTATTAAATTTTACGTCAATTAAATATAGTCCAATTATTACATTTTCCCAACATGCCTCGTAGATTAGATCATTTCTCCTAGACCGTAACTCGTCACGGTGAGTTCTTTATATCACAATTATCCTTAACTCATGGAACTTACTGATATCAAGTCCAATTAATCATAAATTATGTTTAACATAGATTAATGACCCGTTTTCATATTTAGAAGTGTTGGCTGTTTTTGGCTGCCAATCTCGTTCTAGCCGTTTTGGCCGCCATTTCCAAACCGTAATGAATTGGTAAAGTATCCAATTGATTCTAGTTCTTAATAACGTTATCTAAAACCTATAGTCTTAAATTTGTTATTGGTTCAGAGTTCTTATATGGGTTTTCTGTCCGTTAAGACAGTATGTTCAAAACTAACCCCTTTTACTATATTGGCAATAACTTCCTCCTCGAAAATCGCCTCGAAAAGCACCACCCGGAGTTTCCATCACAAAAATACTGTCTATAACCTAATAAACAAACTCAAAACTCACTCCTCATTTATATACAAGTTTTACCATGTTTTCTAATTGATCATAAGTTATCTTGTACTAGTTTATCCCTAGAGTTTGTTTATCAAGTTTTTAAACATCTTTAACCATATACAATGTCCAATAACCATATTTAACTATTACATACTTTATTTAGAGAGGGTCAATATAAAATACACATAATCAAATGATTATAAAATAAAATGGAAATAGAAATAACAAATGGACAAAATGATCCTTACAAGAAATGATCAAACCAAGGATAAATGAGCAAAGCTATCAAACCAATTATATCATTACTATTAATCCACCAATGATATCTTATAAGCCTTTTCAAAATACCTTTAACTTCAGCTCTAAAAAGATCTTCAATTGATTGACGATGTTGTTTAATGAGTGAAATGATTCAAGTAATGAATATAGAGCACTAAGCCTTTATTGTTTAACCCAAATTTTTGGTTAAGTAATCAAATATGAATGGTGTGTTGTGTTGTTGAGGTTGACGGCAAAAACCAAAGAACCAAGTAGTTGATATGTTTGTAATTTTACAATTGTGAATAAAGGTATTACATGAGTTATTTTGTATAAAAGGATAAGTGTAGCTTAATAAAAGACACGTGTTATCATTGTTATAATGAAGTTACACGCCAACTTTAAAGTGGGGCGATGTTTTATACAATAAAAATTTATCCCACAATCCGTAAAAGCGGGTATTATCGAGGTTCGGTAGGTTAAAAGTTACACGATTTAAAAGGTACGCGTAAAACACGAAAAATAAACGCTTAATATAAAATAAAAACGTTGAAATTTAGAGAACGTTGATATTTCAATAAATAAATGAGGATTATAATTTAATAAACATTAACGCGTCTTATAAACGAATGACGCTTAAAGGCTTAATGTAAACTACGAATAATGCTCGTAAAACGAGACATTAAAACGACGAAGATAGAAAATATTTCTATGTCATGATGAGGATATTTACGGTCGATGACGGACATAGACTTATCGATAAATAATAAATGACACGTATATGATACGTTAATGCCCTAACCTTGTCGGTTAGCCGAGAATTAAATATTATTCGTCGAACGAACATGACAAATAAAAGGCGAGTAGTAAATATTGGTCCGCATATTAGAAATAAGATTATAGCTCGGTCTAAATATTGATTTTAACGTTCGGGTTACTACATCATCTACCCCTTTAGGAAGTTATGTCCCAGCGCTTAGTTCGTCTCAATAGTCTTCGGTTAAAGGGCGAAGAGGTGAGAGATAGACAAGTCGTCGCTGAAGTTTCCAATGTAGGTTGGATGAACAAAATTCAAAGCCATGAGTATACATAACCGGCACAAATGAACGGTTTGAATGTAGCTTCAATCCTTATAATGAAAGAATTATACATAACTTGAAGGAGAAGCCATTGAAAGCGAAAAATTAACAAGTCGCCAATTTTTGGAAATGGTTCAAGGTACAATACTACTAGCTATCAAAATGCGGCGGTCGATGTAAGTTTGTAAATTCCACATGAAAGGTGAAGAGTGGAACGAAGTGGACGCATTTGGGAAAATTCCAATGCGACAATCAATTCAAAACCTCGGTGATCACATCGATCAAATCGAAACACATATCGATCACGGTTCTCGTAAAAGAAACTACGTCATAAAAAAAATCACATTGATAGTACATAATTCCATGAAAAACATTACAAAATATTCAGGACGAGGTAATTATTACTATTCATACAAAATCACCTATTGGCATGATCTCAAACATGCATGCCTATTCCGTCAAAAGGGAATTCATCGATACGAAAATCGTTCAGAGTATACATTACTCTATCGAAAGCACTAAGATCCAAGTCAAACACAAACCCATCACAAAGTACATATAATCACATTACGACATGCTTGTAAAATACTCAATCCATGTTAAATCAATAAGTTTAATCATGTTAACTCGTGCTTGCTAAATAACCAAGCAATGATAAATTAGAATATTTGACAGGATTTTCGGATAAGTCCATTCAAATGAAAGTTTTCAAGTTAAAGGATGTTCGCGATCTTGATTTCATAGATGCAAATCGAAAATTATTTTCGTCATCAGAGGGTGCTCACACACGGATCTATACTCAAATGACATTACAGGGTGCTCACAAACGGATCCATACACAAAAGATATTACAGGGTGCTCACAAACGGATCCATACCCAAAAGATATTCTCATTACGTTTGAAAAATTATTCGATGAACCATCGAGAATAGCAAGAAAAATTACAAAATCGTTTCATTCACGATGAGTTTCGATGATAACTTAACCATCGGTTGATCCACTAGTACGCACTTAAATCTTAGTGTCGATTAGACAAGTCGTCTATCCTTGGAACGTGTAATGGTTCTTAACGATCAGCTTATCAAGCTTACGATAGTCCCGACACATTATAAATGGTCCATAAATACAAAGCACAACTTGGGAAAATACTAATGGGTTACTCGTACATAGACGATAATCAATAATAACCATAAGGACGGTCGTAATGAAAGAATCCTACCAAGGAAACACGAGTCGAAGAAATACATCTGTATACAAAATAATCAGAAACCAACTCAGGCACACTTGAGCCCACTCATTTATAATTCGTTGTTTACATCCAAAGACGTCCCAATCCATGTAAACAAGAATTATAGATTTATGGTTCGGGAACTTATAAATTTCTTGTTCAAATAAAAAGGCGTCCCAATTTATTTCAACAAGACGATTATAAGCCATCCTACTCAATAATGCTGTCACAGAACACAATATCATAACCAAATTAAATTCCACAGAACACAATATCATAACCAAATTAAATTCCAAGAAAAATACAGGGTGTCAAACTTACTCCATGATTTCTGTATTCAAACGTCCCATTCTATCTGAAAAAGAAACCATCGACAATCTAAGGTCAAGTGGTTTAAAACTCTCTTATTAAAATGTCCCAATCCATTTCAATAAGAGAACCTTAAACGACACATAGTTGGGCGATTTAAAATCATTATATTTAAATGTCCCATTCCATTTAAATACAAAGTATTAAATTTCTCAACTAATGACTACTATGAGCATATCTTTGTTGTACCCAAATTATATATAATTGATTGGGTATATATATATTTTTGGTCCAACACTGGCATCCTCCTTTTCGCCAACAAAACATAATCAAACACAATAAATTAAACGTCTTATTACGTATAAGATGTCTCCTTGAAAAAAATGATTCTTTAAAATTATAAGGAGTACATAAATAAAATAACATGTTTATCAATTACGTTTCAAAAGAATATGTCCTAAAATGGCACATCACAATGCGATGACAACAGTCGAGCTTAAATTAGTCGATATGCGATATATTATGAAACAATATATATGTACTCAAAATATCAAACGAGTTCCATACTCGCATTCGGATAATAAATTAATTATCGAGAAAGGTGGTTGGCGGCGAGGCCAAACTCTCTATAAAACCATATCATAAAATGTACGATAATCACGCAAGGACCATTGCTTCATGCGTAATACCCTTAAATACCATAGTATATACATTCATATACATACAACCATTTCTACATACACATAGGATCACATTATCACAACCAAGCATTGGTTTCTAGGATCCATGAGCGCGTGGATACTTTGTAAGGTAATCAAACAATTTTACGAAAGAGCAGTTATAGTCTAGGTTTTAAAAATGACCTAGTTCGCTATAACTAGTTCTCTGATACCAATCTGTAACTCCCCCAATTTTACAAGGCAGCGGAATATCAACATTGGGCGTTACTTCATAGCACATCACACACAGTCATAGAAAACGACCTCAAAAGAGACGTTTTAGAAAATAAACCATTCGATAATTTTATTAATTCAGAGTTAATTAAAAAACAGGTCCCAACAATTTATATAAACCTTAATAAAAATAAGGATTTGTCAAATGTATCGAATGGAAATTATTTGTATTGCCTTTACTTAACCTGCGCGGCACCATGCTCCAGCTGCTCTTAAACCTACACACCTGAGAATACATGCTAACATGTCGACACAACGGTTGAGTGAATTCATAGGTTTTTAAATAAACAATAATGGGTTTTTAAATAAACCATAAAGCTTTTGAACACAAGAAGCTCATCCACTGGCGATATTGTAACACATACAATATCAATACTCCACACTATTGCGCTAAGCTCATGACACCGATGCCTTAATTAATAAATTTTCCCTAGTCAGGTATCTTGCCAAATACCCCATACCTCACGTACAACACACCCAGCTGAGCCTCCAACTCACAGGTGCGACCTGCCTGGGTGGGGGTCATCATTCCCAATGGATCCATTCGTCTGTACGGGCGCCTACCCATCATAGGTAGTTAACGGTTCACGATTTATAGGGACTTTTCACTGGAAATAAGCACCTTAGCCTTACTAATAGTGGCTCATTACCTATACAATCAACGCTTGTGTTCATTTATCAAAAGCAATCAACTAAACGTCATGCGTTTATTTACAACAACTTGTATTCGTTCAAATCATATATTCAAACAACGAATGTTTATTTACCAAGAGCATGTATTCCCCCTCGCGGGCTTATAAAAACATATAAAGTAGTAACAGCGAGGCTATGAACTCACCTGATATATCCGTTACATGTTTATCGAGGACAAAACGCCCAATAGTCGACACACGACTTCACGAGATATCAATAGTTCATTGATCCAGCACAAAAGGCCTAACAGTCGACACGCGACTTCACAAGATATCAATCAATCGTTGATCGAGAACGAGATGCCCAACGGTCGACATATGATCGAATGAAACCTATAATGACGAGGCGCGTCTTAGGTTTGAGACTATACATAAGTCACACTTTAATGTGTAAATAGCATCTTTAGTAGATTTTGGACATTGTATAAGTTTTATAAACTTTTTACAATACTAATGATAAAAATTCATCATTTTCAAATTATTATAACATTTTTCACAACTAAGCCCATCATTAGCCCCCTAATGGCCCATTACAAGTTTATATGACTTAAATCCATTTCAAACTCATTATTGATCTCAGGTCCAATAATGGCCAAATAGCCATTATAAGCATCAATTGGGCTTTTGTGGCCCAAGTCCGCTTTATATAGTTCTCAGGTTCTAAAATGGCTCCAAAAGATGTCCACTTAATATTATTCGATAGTCGAGTCTCGGGTATTATCTTTATCAGCATGTAAATGAGTCCTTGTTTCCCAATAAGTGGGTCATACTGTAAAACCCGCATGCTCTTACCATGAACAGTACCCTTAAGATCGTACGTACATGATTAGAACTTTCCTTTTATAGCACGTTACGTTTCACGTATAAGAATTTTAAGTATTACGTACGTGTTAGAACACGATAAGTATTTATTACGTATGAACACACGATAATTATTCCAATAATAATTATAATTACAAACATGCGATCATGAAATCATGAACGTAATTTAATCACGAACTAATATTATTTACGTATATATATATTTATTACAAACACGAATAAATATATTAAGTCACGATGGATAACTAATTAAAACACGTAAAACACGAACACGAGAACACACTTATTAATTAGACACGGAAAATGTTAGGGTTACAAAAATTAGAAAAATTAGGGTTTTCTTTGATATCTTGTGAAGTCGTGTGTCGACTGTTAGGCCTAGCCCATTATTTTTACTAAACTTGGAAAAAGGAGGAAAACATGTTTCATTTTTACAAAAATTAGAAAACAAAGAAAACCCTAATCCTCCTTCTTCCTCTCCTTTTGGCCGCCACTTTCAAGAACACCAAAAGGGTGATTCGGTTTGATTTTAATCTTGGAATTAATACAAGGATCGTTGTGTGTTCGTCCTTATTTGATCCACGTATTCGGTATAGCTTTTAACCCTTTTCTTTTTATGTTTTAGTTTTGATAATCACATAAAATCATGATATTTTAATGAAACTAATTAAAAACAATTATAGTAAACATGTTAATGATCATGGGGTAAATCAAACAAGGGTTTTAGGGGTGTTGTGTTGTAGCCGACGCCTAACCGAGCCCTTAACGGGTCTCGGCTTGGCTTATTACACACCACCGAGACCATATGGTCTCGGTATGGTGGTGGTGATCCCACGACAGCAGCAAGACAAGGGTGAACCCCGACCTTGGTCGAGGTATGGTGATGGTTACGGGTCCAGTTCATGGGTTTTAGTCGGGTCCGGTTCATGAATCATTATTTTCAAGGTTTATGATTTTCACTAGTTATGTTTTAGACTTAAATTAAATTAATAAAAACATGACAGGATTAATTTAATGTACATGACTTAGGTTATAAATTTAATTAGTAATTCATGAATTTTAACCTAAGTATTTATATTTAATTAGACATTATAATTAATTAATTATTTAAAACCATGACTATAATTAATTAATTAACATGACTTAGGTTATATTATTAATAGTTAATAATACATGTTTTAACCTAAGTATATTACCTTTATTTAATTAAAATCATGTTATATTTAATTAAATACTTTTAACCTATAGTTTATTTAATTTACATGTAATAATTAATAAACTATACTTTATAATCATATGACTTAGAATAATAATCAGAAAACACTTAAGCTTATATAATTAGCTTATTTAACCAGCTTATATCTATTTATGGAAACTTTCTATTTTTAGAAACTTATTTATTTAAGGCAGCTAATCTATTTATGGAAACTTTCTATTTTTAGAAACTTATCTATTTTAAGTAGTAATTCTATTTTTGGAAACTTTCTATTTTTAGAAACTTTCTATTTTTGGAAACTTTCTATTTTTGGAAACTTTCTATTTTTGGAAACTTTCTATTTTTGGTAACTTTCTATTTTTGGAAACTTTCTATTTTAGAAAACCTGCTATTTTTAGAAAGTTACTTATTATTACACAACAAGTATAATAATACATGAAATACAAGTAATACTTAATCAAAATAGACAGAATATACGATAAACATAGTATAAAGCTTAAAACAGTAAATCATGACATGAAAATATAAAACAAGCTAAGACATGATATAAAACCAGTTACGTATTTAGTAATCAGATACTTATACACGTATGTATTTATCTAGCATTAGTGATACCGAAGTAGGACTCTCTTCTGTTCGTCTTCTTCGTTCACTGGACATAAGGTACGGATTCCCGTCCTTTCAGTATGGACATTCTTTCCTTATTAGGATTTCCCGTATGCAGCCAACTGTTTTCCCATAGTATAAGTTTGTATGTTTGATTGCGTATGTTTAATTAGAATACCTAAAGCCATATACATGCATGACCAGTTTCACCTAGTTATGGAGGTACCATAACTATAACACTAGAGGCATTGGTGTTATGACTTCCTCACGGGTGAGTGATTGCTCGTGGTGTCCCTTCAGCTTTTGGCCATATTATTATATTTATCATGTGGGGCCTATGGGTGCATCCTAGTTACATGTTTTCAGCAGATTACTCAGTGTGAATGTGTTGTGTGCCTTGCATCCTTCACAAGGAGCTGATCCCTCCTACCCAAAACCAGTATATTAAATTAGAGGCAGCCCCTCTAATTTGCATGACGAGGTCACCCCTCCAAGTATTCATGCACGTTGATATTTCATGACCTATATTGGCTAATGGTAAAATATGATAAACAGTTTTTATAAGATAAACATAAGGCTTTTCAAACTATAAAACCAGTTTTACTAAGACTTAACCGGGTTATTCATGACGTAGTTTCTTCTGCTGTTTCATGCTTATATGCTTATATTATTCATGCTTTGCTTGTATATCCGTGCACTGAGTGTTATGCTCAGCTGTTACTTTCCTTTCCATTTCCCAAAACGGCAGGTACCTAAAGTTAGACTGGAGCATTTGGAGGACACGCATAGGATGGGAGCTACCTTAGATTTCTTCTCCTCATGCCTTCATATTTATGCTTGTTTAGTCTTCCTTTTTGTTCACTTACTTTATTTATGTTTTGGGCTTATGTTTGGGAACCGATGTTTGATTCCGGTTTTCCCTATGGTCATGTATGTTTTACTACATATTACCTTGCATGCTTTGATGACACGCCATAATCACGCGTGACATTCCATTTATCAAAATGAGGTGTTACAATTATGGTATCAGAGCCAAGGTTTCGACCTGTAGGCTCTAAAACTCGACCTGTGACTAGTGGGTAGTCACCAGGAGCTTCCTAAGCCAACGTTTGTTATTCCACGTATTGATGTTTTCAGCGCATTGTTGTTTTAACCATGGTGTTTTCAGCACCTTGAGGTTTTAACCTGGATGTTTTTCATCGATATTGTTTTACTAATATGGATGGACAACCGCCATTCATATTTAGTTATGTGTCATGGTTACATGCATGACGTTCCTCATGAACTATGACTATGTGGACTTAACCTCAGTAGTTCATAATTAGTCACATAAAAAAAATTACTGATAAGTTTTGACAGATGAGTTTCATTTATTTATGTTTCATGTATCATTGTTGCAAGGATTATGACTAAGTAATGGTTGGTACAAGACTGACCCTATTTAGTCGCATGTGCTTTTATCGAAACTTTTAAATTTGGGACCGACCCATAGGCGTCCCCTCGCCATGTCTTTTGTTTTGAGACCGACCCATAGGCGTCCCCTCGCACATATAAAGGTTTTATAAACTACATTATGCATTCATGCACTGTATTTCATGCATAAAATTTTTCTCATGATTTATTGGCATAAATTTTTTTTTTCATGTCCCCTCATAAGTTATTATGTTTTTATGTTAAGTATGTTTTCATGCTACCATGGTTAACTTCTTTTTTATGTTGATTATATTTATACTCCTTCATGATTAATTTCATTCCAAGATTTTTTTATGTTGATTTCATCTTCATGTTAATTATCTCTTAAGTCTCCTTATGTTGATTATGTTCTCTTCATGTCGATCATGCCCTCATGCTAGACATTGAAAGATTCCAGTAAATCCTGCTTTCATGAATGTCATGGTTGGTTTTCATTGATCATGCTTTCAGGCAAAACATCTTGAATTTTGTGTAACCACACTTTAACGTTTCTCTTTGCAACCAGAATGAAGTATATACTGGCATTACCAGGTTATCATGATGGTTTTTCTAACCGTTTTACCTATTATAGTTCCTTTAAAATCATGACAAATGATCGACCACATACCGATCATTTCATGTGCACTCCATGTGTGCTCCTTGTACCGTATTTCATGTGTATTACACGTACCTTAATCCATGTGTATTTCATTTGCAATACTTCACGAGTATTCGCTAGTCAATTTTGAATCATCTCAGGCGTATTTTCAATTGCTGATATTTTACAAGATTGCTGATGCCGCTCATAACTTGGAGATGTTACTAAAGGTTGATGCTGCTAATTTTTGGAGATCCTACAAGACGAAGACAAAGGCGCCAGAGCAAAGCAATTGGACGAGAAGATGCTTCTCCATCAGTCGATTTTCATCAATCATTGTCCCAAATTCTTAGTTATATGTCACACGTCATTCAGCTATCGTTACAGTCATACGAGTGCAAACCGGTACCAGCCAACCACTCAGCTGAATAGTTACATGAATCACAGTCATGAGAATGACCGTCATGGAACTGACAGACAGGACGATAGTAACCACTACTATGACAGCAACTATCCTAGAGATCGCAATCGAAGCTCCGGCCGCGGACGTGATCAGACATACAATTGATCAGTAGTCCATCCGATCCGCCAATTCTGGCATAATAACCTAATATTGTGGTTCTAGTTATTTCACATCTCGAGACACATGTCAGGACATCGGTCAAGACACATGTCTCACGTATACTATCTGAAGACACATGTCAAGACACCAGTCAAGACACATGTCATGCTTATAGTTTCCAAGACACGAGTCAGGACACATGACTCACGTCCAATTCTGGAACATCCCTAAGAATTTCAGGGTACCGTCCAAAGGGTATATCCACTTTGTTGTGCCATGTATTAATCAGGCCACAATAAATTCAGTACCAGCACCGGCATATCAGTGAGATCCGTCACGTTTGCTCAATGACACTTTCATTCTAGCACCCATATTTCATATATATTCATGACCATAAAA
This sequence comes from Glebionis coronaria, assembly GCA_025667525.1. NCBI lineage: Eukaryota > Viridiplantae > Streptophyta > Magnoliopsida > Asterales > Asteraceae > Glebionis > Glebionis coronaria. The sequence goes on along the minus strand of JANFOE010000600.1, from coordinate 10,372 downwards.
GACGCCATTCGTATTCCCTATGTATACGAAGGTTTTCCTTCAACCTAATGATGAGATCCAAGCTGCTAACGCATTACCTCGGACAGGCACGAGTTGAATTTAATTCTAATTACGGACTACAAGCAGCACACCCTGCTACGATGCATGATTTTGTACAGTAATGTGCATGCCCCTGCATACATTCAACATGGTTTTCCATAAGGAAAATCAGTACAAATTATCTATGCTTCTCAAGCACGTGCCTTGTTAGCCATGAATGCTAAAATTGTCTAGCTGACAGTTAAGACACGACCACTGAAGTTTCTTTACGCATAATCAGCTGATTATACCAAAAAATCATCCCATAGATTTTAGCAGAACCCTCAAGGAGGAGGACGGTAACATGAGATTATGTGTTGATTACCGTCGATGTAAACAAATCACCATTCATAACCGTTATTCTCCTACACGTATAGAAACATGTCCAATCGACCTTAGGGTGTTAATCACTTTCCAAGATCGGACTCATGATCATGCTGCCAATAGTGATGAGCGAAAGAGCAGTTAATGTCCATGACTGCTGATAGGTGTGAAAACACCCATCCTTTTACCACTTAATTACAATAATAACCAGGCCAAAACGTGTATTTTATGTCGTAAATTTCGGAATTATACGTGGTTCGTGTTTTTGTTGTGATTTAGGACGAAAATGTGAAAAGGGAGAAAACACGGGCTTTCACGGGCTTTTATCAAAGAAAAAAGACAAAAGACGAAGTCAAGAAATCAAGAGTGCAAAAAGAACGGAAGTCCAAGACCTATTCTAAAGATTTATCGAAGAAAAAGTCCAAAGACGGAAGTTTAATAAAAGCCGAAGAACTCAAGTCTAAATTAACGAAGAAATTACAAGACAAGTTTATTAATCCCGAGACAAAAGTCGAAGAATTAAGAAGACGAGGACTAAACGAGAAATAAAGAAAGAAGAAAGAGAGGAGGAAGCTTCCACTAAGCATCTCCTCCTCCACTATAAATAGGATCATTAAGATTTCATTTGTCTTTGTTAGCTAATTTTGACAAGATTAGTTTTCCACCATTTTAATTACTTGCTCATTTATTTCATTGTCATTTTAACTGCACTTTAATTCCTTTAATTATCAAGTAAGTTTCCTTTTTATGTTATTGAATCTTTACTTTTCTTGTTAATCTCCTATCTACCTTTCTTGTTTAATCTTTAATCTTTATGCTTTATGTTTATGTTTATGTTCTTCAATTTTTATTGATTTGATTAAGTGTGTTTTGATTATTGTGGTTTTTATTGTTAGTTTTATTGATTTGGATTGATAGGTTATCATTAGTTGATCATTTGTGGTTAGTTTGGTTTAATCTTTTGGTTGATTTTGATTTGATTAGATTGAATTCGTAGCTTTTATCTTTTCTGTGTTCTTCGCTATATTTGTTTTCCCAGGTTATTCCGGATCAAGGCAAAATATTCCGGATCAGCAACATATTTCGGATCAACAGATATTCCGGATAAACCAAATATTCCGGATAAACTTGTTATTCCGGATGAAGTGATTTTCCGAATAAAGGTCTTAGTTTAAAATATTCCTGATCAGCAACATATTCCGGATCAACTTGATATTCCGGATCAACTTGTTATTCCAAATCAGCAACTTATTCCGGATCAAGACATTCCGAATGAAGGTTTGAAAGTTATTCCGAACCAAGTGAATTTCAAATTATTCCGAACGAAGAATTTTATTCCGGATAAAGGGTTTATTCCGGATGAACTAATTATTCCGGATGAAGGAGTGATTATTCCGCATGAACAAACTTATTCCGGATAAAGGATTTCGTTTGATTATTCCGAATAAGCTTATATTCCGGATGAAGTTTTATTCCGCAAGAGGTAATTATTCCGAGTAAAGAAGAATTATTCCAGGTGAAGGTGACATTCCGAACGAGTAATTATTCCGAACGAAGGTTTATTCCGAATGAGCTGTTTTTAGTTTATTTTAAGTTTATGTTTTTAAATTCTTTAGCTTTAATTTTCCCGCCTTTTTCCTTAGTCGCACTTTAAGTTTACTTGCCTTAGATTTATTTTAAGCTTGCCTTTAGTTTAAGTTTAAGTTTGTCTTTAGGATAGTTTTAAGTTCGCGTTATTTACTTTTCGTCTCGCTTTAATTTCTCGCCATTTATTTTCAATTAGTTTAGATCTAAATTACCGCCTTTTACTTTAAAGTTTTGCACTTTCCTTTTACTACAACGACCAAATCTTTGTTTTCACCAAAAGACAGCCGAGTCGCACATTAATCCAGTAATCAATTCGATTAGACCACTTCAACGAACTTTAATTTTTATACTGGGTAAAAAATCAGTTATTAAATGGCGCCGCTGTCGGCTCTTTTCGTAAAGATTAACGGTTTTCTGTGAGAGACGCGTTGCTTTTTGGGAATCGTTCATTCGTGAGCGTTATTTTCTTGCTTAAATTTCCAAAAAATCCATAAAAATTAAAAAATTTCAAAAATCCAAAAAGATTTTATTTTCTTTATAGTGTATATATATTGTCTATTGCTTTGGTATCTTTTTCTTTCGCTTTTGCAGGTGTATGCGTACTAGATCTTCAACTTATCCAGAGCCCGAGACTCGTGAAGATTTAGCTATGGCAGGTGTGAACAACAACAATAATCCACCGTACCTCAACAATAACAACAACAATGTTCTTCCACAGCCCGATCTTCGGACAATGGAGGAGCTTTGTCAACCCACAATGTTTGGACGAGGAGGACCGATTGCGCCGATGCAAATCACGGCTCCGGAGTTTTCGTTGGAGCATCATATGATCCAACAAGTGAAAACTAATCCATTTCACGGATTGCCTGATGATGATGCCAACAAGCACCTCGACAAATTCATTACTATTACCCAAAGCATGAAGTTGCCCGGTGCTACAATGGATGTTCTTCGCCTTCAACTCTTTCCACATACTTTATCACACCACGCCGAAAAATGGTTTGATCGTCTCCCGAAGAATTCCATTCATACTTGGGACGACATGACTCAACGATTTTTGTCGCGCTACTTTCCACCATCCATGGTCACGAGCCTTCGAAATCAAATCAGCGGTTTCATGCAAGAACTCGATGAATCTCTCTTTGATGCTTGGGAAAGATATAATGTTTTGATCGATCGATGTCCAAACCACAACATGCTCCCCGTGACCTTAATTGATACTTTCTACAACGGTTTGACTTTTCGTGATCATGATACGATTAATGCAGCCGCCGGTGGCACATTTATGAAAAGAAGACCCGAGGAGTGCATAGAGCTTATTGAGAACATGACTACTCGTCACAAAAATTGGTATTCCTCCGCATCTTCAAGGAACAACCCGAGATTCAATGTTTCTTCTACTTCAGCACACCCAGACATGACCGAATTCACCCGCATGATGGCCGAAATGAACAAAAATATCTTGGTCATCGCTACAAACCAACAACAACAAGTTAAAGAGGTAGCCATTCCTTGTGAGACATGCGGCGGTCCTCACTCATACACTGATTGTCCTTCTACTCAAGGCAATCCGGAAAATGTGTATGCGGCTGATGATAACTATTCACCAGAAAATTACCAAGCCCGACCTCAAGGGGATCGAAATTTGCTAAGTTATCGGTCGAACAACTATCTTTCCCCCGGTTTTTCTCCTCAAAACCACAATCCCAACAACAACTACACTAGAAGAAACCAAATCCCACCTAGAGCTTCTAATCCTTATCACCCACCCGCTCAACAAGCCCCACCCATGAATCAAGATGTTGAAGCTTTAATGAGAACCTAAGGAGAGCAAATCAAGAATCTACAAAGCCAAATTATCAATTTGAAAGGGGATATCACTAAGCAAGGGAATGACATTAGATCCGAGCTTCGAAATGATATACAATCCTCCTTCAGCAATCAAACGAATGATTCGAAGAATATGCTGGCTAGTTTCTTACCAACCATTCAACCCTCTACTTCAGGCTCTCTACCTTCAAACACCGTCACCAACCCGAGAGCGAATGTGAGTGCTATTACTACCCGTAGTGGAGAAACTTTCGTAGGACCATCTATCCCACCCCCAGTTACACCATCTACACCTCCTCCACCACCATTTATCCCTACTACTCCCACACCTAGTATTAGTTAACCATTACCGTCTCCGCCTCGTCATGAAGAAGTACCCAAGAAGAATCCTCCAACCCCACCTTCCACCTTTAACCCTTCAACATCTCAACCTTCACCTTCTACACCTCCACCACCCAACCCCAGCATTCCTTACCCTTCTCGACTCAACAAAGCTAGAATTTTGACTAAGAATGACGTTCGAGTCTCTAACTTTTTGGAAAAGATTTCCAGAATGACCGTCACCTTTACCCTTGTTGAAGCTCTTGCCCAAATGCCACAATTTGTCAAGATGTTTAAGGAATTTCTTAATAAGAAGGAGAAGATGGTCGAGTTTGTTAATACTCGCTTGAATGAAAATTGCTCTGCAATCCTTCTTAAAGAACTTCCGGAAAAACTTGGAGATCCCGGTCGTTTTGTGCTACCTTGTACTTTTAACCAAACCGACGAATTTACTGCCTTAGCCGATCTCGGGGCAAGTATAAGTTTGATGCCTTTCAGCGTTTGGAAAAAGTTATCATTGCCCGACCTTACAACCACCAAGATGACTCTTGAGCTAGCCAATCGAACTCTCGCTTACCCCGTTGGTATTGCCGAAGATGTGTTCATTAAAGTTGGCACATTCACTTTTCCGGTCGACTTCGTCGTTGTTGATTATGAAATGGACCCTCTTATTTCGTTAATACTTGGATGCCCATTTTTGAGAACCGGTAGAGCTTTAATAGATGTTGATAAATGTGAACTCATCTTAAGAGCCGGGGATGATGCACAAGTTTTTGAAATGGGGAAGCTTACAAGCAAATATAATGGAAGAGAATCAGCGAATATGATTAATGTGCTTGATGATTTTGTCGTCTACAACAATCCTCTATTCGATTCTTGCAATGATAATCCACTGTTTCAAGATGATGTTGATGATTCTCTCTCCAATTTGGAACCTCCACCCATATATGATTCCCCACCGATCTATGATGCTTATGATGATGATTCTAGCTCCGATGGGGATGATTATGATGCTTTTACTTCCGAGTATCCCGACATGCCCACTTATGATGATTTTGATGAGGCCGATACTCTCTCGACTGATTCTTCACATGATGAAGATCCTCCGCCAACCATGCTTAATCCTACTTTGGATGACTACTCATTTGAGGAAGACTTTTCTACTTTTCTTAATACATACTTCCCTCATGAGAGTGATGCCCCTCCTTTGGACTTTGATGATTATGGTCTTCATCCTTCTATGAATTTGAAGAAAATTCTTTCAAAGGAGACGACGCCGGACGACACCAACATCCGCAGCACGTATGTTTTGACACCTCTTTGTCCACCTTCTGAGGACGAGGTTGTGCCTTTTCTTCGCGGATGTTCTTCAAATTCTGTTGAGCCTGAGTGTTATTTTCCCCTAAAGGAAAAGGTGTTCGACCCCGGTATTGCACTTTTCAAGCCATCTTAGTATCCATCTGATGAAATAAAAGGAAAAATCTTTGTAACTTATGAAGATATGCTTGCACCTCATCACCCTTGCTCCCACCATGCTCCATCTTTGCTTAAGGGAACCTTGCCTACTCTTCTTTGGCTTGCCTTGTTCGCCTTAAGTTTGTGATATTTGATGGACGAAAACTATGTCTTTGATCCCGGTGGATGTTTTTCAAGCTTCTTTCCATGATAATCAAGGTCGAGTCAGGCTCACGACTCAGTGATCAAAAATCAAGCGCTTCTTGAAAGGCAACCCAAGTATCTATCTTTTAGCTATCTTTATCCTAAGTGTAGGGAGACCCGTTGGTGTTTGCTATTTCCTCTCTTCTCATATTCAGGGATTCGAGCATTCAACGCCACACTCTTGATGATTTTTGACGACCCGTGATTCCGTGTTCCCGTCTTCCCGGTTCTATCCTAAACTCTTTTCGATTCACTATTTTATATTTCTCAATATTAAATAGGAATCTCTTTAGTCGTCTCTTCCTTAGCAAGATTTAATCAACGTGCACAATGTCCTAAGTGTAGGGGAGTTTACTCCCACATGCTTAAACATTGAGGACAATGTTTATATCAAGTGTAGGGGGGACTTCTATCGAAGTTAAGTGGTCTTTTCCTTGTATTTGTCCTCATTTTAACCGGAAAATTGATTTTTCGACATTTTTCAAAATTTTTGATCTATTTTGGCCTAGTAGTTTTACCTTTGTATAGTTATTTTATTTCTTTACTAGAATAAATTTTAATAAAGTGGTTTTAATTTTCAACGTTGTGAATCTTTTGACTCAACCCGAGTTTACTTATCTAAGTTTACTCTAGCTAGTATCCTTAACGTGTTTAAGTCAAGTTTTGCTAGGCTTTTATATAGGGAGCTATAAAACGCGAAAGTCTTAACTCTCACGGGTTAAGAACAAGAACTTTTCGCAAGTTCCTATAATTGATCCTAGAGAGTCGTTCATCAAGGGAACTTTAAAATGCGATTTCTAAACTTAAAAAAGTCTAAGAATTTGCAAGATCCTATAGATGACTCGAAAATTCAAAACTTTGATTTAATTGGCTAAGCATCCACGAGTCTCATTCCTTGAGATTTTAAACTGTGGAGAACGAGAGATGATAGAGTCAATTATAAGTTTGGTACTCTTTCGTGAATTTATATGAGTTGATTATAAGCCTATTCTCCCATCGCTTACTAATAAATTTATCTGCAATAAATAAGGTTGTACGATTTGAAAAGTTACTTAGCTTCTATGTGACAATCCGTCAATTTATGGTCGATATTTTATTCTCAATATTTATTTGAAAACATTATTTTAATGTTATATTATGAACTCACTTATTTTTGGGAAGAAATTTGGATTTACGTCTTGAAGTAGCATCGACTACGTCTAAACCGAAGGATTCTACGTTACGTGCTTACGCTTACATACACCGTCTTTGGTGACAATCCGACATTTCAGAAAATAAATTGTCCGTGAATATTATTTTGGAGTTTTAAATTTGAGTTAGTTCATAAACTCACAAATTTACGAGAAGAGATTAGGACTTACGATTTTATTTTAACGTCCTTTACGACTAAACCGGAAACCTTAGGATTACGTATTTACGTCTTCGAACTCCGTTTTTGATGAGACATTTTTTATTAGATTCGTTTTGTGCCGTTGATTCATAATTTATAAAAACGTTTTTCGTAAAACGACCCGAGGGCACGCAAATCGAGGAAACTAGAATCAAGGAGTACCCGTAAATAAATGGGGATGAGACAAGTGGGACACTTGTCCCACCCCCACTCAAACCGGCCTAACCAAGCTAACCAACACCATGAGGTGTCAAAACCTCATAAACAAGTTTACACTTGTTACTTTGTGCTTACAAAGTAAGCAAGCTTACAACAAAAACCATCCAACACAAAACAACTAGTCTCATTTCTCATGCAAAACCACAAACTCTCCTCCCTCTCTCCATTAATGCCGTCCCATTTCTCCCCTTAAACCACCACCGTTGATCAAAAGTAACCATGAAATCTCATGGTATTCATACACATGTTGAAGCCCTTTTTGAAACCCTATTGATTGGTGGTGCTTATAACATCCAAGGAGGAGTTTCCATGGAGTATTAGGGCTGATTTTCCACAAGGAGATTATGAAGATTGGTGGTCTTGAAGATGGTCTTGGCTATGCACAAGTTACTCCATCAAAATCCATGTTTTAATCACAACCTACATCATCATGGTGGTATAAAGATTGTCCTCCTCATCATCTTATTATTTTTGATTATGTAATCTTGTATTTATTTTACTTATGTATATGTATATGATGATGAATGACGATTAAAAATATTGTGTGGGGATTTGGTGTTGATAAACAAGCTTAAAAAGATGAAAGACTATAAGAAACAAGGTTAATATCTTGGTTAAATTTGTTGGCTGTATAAAACAGTAAAGAATCAAATGATGAACTGATAAAAATAGCATAGATTAATGGATTTACAGTAAGCTATGGGTCTTGTACACATGTGATAGTTGGCCATGCAATGGAATCATTGTAATGAGTGAGATATGATCAAAAGAAGTTTAAGTTACAAATCTGAGTTAACTGTTTTGGACGATTTTTATAAAATACTTAGAGGATGATTTAACAGTAGCTATACGAGAGTTAAATGGAGCACATATCATGTAGTTTATGTGATAAAAATTTGAGCTTCTATCTCCATATAGAACTCTAGATATGGCAGTTTTGGTGAAGATGAAAATAAAAATCAGATTTTGGAAATTAAAGTATAATACTATTATATAAGCACTCAAAATTTAATAGTATAAAATATAAATTAAAACCCACTAACTTACATAATACATTTTTATAAATATGTACAATGGTAAATAAGTGGACATTTTATAAAAATGGTAACTTGTTAAGTCTTATAAGTAATAAAAACTATAAACTTGATTTTTACGACTTTTTCGGCTATTACCGTAAAATTAACGTTTTTCGCCAATTAAAACTTAGACGATCAAACCCGTCTAATGTAAGGTTTTTAAAAGTCATATACCGATATATAAGTATCTAAAACAAGTAAAAACCGATAAAACCCGAACTATAGGACATACGGACATTAACGAGCTAAGTAAACATATTGGACTAATAATTGGACTAAATAAGTTAAACACTTATAAAAAGAACTTATTGGACTTAACCCATTTAGGCCCAACTTGTAAAGTGTAGATACTGATAATATAAGTATAACATGGATTATAACAAGTTAAAGAACTTATAATAAGTTTATTGGACTTAAAACACGTAAATAGGTAAAACTAGTAAACTAGTATAAACGTTACCGACACATAACTCTAAAATGAGCAAACGAGAATATGTAAACCCACTTGATCATCATATATATAAAATCATCATATGTATACATAATTGTTATTTTCATAAAGTCATTGGACATGAGTCTAAGACGAGTATTATTTGTCTAGGTTTCCGTGATTGAAGCACGTACCGTACATCCGAATTGCCGATAACCCGCCTTCCCACATCAACGTGAGTTCATAGCCTCACACTCTTTTAAATGTTTTATGAAATGTTTTATAAACCCGCGAGGGAGATAACATGTTAGTTTTTATAAAATAGGACACCATTTGTCCCGATTGTTTGCTTATTGATTTGGACCCGAATGATTGTATGACCCGATTGTATGACCCGATAAATGATTAAAGGACCCGATAGATGAAATTAAATGGATTATTAAAGTTAGGTTATGTCACTAAAAGTCCCATTAGCATGAATTGTGAACAACCGGGATTTGGTAGACGCTTATGCATATAATAGTACTATTTGGGGACGATCACCCCAGTTCGCGCCTTGACGGTTGATCCCCGTCGTGCCACATTGATTGGTAAGCGAATTTATGTATGAGAAGATTTCCTTAGCGTGACCTTTGTGACGACACGCTACTTTAGATGGGCAAATTGAGTATCGGGTTAGCTACCCGTTGTTGGTTTAGTAAGGTAACAATGTCATGCGGCTTATAATAATCCAAATTAACGAAATACTACTAGACGCTCCGAATTACGATGTATTGCCTGACTAGCAATACAGGGTCATACTATTGATATTATGTTCGTGTTTTGGTTTTCATAACCACATTCATATAACTGTTTTTATTTTCATACAACGTTATAAGACGTATTGTATGATTGTTTTTACGACATTGGCTCGTATAATAATTTTTAAGGCAAATGCCTATATTATGATTTTGATAAAGATTTGTATAAAATGACTTTGGCTATTTTATGCCCTATTAAAATGATTTGTACAAAATGATTTTCAGTAATAATTTTATACTGATATTATATTGATGGAATTTATTAAACTCTATGAATTCACTCGGCGTTATCGCTGACCTTTTCTTTTAACATGTTTTATCTCAGGTACTTGAAGGTAATTATCGGGAAGACGACAAGAATTCATGGCCCGCACTTAAACAATATTTTCCATTCAAATTCTTTGTAAAACTTGTATGAATTAATATGACTTGGGACCGATGTAACTTTGATATTTATGAATGGAAATGCTTTATTGTTAAAACGACGCGACTTTTAAGCGTTGTCTATGATGTGAGTAATGTGCTATCCCGTAACACCAACTTGTCTTCCGCTGTACTGACTTGTATAAATTTGGGGGTGTTACAGTTTGGTATCAGAGCTCTCGTTATAGAGAACGAAAGATTTTTAAAACCAAGGTTTTGAATAAAACATTTCAAA
>JANFOE010000599.1:637500-665863 GCA_025667525.1 Glebionis coronaria | reverse complement strand
ATATTTAATTCCATTAAAAGTTTCCGCTTTTACGACCCGTTACTCAACACTTTACCAAAACTACGTTTTTCGGACTGAATTTGCACTTTGACCAAGTCGGACTCATTTGACCCATTTAAAATATGCCATTGACCCATTTGAAACCTAAGTCTAATACTAGACTCAAATATGCAGGTTTGAGACCAAAAATCTTCCTTTGACCATTTACCAAACTATACCTATAGTCCCCGGGATTTGACCTAAAACCAAGCATAATTTCGGATTATGAAGGTTTTCATCTCCCGGTACACGATTTTCAAAACATCATAACTTTTGACTCGTTAGGAGTCGTAAGCTCTATCTTATACCAAATCGAAGCTAAGAAGACGCTCTACAAGTATATCCTAGCCACAAGACCTGTTTACAAAATAATTTTTATGAAAACACTTCAAACCTTCTGCCTAAAATCACCTATCCCAAAATCAATCCAACACTCGTTTCCAACCCATTTATCGACACTAGACCTCAACCTAAGCACTCCTAATCATACCCAATCATACTAATCAGTCCTAAACACCCTAAGTATCATATCCATCTCAAAACCCAAACACAAAATCAAACATGCAAATGGTTTTACCCATTCAAAAACATCTAAAAACAAGAACAAATACAAAATCCATCAACAAAATAACAATCACCATGATCCCCCAAACACCCCCCTTTGTGCCGTGGGGTTTGGATGATCAAAACCCCCCAACCAAATTGATTTTGGTTGGTTTGTTGAGTGATTAAACATCCTACATACATGAATTAAACATGCATACAACCAATTAACATCAAAACCCACTTTGAAAAATCCATTGATTCTTGGAAAAAATTTTGTGGATGCATGTATGATTAAAGTATATGAAAAGGATGGGAATGATGTAACTAGATGTGGTCTAAACTTACTTTTGATCAAAACAAGCTAGAAAAAAATGGTGGTGGTGGTTTGGGGTGGTTTGGCTGTCGGCCTAAAGAGAGAAAAGGGAGGGGGTGAAAATTTTTTGAAGTGAAAATGTGTTTAGTGTGTGTTTGTTTCCCTATTTTGTAAAATTGGGAGGGACCTTGGGTGAAATTTTAGCTTTCTTTTGTCCTCAAGTGAAAACGACCTCATAAGTTTACGGGATTGACTCACTAGTCATTTTTGAAAATTTTACGGGAGTCGGGGATCATCCCGAACACTCCAAAATATTTTTAGGACACTTTAAATGTACCCGGAAAGCAATAAAACTCACCTGACTCGACTTAACACGAACCGAAAGTAAAATTCTCGAAAAATTATAATATCGATAAAACGACAATAATCATAGGAATTTGGGCATCCATCGGGATCGTAGTCGTCATCGTTCTTCTTAAATCGTCAATCGTCAAAATTACGACTTCAAATATCTGTTTCAACAAAAATGGTAAAATATATAGAAAATAAAATTTATTAAAAATTTCAAAAATAAGCGTAATTTAGGGTAATGTAAGTGACCTCGGTTCTAGGGTATCACATCCACCCCTCCTTAAAGAGAGCGACGTTCCGGTGCTCGCCTCTTCTTATACTCACATTTCGTGCCGCTGGAACAGATGAGGATACCTTTCCTTGAAAAAGTCCTCACGTTCCCAAGTGTATTCCGGTCCACGCCTAGAATTCCATCGAACCTTCACAATGGGAATTCTACTATGCTTCAGCCTCTTGACCTCTCGATCCATAATTTCCACGGGTTCTTCCACAAAATGCATTTTGTCGTCCAGTTGAATCTCGTCCAAAGGAATCACCAATTCCTTATCCGCCAAACTCTTCTTCAAATTTGATACGTGAAACGTGTCGTGAATAGCACTAAGCTCGTTCGACAACTCTAACTTATACGCTACTGGTCCAATTCGTTTAACAATCTTAAATGGTCCAATATACCTCGGACTCAACTTTCCTTTCTCTCCAAAACGAATTACACCCTTCCACGGCGAAACCTTAAGCATAACCATATCTCCGACTTCAAATTCCAACGGTTTTCTTCTGTTATCGGCATAACTCTTCTGTCGGCTTCTCGCAGCAAGTAATCGGTTCTTGATTTGCACAATCTTCTCGGTCGTCTCCAAAACCATTTCGGGTCCAGTCAATTGACTTTCTCCTACTTCACTCCAACACACAGGTGATCTACACTTCCTTCCATACAACGCTTCGAATGGTGCAGCCTTGATGCTCGCATGGTAACTATTATTATACGAAAACTCCACTAAAGGCAAGTGGCGTTCCCAACATCCTCCAAAATCAATCACGCATGCTCGGAGCATGTCCTCCATCGTCTGAATAGTTCGTTCGCTCTTCCCATCAGTCTCCGGGTGATAAGCCGTGCTCAAACTCAATTCAATGCCCATCGCACGTTGAAGTGATTTCCAAAATTCCGAAGTAAACCTACTATCGTGATCCGAAATGATCGATAAAGGTACTCCATGTCTGCAAACGATCTCCTTCACGTACACACTGGCCAGCTTCTCCATACTGTCCGTCTTCTTCATAGGTAAGAAGTGAGCAGATTTCGTCAATCTATCCACTATTACCCAAATCATATTACATCCACTAGGAGTTCTGGGTAAACCCGTCACGAAATCCTTAGCGATTCTCTCCCATTTCCATTCTGGGATCTCTGGTTGTACCAACAGCCCAGACGGCTTCTTATGTTCGGCTTTAACCTTCGCACAAGTCAAACACTTACTGACGTAACGAGAAATATCCGCCTTCATATTCGGCCACCAATAGACTTTCTTCAGGTCATGATACATTTTATCCGATCCAGGATGTATCGAGTACTTCGACTTATGAGACTCGTTCATAACCAAATCTCGTACTCCAGGCTTTCCTTCCTCAGATGGACACAACAGTAACCAAATCCGATTCTCGAAATATCTCAGCCCGTCTGACCTAACCACAAAAAGAGGTTTCAACATTCTTCCCAAGTTCTCAACATCAACATTCTCTTTCATTAAACCCTTCTCTTGAGCCTTCAGTATTGTTTCGGTTAAATCAACACTCTCAGTCATTACTAAAGCTCTGACTCTCAAAGGTTTCTCTCGATCCTTCCTACTAAGTGCATCCGCTACGACATTCGCCTTACCAGGATGGTAGCGAATTTCACAGTCATAGTCACTCAGTAATTCTACCCATCGCCTCTGTCTCATGTTCAACTCCTTTTGGTCTAAAATGTGCTGCAAACTCTTGTGGTCAGTGAATACAACACACTTCGTCCCATACAAATAATGTCTCCATAATTTCAGCGCAAAGACCACAGCTCCTAATTCCAAATCATGCGTCGTGTAGTTCTCTTCATTCTTCCTCAGTTGTCTCGACGCATAAGCAATCACCTTCTCACGCTGCATCAACACAGCTCCATAACCCTTACGAGATGCGTCACAATACACTACAAAGTCTTCGGTTCCTTCTGGTAATGACAATATCGGTGCAGAACATAACTTGTCCTTGAGTGTTTTGAAAGCGAATTCTTCCTCATCTCCCCATTCATACACCCTATTCTTCTCGGTAAGCTTTGTCAATGGCTTCGCAATCAACGAAAATCCTTCAATGAATCTCTGATAATACCCAGCTAAACCAAGGAATTGTCGAACTTCAGTCGGCGTTGTCGGTGCCGACCATTCCCTGATCGCTTCGACCTTGGCAGGATCCACGCGAACTCTTTTGCTATCAATTACGTGACCAAGGAATTGCACAGACTCTAACCAAAACTCACACTTCGAGAACTTCGCATACAGCTTCTCTTTCTTCAGCAGATCCAATATCTTTCTCAGGTGCTTCTCGTGCTCTTCCTTACTCTTAGAGTAAATAAGAATATCATCGATAAAAACAATGACAAACTTATCTAGGTACGGCTTGCATACTCGATTCATAAGGTCTATGAACACTACAGGCGCGTTTGTCAATCCAAAAGGCATCACTCGAAATTCGAAGTGTTGTTGATCCCAAACTTAGATCGATTAGCTTTGTATATACGAGATTAGATCAAGTAATACACGTAAAGAAACCTTTGTATATGCTTTATGAATCTAAGTGTTATGCGGAATTTAACACTTAAACAAGAACACACAAGATGTAAACAAACTTTCACTTTGATTATCAATGTCGAACTTGCTTACAATGAAAGATGTTTACGAATGAGAACTTATATAAAACTTGATGTTAAACATTAACCTAAAGGCCTTCTTTTATAGATACAAGAAGCCTTGTACAATAATCTACGTATCAACTATTCTAGGTAAAGATAAATATAGAAAATACATTGTCGTTTCTATCCTTACTAGAAGTATTCTAGAATATAATAAACGTGTAGATTATATCTTCCATCAGTGCTTGTCTTAAATGTGTCAACGCTTGACTTTAACTTGTCAACGCTTGAGCTGTCAGCGCTTGCTTTGTTCTTGTCAACGCTTGAATTGTTCTTTTCAGCGCTCAAGTGATCTGGCCTTAATTTATTCCCAACAATCCTCCCCTAAACTTGATATCCACTCTTATGATCAAGTTTCTGAATAAGCATTAAGGACTAGGAGGAGTCTGACAAATCTTCTCATATTGGTAATGAATAAATCTGATCAAATCTTTTGCCACGTCACTTGAATAATCTATTTCCAGCTGAGTGTCCTTCATCTTTTCCAAAACAACCTTGGATATGAAATACTGAGCATCCACAAGTAGATACTCAGCAAACTTTGTAGAACTCAAATGGTATACACCAGCAGCTGAATATAACCTCCATTGAAGACCACTGAGGTCATCTTCAAGATCCTTCCAAATTGCAGGATCTTCATCTTTTGTCCCACACATTCTTTTGAATGTGGTCCAAAGTTTTATTCCATTAGCTGAAGTTGGTGCTTCAGCCTCATACTTGGTCTCCAGTAACCTCCAAAGGTCCACCAAGTCTTCTCTATCATAACTTGCAAATAAAGATATGAGAGTGGTAAAAGTGTGTACCTCCTTGCCAAATCTGCCAATCTTCCAGAACCCACATTCATCTTCCTCATAGCTCACAATTGGATTCCTGGAATCTAATGGTAACACTTGCACCATATCTGAAGCTTCTAATGGGGAGAGCTTGAGGCTCTTTCTTATAACTGCTTCACTTGGATATAGTGGATCCATATCTTTTGGAAACTCAAATTTAAATCCCTTCTTCACTGGTCTGGGAATCATCATAGCTTTCTTGATTTCCATTTCTTCTGCAAGTTGCTCCTTCCTTTCATCTGAAAGAAGTCTGAGAGTATTTGCTTTCTGCACTCTCACCCAAATGGGATAAGCCCTGTGTTCCAACTCATCAAATGTCAAAGCCTTCATCTTCTGATGTGTCCATCCAACTCCATGACATCTGAGCAACATAAAGTAGAGCTCCCTTCTATCCCTTTTCAACTCTGAGAGAATATTGCTTGCCTTGTGTTTCAAAATCACCTTACAATCCTTCTGAACTCTAAGAAGAAGCTCCAAACCCCATATTTTATCTGAAATGGTCAAGTCTGGATTATCCATGCAGCTTTCTTCCCAAGAATTGTACATTTGAACCACCTCTGGCATGTCAAAGTCAACCTGCAATTTCAATTCTCTCAACTTTTCCCTAGCAAACTCATCACCATACTCAAGCCTTTCTGGTTCTATAATCATCACACTTGAGTCTGAGCTTGCTCCATCACTTTCTTCTTCAAAAGTCACAACAAATGGTGACTTTTCCTTTTCATCTTGTTCCATAATTTGTGCAGCTAATCTTCTACCAAATTCAACCTGGGTTGCATCCTTTAGAACAATCTCTTCTACCAATTTACCCTTACCCTTATCTGATGGTGCAATGGTTGGTAAGGTAGATGGTAATACCTGAGTAGAAACTTCCTTGATGATAGATGATGACTGGGATACATCACCTTCATGTGCAGGTCTGTCAACGCCCAAATTTATCCTATCAGCGCCCAAAATACTTCTATCAGCGTCCAAATTTGTCTTGTCAACGCTCAAATATTTTCCCTCGGCGCCTTGTGTAACCTCTCTCAACATATCTGTAAATGATAAATTTAAATTGGTGGGAGAGACTAAGGACGTATCAAAACCTGTTTGTTTCTTCAAAGTTGTAAGGGCTTCAGCAACATCCATTGATTGACCATCCTGGCTGCCCTTATCACTCAGATTTATTTGATCTTCCTCCCCTTTGGAAGACTCCTCCATACCCCTCCTAGCACGATCACTTTCCAAAACAACAATCCTCTCCCTCAATTGCTTGAGTTCAAGGCCTTGTGAGCTGACAATTTGTACTAAGTCTGCATTTTGATTTTGCAAGCGAATGCAGACTGCCGTCAATTCCATAAGAGTCATTGGTTCCAGTCTGCCCTCTTCTAAAATGGGGATTTGACCTCCCAAGTCAGATTCATTGGTCAAGGATGAGGACTTAATGATGGTGGGACTGCCTTGGCCAGCTGCTAAGCCAGAACCAATAGTCCCAGCCTCATCCAGGTCACCAGCCACACTTGTGGTGGTGGTTCTCTCTGCTTCATGGCTAGGACCACCAGAGGAGAACACTCAAGTAGTCCTTTGGCGTTTCATCAACCTATATTCAGGGGGTGTGGAAGATGGTGTGGAAGAATGTGTGGATGTGGGTTGGTTAAGGGGTGTTTGGGATTGTGAAGGTTGTGTGTCAGTGTTGGAAATAGGCACATCAACGCCAACATTTGATGTATCAGCGTTGAAGGGTTCTTGGTCAAGGTGCATGTGTTCAGGTGAAGGTAAAGGTTCAGGAATGGATTCAAGTTGTGGTTGAGGGTCAATTTGAGGTTGGGGATCTGGTTGGGGTTGTGCTGCTGCAATAACAGCAAGCATGGCTTGGGTTAAAGGTAGGTCTCTATGGGGTGGTGAATCCATCTTCATAAAAATAGCTTTCATTTGCTCAGGGATCTTATAAAAATCATTGTGATCCCTTGAGCAGTAACCTTGATCATCAAAAACCATTTGCAGAAAACGGGGATAAGCTAAAGTCATTTTTGTCCCCTTGTTTTTACACATCCCCTCAAAAATCATTTTAGAATAGTTGTATTTTTGCCCTGTTGCAATGCACACAATAGCACTAGCAATGGATCTATGGATCTCATTGTGTGCAGTACATTTGGGACTCAAACATTGAAGGAGGACGTGTATGAGGTACTTCCAGGCTGGGGAAATTTCCTGCTTATGATACTTATTAAGAGTACCTTCATCAGGAAAAGGATATCCCAAATCCCTAAGCCCTTGTTCTATTTCATTTATGGGAAGGGTGGCTATACCATCAGCATCATCAAGATGCAAGGCTTGGCGTACCAAGGCCTCAGTAACCACCCAAGACCTCCCATGAACAATAGAAGTTAATGTGGTCACTCCATTAACTGTTGAGGAACTAACAGTGTTCCAAAACTGCTTAATGTGTGTGACTGGAATGAGTGGTGCATGAGAAAGAGCATACCTTAATGGGGATGCGTTCAAATACGCCACCATTTGTGAATATTGAGGAAACAGATCATCGTCAGCGTCAAGATAAGCAATCATGTTGTGTTGTGATCTTAACCCCAATGCCAATTCTGCTAAGTTGAACTTTGGTGCCATTGATGAAAGCTGTTAATTTTAAGTGAAGAAGATGAAGTTGATAGGAGAAAAGTGTTAGACAAGAATTATAGATACCCTGTTTAAAATAGGAGCCAAATTTATAGGAGAGAAAGAATGCATGTGATTGGCCCAAAAATAGGCAAAGATTTTCAAAAATCAATCATGAAAATATTGAAAAAGTTATAAGTTATCTCATGCATTAAATGAAACTAACAACTCCTAAAATTACGGCTTGAAAATATGTCAAAAAGTAACAACTGGGTAGGTCCCATTGAGTGTCAACGGTCAAAAATAACCTATCAACGCCCAACGGCTATAATCTTGTCAACGTTTGCCTAAAGCCATGTCAGCGTCCAATTTGGTCACAACAACGCTTGGAAAAATCTTGTCAGCGTCCAAAAATAAAAATATTTTAAAAAGTGAAAAATGACCTTAACAAGTAATTTATCCTAGAGAAGATAACCAAAAGCTGATAATTATCATAGGGCGGCAAGCACTGTCCAGTTATGCACACTTGCATAAGCAAGATAGACATAACAGTCCTCTAGTGTCCCTTGCTAACCAAAATTCTTAACAACAAAGTTACCTTATAAAATCCTTGTTACTCCCAGGTAAATCCCATATCAAAATCATTCCCAAGTCTCCCAACAGACCACAACCAATTCTAGGCCAAAAATGTCTTGGCAGCATGCAAAGTTGATATACTATGCATCCTACAGTGCCTCATGATTTAGTAAAACTAACTCATACTCACCTGTGGACACAATCTAGAATTGTGATAAGAGAATCATATGGATACCCAAACATCCTAAAGGTTCCTAAAACCTCCCCTTAAACTATGATACAAAAAGTTTGCTAAAATCATGCATGAACATAAAAAATTTATGTCAAGATAGGAATGAAACATTCCAACCATCATCCATAAATAAAAACTTGTCCAAATGCTTCTCCATTGATCCATAAGCAACTCTGTATCCAATGGTATACTGCTAACACTATCTGCACATTTAGATTGAAAACCACAAAACTAACATTGTTGCTGACAACGCCCCGATAACACATGACAGCGTTGAGAGAAGCTTTGTCAGCGTTAGACAATTATATTGCTGACAACGTTGCAAAAACACTTATCAGCGTTCAAGCAACCTTTGTCAGTGTTAGAAAAATATAGTGGAAAATCTAAATCAACAATAAGACCAATAATAATAATGCATCATCCTGTACATACTTTTACAAAAAGAATCCAAAACACATATTAAGTGAGATTAACCATTCCAATACTTGTTACCAAGTATTGAAATCTCCCAGCATCAAAAGGTTTAGTTAATAAATCTGACACATTTTCCTCAGTGTCAACCCTATCTGGTTGTATTAAACCTTTCTCAAAGCAATCTCTTATAAAATGGTGTCTAATTTCTATGTGTTTAGTTTTAGAATGATGTACAGGATTCTTAATGATGCATAAAGTACTATTATTATCAACAAATATCTTAGTATGCATGATATTATACCCATAGTCCAACAGCTGGTTCTGAATCCACAACACTTGACCACAACATGCAGCTGCAGCCACATACTCTACTTCAGTTGTAGAATTAGCCACCACTGTTTGTTTCTTGCATTGCCAAGATATCAACCTGCTCCCAAGAAACTGACATCCACCAGTTGTGGATTTCCTATCAAACTTATCACCTCCATAATCACTATCTGAATATGCAATCAGCTCCAATAGGGAATCCTTTGGGTACCACAAACCAAGACTAGGATAGCATCTTAGGTACCTAAAGATCCTCTTCACAGCATAAAGGTGACATTCTTTGGGAGTCACTTGATGACGTGCACAAGCACACACAACAAACATAATGTCAGGTCTGGAGGCAGTAAGATACATCAAGGATCCAATCATGGATCTATAATGCCTGACATCAACATCTTTCCCATCTCCAATCTTTCCCCAAGGGTGTTCTCTATCCATAGGAGTAGTAGCCCTCTTTTCATATGGAGAAAAGCCAAACTTCTTCAAGATCTCAGCAACATATTTGTCCTAGGAGATGAAGATACCATCCTCTTTCTGCTGAACTTGTAAACCAAGAAAGAAGTTCATCTCTCCCATAGCACTCATCTTGAATTTGTCTGTCATAAGCTTGGAGAAATCCTCACTCATCTTTGGATCAGTAGACCCAAAAATGATATCATCAACATAGACCTGCACAAGCAACACATCCTTGCCTTTCTTCTTTGTAAATAGTGTCTGATCTATGGTGCCCCTCTTGAATCCATTGTCCACCAAATAGGTAGACAAAGTACCATACCATGCTCTAGGGGCTTGATGAAAGCCATACATAGCCTTTTTGACTCTATACACTTTATCTGGATGTTCTAGATCCTCAAAACCAGGAGGTTGCATTACATAAACTTCCTCAACAATGGTGCCATATAGGAAAGCACTCTTGACATCCATTTGATAGACTGTAAAGCCCATGCAAGAGGCATAGGCTAGAAAAATCCTAATAGCTTCAATCCTTGCAACTGGTGCAAAGACCTCCTCATAGTCTATCCCCTCCTCTTGTATATAACCTTGAGCCACTAACCTTGCCTTGTTTCTGACCACAATGCCTGTTTCATCTCTTTTGTTCCTTAGAACCCATCTTGTCCCTATAGGTCTGACATATCTAGCACCATCAATCAGCTCCCAAACATTCTGAATTGCAAATTGGTGAAGCTCATCCTGCATTGCTTCCACCCAACTTGGTTCTTTGAGAGCATCAAATATTTTCTTGGGTTCTTCTTGTGACAGAAAACATGCAAACAAACATGCTTGAACAAGAGGGGTATCAACCTTCTTGTGTATATTGGCAATAAACCCACCAAGACCTTGATGAGATCTTCTAGTCTGAACTGGAGTCATAATATCACCAATGATCTGAGATGTGGGGTGATTCTTCATTGTGGAAGTGAGAACCCCTCCTTCAAAAAGTCTGGTGTCCTCAACCTCACGCTCCATGTTGCCAATATCTTCTTCATCAGACTCTCTTTGATCAACGTGAACCTCTTCATGAACATTGGAAGGTCCACCTTGTTCAAAACTAGAAGAGAAAAGATGCCCATAAGTGTTGTCAACGTCTGAATCTTAGTTGTCAGCGTCTGGGCTAACAGTGCTTGAAATATTGTTGTCAACGTCTGAGCCATCAACGTCTGAGTTGGTCTTGTCAGTGCTAGATTTGCCTTTGTCAGCGCCTGAAGAACCATGCATGTTTGTATCTGGTGGTATTTGTAAACCACCATTATCTTGTCCAGCAGCAGCAGCAGCAGCAAAAGCATCTGTCCAAATGGGAATTGTGACATATTCAAATGTAGGAGATGCCTTTTCTACTTGTGATCCAACCTTCTCATGAACCTGTGTACCTGAAACATTAACAACTTGTTCCTCCATAACATTTGAAGTTACCTTCACAATGTCTGGATTAGTGACAGGCATATAATTTAAAGTTCTAGACAAGGGTTCCAAATCAAACAACCAATTAGGACCACTTTCAGGATCACTAGGTTTATTCTCTAAGAACCTAACATGTACTCTTTCAACAATACGTTTGTCCTCCTTAAGATAAACCCTATAACCCTTGCTCTGGACTGAATACCCCATGAAATAGCCCTCATCACCTTTTGCACTAAATTTCCCTAAGGCATCACTAGTATCTAATACTACTACATGACAACCAAAAGGTCTGAGAAAACCAATATTAGGTTTTCTTCCCCAAAGTAACTCATAAGGTGTTTTGTTCTGAATTTTGTTAACCAATGCTCTATTTTGCACATAGCATGCTGTATTAACAGCCTCAGCCCAAAAGGCTATTGGAAAGTGAGCATCAGCCAACATTGTTCTGGCTGCTTCAATTAGGGTTCTATTTTTCCTCTCAGCAACCCCATTTTGTTGTGGGGTTCTAGCAATGCTAAATTGCCTAGTAATTCCTTTCCTGGCACAAAAATCATCTAGCTTCTTGTTCCTAAATTCTCCACCATTATCACTCCTAAGCATTTTAACCTCATTTCCAGACCTTTTCTCAATCTGAGTGATAAAATCAATAAGAACATCAGCTCTGTCACTCTTCATGGCTAGAAAGAATGTCCAAGTAAACCTAGAAAATTCATCTGTGACAACAAAGCAATATGACTTGCCATTCAAACTTTCTATATTAGTTGGACCAAAGAGGTCCATGTGAAGCATATGAAGAGGTCTGGAACTAGTATGCACCTGTTTGGACTTGAATGAGACCTTGTGCTGCTTGCCTTTAAGACATGCAACACAAGAGTGGTCATTGTGGAAGGCCTTCTCAGGCAAACCATCAACTAAACCAAGCCTCACAAGTCTATTTATATTTTTAAAATGTATGTGCCCTAGTCTCCTGTGCCACAAATTACTCTCATCTACTGAGGCCTTAGCATAAAAACAAGACATATTTGTATTTATTTTAATCCCATTTAAATTCACATTATATATGTCCTTATGCCTAGGTGTTCTATACTCAATATATTTCTCATCAGGGATCTTAAAATCCTTGCTTAACACCAAACACTCAGTATCAGTAAAAAGAACCTTATTTTTGTTATCACAAACTTGTGATACACTAAACAGGTTGTAATCAAGTTCTTTTACCAGGAAGACGTTCTCAAAACGCAGATTATTGGTGAGAAGGGTTCCTTTGCCTGTGATAGTTCCATATCCCCCTCCAAAGTATACCTTATCACCATCTTTAATAGGGGTGAAATTCGTCAGATAGTCTTCCTTCCCTGTCATGTGCCTTGAGCATCCACTATCCCAATATCCATAATCATTGATCTGTCTTTGAATGCCCTGCACATAAAGAAAACAAATTAGTTTTCTTTGGGAACCCAAGTCTCAAAAGACTTGGATTCATCTGGTTGTTCAATAAGAACAGACTTAGTTCTCACAACAACCCCATTCTCATCCTTTTTAGGATGAAAAACCCAGTTAACCCCAATAGGTTTTGTAATGACTTTTGAAATGTAGTTAAATCTATTGCAAGTCATTGAAATCCCATTATCATTAGGGTTTTGATCTTTCTTGGGTCTCCATGTTAAGCTTGAAGAAGCTTTAGACCCCTTACCTTGTGGTTGCAAATATTTAGGTCTGGTCACGTTTCTGTCAGCGTTAGAATTTGTCCTGTCAACGCTGAAATTACCCTTGTCAGCGTTGAACCTAGGGTTTGCTACAGGAACCCATTGCCTATTTGACCAGGTGTTTGTCTTTTGAAATGGTCTTTGTCCATGAGTGTTAGACCTTCTAGAAAAGAATGGGGCAGGTCTAATCACTTGTGGACTTTGCTGCACACAAGGTTTGGGTCTGACAACGTTTGACTTTCTAACAACGTTGACTTTCTTCCTGTCAGCGCTGAAATTGTTCCTGTCAGTGCTGGCTTTAGGAGCATTGACACACTTGTATGCCAAATGTGAAAAGCTACCACAAGTGTAACAGGCTTTCTTAGACACAACCTTAGGTCTAGAAGAGAAGAAACCTATTCCATGATTGCTAACTTGGCTCTTGGGTGACCTATTATTCCTATACATCTCTGCATATTTAATGGTAGGTCTTCTAACAGTGTTTGAGCCTAGGTCAACAGCTTTACCAGTGATTGGGTAAGTAACCTTAATGGGTGGTGATTCATTGGGACTTTCACATAGCAAACCTCCCTTAACAAATAAAGTAGGGTTAGCTTTCTTCCACTCATTTAAGTTAGTCAATTTTTGTTGATACTCTTCCACTGGAGTGACAACTCTTGGTGGAGGAATGAATTCCTCCTCTTGGAGTTCTGGTAAACCAGTCCAAGATAAGTCCCTTCGTTGGACACCATAGAAGTCACCAGCTGGTGGTGGAACCAGAGAGTAATCATTCATCCCAATCCCAGTCATGTCCTTAGGATCCCTTTGTTTAGCTACACAGTCTCCTAGGGTTTGGGTGGCTCTATCAAATCTTTGAATTTTGAGGTCAACATTATCTTTATTCTTAATGGCCTCATCTAACTTAGCCTGTAGTTCTCTATTAACTTTTGTCATGATGTTCCTAACATCCATACTACCCTCTAGCTCATGTTTTAAGATATTGATCTTATCTTTTAAGTCAAATTCCATTTTTTTGTATTCAGAAACGGTTTTCTCAGTTTCAGTAAGAGCTAGTTGGTAATTAGACAATTTACACCTTTCAGTACTCATATCATCTTTTAGTTTTAACACCTCTTTGTTAAGTCTTTCCGTGTTTAACCTACAACCTTTGCTACAAAAAGCATCATCATATACCTCATTATCAGATGAAGAGGAGGAGTGTGCCATGAGAGCATATTCAACATGCTCTTCTTCTTCAATATCAGCAACCAAAGCTTTATCCTCTTCAACATCCTTAGCCAGATAGCTCTAATCCCATCCTGTACCATCAATTCCTTGAACTGCAACCATAGCCTTGGAATCCTGAGCTTTAACAATCTGACTTGAGGGTTTACCAGCATCAGATCTTCTAGGAGATCTGCATTCCCTCATGAAGTGCCCTATACGATGACAGTTGTAGGATTCAACTTTGGATTTATCAAATCCAGCTGTGTCTTTAGCATTGAAGGTCATCTTCTTTTTAAACCTTCTGTTCCACCTATTTGCTCTTATACTGGCAAGAGCCATGTTCCACTTAATGTCCATCTCTTCCAAGTGCTCATCACTTATTTGCTCAAGGTCCTCATATGTAATCACTGAACCATTGGGCAAAGAAGCAATGTAAGCACAAACAGTATCCAAATCCAAACCAGCAGGTTTAACTCTTGGGGAGTCATTCTTGAATGTGTCAGCGTTTGAAAAGGAGACGTTGACAGGACTTGTTCCAGCGCTGACATATGATGATCCAGTAACTGGATGCATATAAGAGTCCTTCTGATTGAATTGACCTTCACTATGAGAGAAGAAGGCCATGTTGTTGGTGGTAGATTTGCTTCCATGCTCTGAAAGAGTTTCATCTTCCAACAGTCTTAGTTTGTTGTAGATGTCATCAAACGAGGAGCTCTTGTAAGTATTGGTGGCAAGAATAGATCTTGCCTCAATCTTCCATGCCTCACCAAGACTTTTAAGAAAGGTAGCATTGGTGTCAACATCACCAACTTGTGTCCCCATGAAGGACAACTTGCTTGTGATGTCAAGCAATCTGCTTCTCACACTACTCAGTTTCTCATTGGGTTGAGCTTTGAAGACAGCATAATCATGCAGAAGTTTCTTTTTCTTTTCTTCCTTAGTATCTGCATTTCCACCATATGCCACTTCAAGAGCTTCCCAAAGATCCTTAGCAGATTCATAGCCTCTATATTTATGCTGGTTTTCTTGTCATAAAGAGACTTTCAGAATATTTAGGGCTTTCATGTCAACCCTTTTCTTTGCAATATCTTCAGCACCTACAGCTCTACCATCTCCAGGTTTTTCTTTCTTATCCTCTTCAGGGCATCCTTCAACAGCTGTTCTTTGACTAATGGCATCAAGAATCTTTTGAGCCTTATTGAATGAGTTTCCATATTCAATAATCTCCCAGAGTGTGTAGTCATAGATCCCCAGATATTGTTCAAAGTTGAACTTCCATAAGTCAAAGTTGGTTGCATCAAGCATGGGAATCTTGATGTTTGGTAAGGCTGAGGATGAGGAGGTTATTTCTTCAGACATGATGTTGTTAGGGTTTCTGAGAAAATTAGGGTTTTGGTGTTTTTAGGGTTCTGGTGTTCGTGTATGGTGTTCTTTTAAAGATCAAAAGTTCCTCAACAAGCTCTGATACCACTTGTTGATCCCAAACTTAGATCGATTAGCTTTGTATATACGAGATTAGATCAAGTAATACACGTAAAGACACCTTTATATATGCTTTATGAATCTAAGTGTTATGCAGAATTTAACACTTAAACAAGAACACACAAGATGTAAACAAACTTTCACTTTGATTATCAATGTCGAACTTGCTTACAATGAAAGATGTTTACGAATGAGAACTTATATAAAACTTGATGTTCAACATTAACCTAAAGGCCTTCTTTTATAGATACAAGAAGCCTTGTACAATAATCTACGTATCAACTATTCTAGGTAAAGATAAATATAGAAAATACATTGTCGTTTCTATCCTTACTAGAAGTATTCTAGAATATAATAAACGTGTAGATTATATCTTCCATCAGTGATTGTCTTAAATGTGTCAACGCTTGACTTTAACTTGTCAACGCTTGAGCTGTCAGCGCTTGCTTTGTTCTTGTCAACGCTTGAATTGTTCTTGTCAGCGCTCAAGTGATCTGGCCTTAATTTATTCCCAACAAGTGTCCATACCGCGTACGAAAGGCAGTTATAGGGATATCCTCCTCTCTCACACGCAGTTGATGATACCCTGACCTCAAGTCGATCTTTGAGTATACACAGGAACATATCAGTTACAAGGTTCCTCTTCTAACTTCGCCTCTAAGTCACCATCACTAGAGACTTGTGCCAAAAACACATTGCATCCATCTTCTACATACTTCATCATTTTCAAACAAGAGATCACTTTCAAACGAGAAGTGCATTCATCTCCCTTCACAGTCAGGACTCTATTCCTCAATGGGATCTGAACTAATCTCTCTCCACAGACGATCACGGCACTATGCGCCATCAGCCAATCCATTCCAACGATCACATCGAACGATCCTAGCTCTATGGGCATTAAGTCGATTTCAAAAGCGTATTTTCCTAACTTCAAGGTACACCCTTTCAGTATAGAATTTGTACTAACGATCTTCCCATCGGCTAATTCCACGTTATAACTAGTCGTTAACAATACCGGTTCTCTACTGATATGACGACTAAATTTAACATCTACGAATCTCTTGTCGGAACCAGAATCAAACAATATACTAGCATAACAAGCGTCTAGCAAAAACGTACCGGTAACCACGTTAGGGCCTTGTGGTTTATCAACCGTTCCTACTTGATATACAGCAGCAGCATTGTTACCTCCTTGCCTGTTTCCAGCCTTCGGGCAATTTCCTTGCTTATGTCCTCTTTCTCCACATCCGAAGTAAACCATCACTCTCGTAGTATTCGCCCCAGTAGCTACCCCTTTCGCTCGGCAATCTGACATCCTATGACCCGCTTTTCCGCACTTGCCACACGCAGGTGGGCAACTCCCTACATGGTACAAATTACATCGACCACAGTGGGGATTCACCTTTGCTCCTCTAGGGTTTGTGACAGCCCTCATCCCATCATTTCTTCTCTGTTTGAACTGCTGATTGCGGTTCTGACCCTGGTTGTTACAGTTTCCACCTCGGTTTTGACCTTTGGATTGATTACTGTAAGCTGCCTCCCACTTCCTCTTGTTTCCTTCAGTAATGAAGTTCTTCTTGTCTTGTAGTTTGACATCCATAAGCGTGTGAGCCATTTGGACTGCTTCATCGAATGACCCAGGCTTAGACGAAGTCGTCTCACCCTTGATATTACTTGACAGACCTTTGATGTACTGCTTCATCTTCTTGCTATCATCGGCAAATGTATCGGGACACAAAAGGCTCAATTCATTAAACCTCCTGGTATATGCAGTAATATCATTGTTCCTCAAAGTCAAGTGCCTTAACTCATCTTCCAGCTGACCCAGCTCCTCTTCGGGACAGAACTTTTTGGTCAAAAGAGCCTTAGTAGCAGTCCAAGTTCTTGCATTTGCTACTGCTAACCCAACAATGGCTACTTGGGTGTTCCACCAACTCAATGCGTCATCAAGAAAAGTGTCAGCTGCAAACTTGACCTTATTCGCCTCTGAACAACCGCTAATCTCGAAAGTACTCTCGACCTTCTCTAACCACCTCTTGAGTTCTAGGGCTCCGCCTGTTCCACGAAACTGCGTGGGACCGCATTTCATAAAACTAGAGTAAGTACACTCTCTCGGGGCTTGCTGTCTCCCCACATTTCTGCCTTGATCTGGGTTTCTATTTGCTCGATCTGCTTCGAGTGCATTCGCAATTGCTTCCTGAATCATTGTGTTCACACGGGTTGCTGTTAGCTTTGGAGGCATGGTGAGTTCTCAAGTACACCTCTCTACAAAGACAGGGAAAAATAGAAAAACAATGTAAGTATACACATCAAGATTAAGATGGATTTCTCTTTCAAGACATAATATAAATACAACGACACATCACTACATGGTTACTAATATTCATCCATTCACATCACAAAAGAG
This sequence comes from Glebionis coronaria, assembly GCA_025667525.1. NCBI lineage: Eukaryota > Viridiplantae > Streptophyta > Magnoliopsida > Asterales > Asteraceae > Glebionis > Glebionis coronaria. The sequence goes on along the minus strand of JANFOE010000599.1, from coordinate 648,005 downwards.
CAAATTAAAGACATATCACAGATCATGAAAGGTAACCATGGATTGTATTGATAAATCAACCAAAATTGTGACAAGTATTGCCACTACAACCATTCACCATAAAACTTAAGTCATCAAGTTTTTCGTCACAATACCATCATACAAAAGTCTAAAATAGTTCGATTACAACGATCAAAGATAAAGTACAATACAAGCAACTACTCATGTGGTGATCCACACGACCTCTTGGATGGCGGTTCATCTTCATCCTCCTCGGGCTCTTCGTCGCTGTCTTCCTCGTCCTCTTCGTCCATCTTCCTCTTTCCTTTGTCATTCGGCCCACATTCAGTCGCCTTCTTCGTCCCAGAAGTAGACCCACACTCAACTGCTACCTGATTTCCTACAGTGATACAAACATCTCTGGCAGGTGGCTGGACCATAAAATCATTAGCCTCCATTTCCAAATCATCTACAAATCTCCAATCTGGGGGCAAGGATGCTCTCACTCGATGCTCCCAACTTTGCATCCTCGTCAATCTCGCTTGATCCTCCCTAACTTGTTCAAGACTGGCACTCAGGTTCGCTATCATCGATCTCAGACTGTTGATATCACTCTTGTTTGCCATTCCATCAAACTCAATCCTTGAAGTTCTTGCCAACAACCTTTGGTGTGCCCTCTCATTCTTATCAAACCTCTTGATTACCCTCGTTTCCACCACGTATCGCTCGTACATCAACCTATCCATTCTCCTCAAACGACCCTCGGGATCCCAATAGTTTCTTGGTCTTGGAAAATAGACCCTCGTGATATTATCATGAATAGATTGTGATTTAGATGTATTGCTGGATTCTGCACCACTCCCATTACTTACTCGAATAAACCCTGGCACTGTCCTCAGGTAGTCCTTACAATTGTCCATCGGGGGACGAACGGGTTGCTGATCATATCGGTCGGTCGGAGGCACTTCATAACCCTTTGGCGAATTTGGAGATTGAAATAATTCAGGTTCGGTCTGACCGACAGCATTCTCGGGAATTCCATCATCCACCGGTTCCTCTTCCTCGGAATCCTCACTACCATCATTACTAATACTGAAGTTGTCCACGTCACTTTCGTCACTGTCATTTTCCGGCTCTATCGCTTCTTCTGGAGCGATCCATCCATTGTCATTATTCGGCGGATTCGGAGGAAATGGTCCCTCTTCGTGTCCTACGACGTAATCGTCTCCATTTCCGTTAGGCGGTACCTCGGCCATTCCTGCAATAACAAAGAATTTTGGAGGGTACGTAAGATTATTATTCAATATTTATAAATACATGCATGCAAATGCAATGCAAAGGTGGTACACATGCCCAAAATGCGATAATATGATGCTCATGCATAAGTAATACAAGAATTACGGTATCGAGTACTCCACGTATAATTTCAACGTTTACATATAGTAGTTCAATATCTACGTAATAAATACCCACATATATACTTCAACTCAAAAGTATACATCAATACCATGAATACAAAAATAAACCTTACCGGAGCCATGCAGGATAGTTGTGTGCTTGGACAATTTCTTACGACACCAAAAGTTATAGTTTAGGAATTTTCAAAACGACCTAGTTCTCTATAACTCATGGCTCTGATTACCAATCTCTAACACCCCACCAAATGCTATGCGCAGCGGAACTACAACATTTGGGTGCTAGGCAGTTATCATCGCACACAAGATATATCAAACGACTCCAAAGAGACGTGAAAGTTTGAACTTAATTTAAAAATTGTTAAAAATGTAAATGTCTACGGTTTTCCAACCCCAAGTGATACAACAGAGTTTGCGTTTCGGTCCCCATGAATCTCAACCCCAAAAGATACAGTTTTCACAACAACATGACATAAAGTTTAAAATATTCAAGTAAGAATGGGAGGAAAAACAAGTAGACGCCAAGCCACACACACAACTTCCATCCAATGCATGCTCCCTGCTACACTTCATCGGTTACCTGAAACACATGCTAAATTTGGTCAACAAATAATGTTGAGTGGAATTCATAGGTTTTACAATTCATTTTGAACATATGTGTATAAAAATCGTTCACGATCATTCATAGACTTGTCGATCAAACAATCTATTTTCAAGGTTACGACAATTGTGTTTAAGCTCATGACACTAATCCGTTAACTCAATCACCCGCGTAATAATTACCGGCGTGATTCAGATGAAACCAGTGCCCCTACTAAAGGCATCTGTGACAATCCGTCAATTTATGGTTGATATTTTATTCTCGAATATTATTTGAAAACATTATTTTAATGTTACAATATGAACTCACTTATTTTTGGGAAGAAATTTGGATTTACGTCTTGGAGTAGCATCGACTACGTCTAAACCGGAGGATTCAACTTTACGTGCTTACGTTTACATACACCGTCTTTGGTGGCAGTCCGACATTTCAGAAAATAAATTTGTCCATGAATATTATTTTGGAGCTTTAAATTTGTGTTGGTTCATAAACTCACAAATTTACGAGAAAAGACTAGGACTTACGATTTTATTTTAACGTCCTTTACGACTAAACCGTAAATTTTAGGATTTCGTATTTACGTTTTCGATCTCCGTTTTTGATGAGACAATTTTTATTGGATTCGTTTTGTGTCGTTGATTCATAATTTATAAAAACGTTTTTCGTGAAACGACCCGAGGGCACGTAAATCGAGGAAACTAGAATCGAGGAATACCCGTAAATTAGTGAGGTGGGACAAAATACATTATCTCACCCCACTAATACACATGGGATGGCACAACATGACACCACATCAAAGATGTGGCATCATGTTAACTTGTAGCTTACAAGTGTAAGCACTAGCTTAACACTTAAGCTAGTTTCTTCCACTCATCCCATAAAAATAACTAGCTACTCATAACCACCATTTTCACTCATGCAAACCACTCTCATCCTCCCATTTCTCTCTCAAAAATTCGTCCTACTCTCACCCTAAATCACCCATTTGATCTTGATTTAACCATGAAATCATATGTTATTCACACATATGATGAAAACCCATTGAAGTTATGAAGATTGGAGGTGATCTTAACATGTAAAAAGGAGTTTTCAAGGGAGTTTGGGGCTGATTTCTCAAGGAGTTTTCATGAAGAACAAGGGCTGATTTTTGGAGGAATCTACAAATACTTGGTGATCCTAGAAGTGGTGTTGATATCTCATAAGATTGGTTACCCAAAACCATGTCTTGTTCATCCAAAAGCTCATCATTTCATCATCATGGTGGTATAAAGATTGTTCTCCTCATCATCTTGTTATTTTGATTATGTAATCATCTATTTTCTTTCCTATTGTATATGTATATGATGATTATATGATGATAAAAGTGTTATGTGGGGATTTGGTGTTGATAAACATGATTAAAAAGGTGAAAAACCATAAGAAACAAGGTTAAAATCTTGGTTAAATTTGTTGGCTGTATAAAACAGTAAAGAAACAGGTCATGGACTGATAAAATGATGAAGTAGAATCCATTTACAGTAAGCTATATGTCTTGTACACATGTGAGAGTTGGCCATGCAATGGAATCATTGTAATGAGTGAGATATGATCAAAACAAGTTTAGGGTATAAATCTGAGGTTACTGTTTTGGACGATTTTTAGAAAATACTTAAAGGATGATTCAACAGTAGCTATAGAAGATTTAAATGGAGCACATATTATGTAGTTTATGTGATAAAAATTTGAGCTTCTATCTCCATATAGAACTCAAGATATGGCAGTTTTGGTGAAAGTGAAGATAAAAATCAGATTTTTGGAATTAATGTTTATTATTATTATATAAGCACTCACATTTTAATGTATAAAATGTAAAAATAAAAACCCACTAACTTATAAAACTTATTTATATAAATATATAAAAGGTTAATTAGATGGATAAATTATATAAATGGTAATGAAATAATATTTATAAGTCATAAAAACTATAAACTTGATTTTTACGACTTTTTCGGCTATCGCCGTAAAATTAACGTTTTCCGCCAAATAAAACTTAGACGACCAAACCCGTCTAATGTAAAGTTTATAAAAGTCATATACTGATATATAAGTATCTAATACAAGTAAAAACCGATAAAACCCGAACTATAAGAAATACGGACATTTACGAGCTAATTAAGCATATTGGACTAATAATTGGACTAAATAAGATAAAAACTTGTAAAAAGAACTTATTGGGCTTAACCCATTTGGGCCCAAAATGGAAAGTATACATACTGATAATATAGGTATAAAAGGGATTAAAACAAGTTAAAGAACTTATAATAAGTTTATTGGACTTAAAACACGAAAATAGGTGAAACTAGTAAACTAGTATAAAAGTTATCGACATATAACACAAAAATGAGTAAATGAGGATACGTAAACCCACTTGATCATCATATATATAAAATCATCATATGTATACATAATTGTTACTTTCATAAAGTCATTGGACATGAGTCTAAGACGAGTATTACTTGTCTAGGTCTCCGTGATTGAAGCACGTACCGTACATCCGAATTGCGATAACCCGCCTTCCCACATCAACGTGAGTTCATAGCCTCACACTCTTTTAAATGTTTTTATAAATGTTTTATAAACCCGCGAGGGAGATAACATGTTAGTTTTTATAAAATAGGACACCATTTGTCCTGATTGTTTGTTTATTGATTTGGACCCGAATGATTGAATGACCCGATTGTATGACCCGATAAATGATTAAAGGACCCGATAGATGAAATTAAATGGATTATTAAAGTTAGGTTATGTCACTAAAAGGACCCGATAGTACTATTTGGGGACGATCACCCCAGTTCGCGCCTTGACGGTTGATCCCCGTCGTGCCGCATTGATTGGTAAGCGAATTTATGTATGAGAATGTTTCCATAGCGTGACCTTTGTGACGACACGCTACTTTAGATGGGCAAAATTTGGTATCGGGTTAGCTACCCGTTGTTGGTTTAGTAAGGTAACAATGTCATGCGGCTTATAATAATCCAATCACCGAAATACTACTAGACGCTCTGAATTACGATGTATTGCCTGACTAGCAATACAGGGTCATATTATTGATATTATGTTCGTGTTTTGGTTTTCATAACCATATTCATATAACGGTTTTTATTTTCATACAACGTTATAAGACGTATTGTATGATATTTTTGCGACATTGGCTCGTATAATGATTTTTAAGGCAAATGCCTATATTATGATTTTGATGAAGATTTGTATAAAATGACTTTGGCTATTTTATGGCCTATTAAAATGATTTGTAGAAAACGATTTTCAGTAATAATTTTATACTGATATTATATTGATGGATTTTATTAAACTCTATGAATTCACTCGGCGTTATCGCTGACCTTTTCTTTTAACATGTTTTATCTCAGGTACTTGAAGGTAATTCTCGGGAAGACGACAAGAATTCATGGCCCGCACTTAAACAATATTTTTCCATTCAAATACTTTGTAAAACTTTGTATGAAATGTAATGACTTGGGACCGATGTAACTTTGATAATTATGAATGGAAATGCTTTATTAATAAACGGCGCGATTTTTATGCGTTGTCTATGATGTGAGTAATGTGTTATCCCGTAACACCAACTAGTCTTCCGCTGTATTGAGTTGTATAAATTTGGGGGTGTTACAGCATCAGTTGCAATTATACCTTATCTCTTATCACAAATTATCCGTCCGCAGGGGGTACCCAACGTACTAGCCCTCGTCTCGGATAGGGTCGTCAACCCCATAGTACTATCACTTTGTATAAGCGGCTATTTACAATCCACGCTAGGATTAAACAATAGTTAATAGTTCATGAAATTAGGGCCTTTTGCAACTAGGTACTCAACACAATTTCTAAGGCAAATTCGGGTCCAACAATCATTCATGACATATGTTCATTTTGGAAAACTAGCATGCATTTCCCTCGCGGGTAAAACAATTTAAAACAATAGTAAGCGAGGCTATAAATTCACACCTTATATAACAAAGTAGTCGACGATTCGAGTGACGATCACTGACGATGATGAGGATGCCCGGGAAAATCAACACCTATCAAACCAATAACGCGTAATGACTAATCTCATTTATAAACCTTAAGTACTGTATATAATACATACATATTAGTCAATTGTGATAATTACAACTCACACCAAAACCAAACAAATAAGTGTTACTCGTTTTATACCATTCGTCCATGTTATTAACGTTATTCCCTTTTACACATTTTTCGCCGGTACTTACCAAAAGTACGGACTGTTTTACTAGACTTAACCATTTTTATAAAAATTGAGAAAATTCTCAAAAATACCTTAAGACCTGTAGAAAACACATATTTAATTCCATTAAAAGTTTCCGCTTTTACGACCCGTTACTCAACACTTTACCAAAACTACGTTTTTCGGACTGAATTTGCACTTTGACCAAGTCGGACTCATTTGACCCATTTAAAATATACCATTGACCCATTTGACACCTAAGTCTAATACTAGACTAAAATATGCAGGTTTGAGACCAAAAATCATCCTTTTACCATTTACCAAACTATACCTATAGTCCACGGGATTTGACCTAAAACCAAGCATAATTTCGGATTATGAAGGTTTTCATCTCCCGGTACACGATTTTCAAAACATCATAACTTTTGACTCGTTAGGAGTCGTAAGCTCTATCTTATACCAAATCGAAGCTAAGAAGACGCTCTACAACTATATCCTAGCCACAAGACCTGTTTACAAAATAATTTTTATGAAAACACTTCAAACTTTCTGCCTAAAATCACCTATCCCAAAATCAATCCAACACTCGTTTCCAACCCATTTATCGACACTAGACCTCAACCTAAGCACTCCTAATCATACCCAATCATACTAATCAGTCCTAAACACCCTAAGTATCATATCCATCTCAAAACACAAAACACAAAATCAAACATGCAAATGGTTTTACCCATTAAAAAACATCTAAAAACAAGAACAAATACAAAATCCATCAACAAAATAACAATCACCATGATCCCCCAAACACCCCCCTTTGTGCCGTAGGGTTTGGGTGATCAAAACCCCCCAACCAAATTGATTTTGGTTGGTTTGTTGAGTGATTATACATCCTACATACATGACTTAAACATGCATACAACCAATTAACATCAAAACCCACTTTGAAAAATCCATTGATTCTTGGAAAAAATTTTGTGGATGCATGTATGATTAAAGTATATGAATAGGATGGGAATGATGTAACTAGATGTGGTCTAAACTTACTTTTGATCAAAACAAGCTAGAAAAAAAGGTGGTGGTGGTGGTTTGGGGTGGTTTGGCCGTCGGCCTAAAGAGAGAAAAGGGAGGGGGTGAAAAATTTTTGAAGTGAAAATGTGTTTAGTGTGTGTTTGTTTCCCCATTTTGTAAAATTGGGAGGGACCTTGGGTGAAATTTTAGCTTTCTTTTGTCCTCAAGTGAAAACGACCTCATAAGTTTACGGGATTGACTCACTAGTCATTTTTGAAAATTTTACGGGAGTCGGGGATCATCCCGAACACTCCAAAATATTTTTAGGACACTTTAAATGTTCCCGGAAAGCAATAAAACTCACATGACTCGACTTAACACGAACCGAAAGTAAAATTCTCGAAAAATTATAATATCGATAAACGACAATAATCATAGAAATTTGGGCATCCATCGGGATCGTAGTCGTCATCGTTCTTCTTAAATCGTCAATCGTCAAAATTACGACTTCAAATATCGGTTTCAACCAAAATGGTAAAATATATAGCAAATAAAATTTATTAAAAATTTCAAAAATAAGCGTAATTTAGGGTAATGTAAGTGACCTTGGTTCTAGGGTATCACATTTTATCAAGATCAAGAGGTAGTACTTGGTCTTTGTTCCTATAACAACAATATATGTCTCACAAACCTAATTTGAAACTGTTCGGATGCATCCAGGACTGAAATTAGCTAAAAGGACAAAAAATATACCTTCTTCTGTTTGTTTAACCTGTTTTTAAGAAGTTATTCTGACCAAATCAAAAGCACCTTCAACTTTTAAACTTCGTGTATGAGCAGCAAGAATCTTAATTCTAGCCTTTTCATCTGGAACACCTAAAGTGATCTCATGGTCAGACCGCCGAGGTCTTCTTAATGTTGCGTCAAGAGTATGGGAGCAATGAGTGAACTGTATCCATAAAGACTTCCATAAATTCAGGTGCTTCATCGCCATTTGGTTCATGTTTGAATCAAGTAGATCAGGTGGGAAAAACTTATTGCTGCATATTATAATTGCAAATGCATCTTAAGAGAATACCCCTGGCCTCTGTATATATATATATATATATATATATATATATATATATATATATATATATATATATATATATATATATATATATATATATATATATATATATATATATATATATATATATATATATATATATATATATATATATATATATATATATATATATATATATATATATATATATGTGTGTATGTCAAAAGGGAATTTGATCTTTAATTCACGTTGTCCCTACAGGGAACAGTTGTTGCATACCTAAAGTCCAATGTAGACGTACTGAAGTTTATGGGAAGCGAGCATCTTAGTAGTGTTTGGAACTCCAACAGTGGAAATGGTCATCATCCTTTGCCCTATTTGTAATCTTGAAAAACAAAGAAACCAGTTATTGGTACTACAGGCTTTCAAAAGGGAAGTATAAACTTATGGCATAATGCCTTTAATACCGTTACTATTGTTACACATATCTAAAGCTCCGGAAAGAATGAGATCTTCACCATCAAAAACCTTTACTGATAATCTTCTGTGCTCACAAATGTAGCTTCTTCAAACTTTCTGTCCACACGGTTTCTTTTAAGGCGGCATGTACTTTCTGGGGAGTCAAGGGTGCATCTTTTGCCGTTAACTTCTAAAATGGTATATGGCTGAGAGTGAGATATTCAGGGGTGTAGCCATCCACCAAAAAGTTGCAGATACGGACACCAAGCTAATAGTGGCTTTGTGTATGGTTGGTAAGTTAGAAGCTTGATGATTTGAAGGTTGTTCTTCGTTGTTCCATTTGAATATTCCATTTTTCCGGGAGCTTAAATCTCATGGAAAGGCCAAAGCCTGTTTGAAAAAAAAATTCAAAGTTAATTGATTAAATTCCAAACAGAAGGAAAAGAACATTATCTTGTACAAAACCATGAAGTGAAGATTTATATCATTCTTGGGGTGTCGGGATGTACGTTATGAAGAGGTTTTTACAAGTTGAAGAGCTAGTATCATGACGGACTTATTCAGACACTAACTACACCCATGTTCAATGTTTGTAATATTTAGTACTATATATATGATAATATTCTGCATTTAGATTCTTTGTAAGCTCAGTTTACCAATCCCCGTATCATGGCAATATAACCACACAATCCAGTTATATTACAGTCCATTTCTGCCTGCAAAGTCAATTTCTGTTACACCGAAGGCAAATGTCTTTTTGTTCCCGTTATTTCTATACCACAATATCTAGCAAGGTATAATCTAAAGAGGACATGTTTGGTGTTTAGAAGAGAAAGGTATGAATCATACCCGCATGTCAATATCTTTAACAGACATTGCATTCTTCAGCTTGGTGAATTCAACTTGGAGATCCTCTATTCGTTTTGGGATCTTAAGTCTGCCTATAAAAGGAAAGACCAAGCAAATTACATTAATCAAACTTCTACGCAAATTAATGAAGTATAAAATCACTGGTTATAGAATTTCTCACCCTTTTGCCTTGGATCACAGTTCGGATTGCATCTCTTTCGCGTGTCTTCTCCTCAACTAACAACTCTGTGCTTTTGAACTGTTTCACATAACTTTCATCACCGTATTTAGGAATCCTAACTGGGAAGTAATAGGAGCATTTCCATTTCCGAGCATTTCCATATGAGCATTTATAACATAGCAAAAATTCTTGCAGTCGCCAGCATCCTCAAAAACAATGATAATAACCATTTGAACTATAAATTTATTAAAAATGCCTTATTTGAGTTTCAAATGGCTGTTTGATGACACACACACCCGACGAACGTCTGTGCTTGCATCATTATAGTCAATATGTATAGCTGACACAGATGAGGAAAGTGGAAAACCATCTGTGGGAAGTAACCATTTGAACTATAAATTTATAATATTTGGAAATTTCAAAGACTAATTAACAATTTCAGCACCTTAATAATTACTACCAAAAATGATTAAAGAAAGCTCTTTATTTAATCTGCGGTGAAACTAAGCTCGAATAGACCGAACCAAACTGAAGCCAAAAACAGAAGTTAAGATATATCTCTAACTTATGTAATGAAAAAACATGTATATATTATAGCATCATTTTAATTATTTGTTTGATTTTTTATAATAAGGTTATATACATGTGATATGGAAAAAGGTCTTCAATGTGCATAAATACTTTTACTTACCTGAACAATCAACTATTTTAAGATTTAGGATATT
>JANFOE010000598.1:150000-205000 GCA_025667525.1 Glebionis coronaria | reverse complement strand
TGTAGTGACAATTATTTTGATTATTACCAAATTAACATAAGTTTTGTTAAACAGTGGACAATAATTATTTGAGGAAATGTGGTTTCATAAAGTTTTTACTAAATTAAGGAAGTGCGGTTTCAAATTGTTTTGATTAATGGACATAAAAAATGAAATAGTGGACAATAATTTTGAGACAGAGACAGTAAAATCTGTGAATGTGTTTAATCTCGTATACCTACTTAACTTTTTGATTTAGTATATAAATGATTAGCTATTTGACTAAGACCTATTGGCTATTAAGATTGCATTTGGATGAGTCCATGTCCAACATCTTTATTTAGCAAAGTCATAATAACAATATTAGTATGATTTATTCACCCCTCAAGTAGTTTAGTCTCTCTGGTATGAGACTAATGACTCACATGGCTACCAATTTTGCTTCTTCACTTGCACATTTTTTTGCTTGTAATTGAAAGATTTTATGTGTAGAAAAAAAGTTAGTTGTTTTTTTTTGTTTTATCTTGCGAGGTCGTTTATTTGGATAGTGTTGTTTTTAGTTTTAAGTAATGAAATGGTAGGAGTAAGTTGAACAAAACCACAATAGTATTAACTAAACTGAATTTGTGTCACCAAATTTTAATAATGCTTTGAGGTTTGCAACTTTATGCTTCAAAATAATATAGATAACATCAAGTACATATAAATAAAAATATAGTTGCATAGCTCGCCCGATGGGCTGGCGAGCCTTTTGAGTATCAAAGTAGTAAATTAAGTCACGATTAATGAATTACAAACATTATTTTTTTATACAATTAATAATGAAAAAAGAAATGAATGATAATCTGGTAAGGGGAAATACAAGTTAATACATTATCTGCAATTATATAATACTGATATTATTCAAATTCGAAATCAAGCTTCTTTAAAGGGTTTTGAATTTTGATATTTTACCATGTCTATCATAAAATATTCAGTTACTTGATGTTCGGCTATATAATATTAGTTTTTGTTTTAAATTAATTTTTAACTCTATTTTAACTAATATTCGTTGTCAACACTTCAAATTTTTTACACATAAATCTAACCAACACATCATATACTAACCAAGTATATGATAACAGTAGAATAGTGCGTTTTTTGTTTTCTTATGCAATTATGTACATTCGTTGTCAACACCACACATCATATACTAACCAAGTATAGCAGACTACCAAGTGTGCCAAGAAAAATAACCATGATTGTGAGACTTTGTTTTGCAAATGCCGGTTATTTTTTGTCTGAGTGTAGCGTGAAATTGAATGCATAAGAGAGAAGGGTACCACGACATGGGTACCTCTCAAAATTTTGCCTAGTCAACTGTCAACTCAGCGCCACATCACACCAACACAACTAACAAAATACCCCCTCACTCACCACACACCCAACCTCTCTTCATCTGGGCCCCACAAAAAACCCCTCACTCACAAAATACCTCTTTCACAATGGCAACGGATATATATTTGCATATGTGGCTCGTCGTTCATATTTCGGTTTTTTGAAATCTTGACGGCGACAAGGGAGGGTCGGTGCGGCGACGAAGGGCGAAGAGAGGCGACGAGGGTGCCATGTTGTCACGGCGAGCCATACCATGTCGTGACACCCTCCCCTCTAAGGGTATACGATTACTATTACTGGGCACTTATTAATAATGTACTATATGAAATTATGTTTTACTACTACAATCATGTTCATGAATGCTGATATGAGCTTAAACTCATATCCTTTTATCAACAAATAACCCTAAAACATGAAGCAAAATACCAAATTATTTGGCAAAAACAGTATTATGTGGTATGTTTGTGTTTGTGTGCACTTGTGTAGGTAAGAAGATACATTTTCAAGCAAACAAGGAAAAACCAAGCTCAAATGGATGAAAAAGACAAAAGAGGATCAAAAGTGACAAGACTTTGAAGTTCAAGGACCTATCTTGACAAGTTATGAAAGTTGAAGGACTAGAAGTGCAAATATTGTAAAAGTCAAGATTCAAGTCAAACCTGGTCAACTATCAAGTCAACTTAGTCAAAGGACCATTTTGTACAAGTTATGAAAGTTAAAGGACCAAAAATGTCAAAGGAATGAAGATCCTAGCTTGAAACAAGAATCTGCCAAGTACAAGGACTAGTTCTGCCAATTGTTGAAAGTAATTTGAAGTTTAATCCGTGTGAAGTGTTGAATGGCCAATGAGAATCAAGTAAATAATATACATGGATCACCACGTCAGCCACTAGCGCCGTTTTCCATTAAATGCAAGATCTCAACAGTGAAAGCGCATTACCTTTAAAATCAACCAATGAGAGAACGCCACTCCATAATCCTTTTATCCAATTATGGATAATGATCCGTGTGACCAGATGAGAGCCAACCAGGAAATGCCACGTGTCATCTTCAAGAACAAGAAAAATTGCCAGGATCGCGTTTTTGATAGAAGCAATTTCAGGGAAAGTTATAAACACCAAAGATGATCGTTTTGAAGAGACAAACACAACCCAAGTATCCAATTAACAAATCATTGAGTGGATTTAAAACCCCCAAATCATTGTTCATACCTTCAAAGTGCTAAATGCAGAATTTGCCACGTGGAGCTCAGAGATTGGCCCTGACACGTCATCAAATCCAACAAACTCTCATTTCTTGCCTATAAATACCTAGACTAGTCTTCATTTGTAGATTGTAGCTTAATTTTGTAAAACACATAGTTCTTACTTTCATTTCCTTTTTCCCTCACTTTTCCCCTAACTACTCAAGAGTCTGACAAACTCTTGAGTCAGTTAGTTAGTTAACAGCTTGTAACAAACTTTGTAACTGTTTTCCTTCAATAAAATTCAAATTCCTTTTTCCCGCCAAATTCTGTTATTCAAATTCCAGTTTGATCTTGTTGCTGTTGAGTGTTATTGTTGCTGATTGATGTTTGTTATGATCAACCATAGATCATAACTGACATTTGTGAAGATTGTTAGTTGTTTGATCAAGATTTGTTCATTCCATTGTTCATTTGAAGATTTCAAGCAGTTTGATTGATTCCAGATGATTTGTAGCTGTTTGATGGTTGATTCTTGTTGAATACTAGTGATAGGTGGTGGTTATCACTAGGGCAAGAGAGCTCAGCGCTCCTCTTCTTCCCAAAGGATTTCTACATTAGGTTCTTTGGTTCTTATTTTTGTTCCTCTAAACAGTCAACTGCCATGCTCATTTTCCTAGTTAACTTTGATGGCTGCATGATATAAGTTGTTAAGTAGTTGAAGTTTGATTGATCTTAGTGTGTTTGTAGCCTAATCCTGCCTTCTTGTGATTTGATTTGAATTTTGTTCTAGTTAATTGCATAATTTCAGTCATTATTAGCTTTGCACCTTATTTGTAGTTCTAGTTGAGGTAATTGTCTGCACTTAGCTCTAATACCTTTCATTTAGTCCATTAAAACTAGTCTGCTATAGCCTTTGAATCAGCTTAAGTCAGAACTTTATAAGCCTTTGTAAAATCTTGTTAGAAGCAGTTTAAGGAGTGTTTGGGAATAGATCTTAAGTACATTTCAAGTTTGTAGAATTGGTGTTTTAGAGTTCATAATCAGCCTTCTAGTGATAACAATTGGATTTATACCTTTTACAAGTCAAATAAATAGTCAAACAGGCAATTGGCATTAAAATAGTTTGGGTTAGCCTTTATATCAGCTTTGGTTTGAAAAACTTACCATTTTCAGTTGCTTAATTCTCATTCATTCTTGGATGAAATTTCCTCAAACTTGTTTCCAAACTTAGCTTATATCATAAACTTTTAGATTCTAAGAGGAAATTCTACAGTATTAGGAATTAAGCTAGAAAATAGCTTTTTGGTCAAGGTCTGAGCAAAGCTCATTCTCTGAGACAAAGTAGTGACTGTTTTCCTAGTTCTCCTAATCTGCTTCATAAAAGTTGTGATTTTCTTTCACCAATCTAGTTAGTAAGTGCTGAATATTGATTTTTGAAGATTTGAGCTTTTTCCAAAAATCCGGTCAAACTTGGTCAACATAAGCTCTTTTGAGCTTATTTCAGATTTCTAGCTTATTACTGAATGAAAATAGTTCTGGTTTGATTTCCCAATCTTTAAATCATTAGCTTAATCAGTTTCATTACAAAAATCAGGTTGTGACTGTTTAGTTTAAGCTGTAGCTTATTTTGTGCTTATCAATAAGCACTCATTTGCTTATTTCTTACTTTTAGCTTAAACCCTTGAACACACATAGCTTAAATTGGATTTGAAATGTTTTGCAAGTTGTTTCACTGATTTTAGTTGAGTAATAAGCCCAGACGAGCTTATTGTTTCTTGTAACCCGTTTTTAGTTAAAAACTTTACTTAATTGCACTTTGGTCCTTACATTTCATTCAGTGTTTACTTTTTGGCTAAACTTCCAAGTAATTAGGGTTTGCTATAGTTTAGTCCCTGGACTTTGTGAGTTGTTAAATTTCAGTTAGAAACTTGTTGGTTTGTTACATTTTTAGTTAGTTTGTTATAGTTTTTGCATTGTTGATCCTCATAGTTTTCAGATTTACATTTTTAGTCCCTATAGTTGATAAAATTTACATTTCAAGCATTTAATTTTCATAGAAATTACATTTTCAGTCCTCCTAGTTTTATATTTTGTTAATTGAATTTTGTTTGAATAAAAAAACTTGGTATTTTCAATATGTTTTACGTATAAGTAGGTTAATATTTTTCATTTTTAAATAGTGTTGTTTGAATTAGCATAGATTACCAAGCAAGCTTTAACAACCAAGAACAATTATAAATCTGATATTGGTTGGACTTTCTATTAGTTAAGAACTGAGAAAACGAACTTGCATTATATTACATTTCAAATGGCGCCGCTGCCGGTTCTTTGACTACACGAGAGACTATCGATTGACGGTTTTCATTGGCTTTTGGGATCCGTTCATTTGGTGAACGTTATTTTTACGTATCATAAATCAAAAACAAATAAAAAATCAAAAATATAAAAATATATAAAAACTAAAAAATTAATAAAACAATTCTTTTCCTAAAGAATTGACCAAAAAAAAAAAATTAAAAAATCCAAAAAGCAATCTTTTTCCTAAGAGATTGCACCCAAAAATATATATTATTGGATTCTCTCGGTTTTTATGTACATATAGTATTTTCCTTTAAAAAACTCATAAATACAAAAATATTTTCCATATATTATTATAAGTAAATACGTATACGTATAAGAACAATCAATCTACATATCTTCCATAAGTATTGCCGAGGCAATACACCGTGTTGAGGGGCGTTCCGGTCCTTGACACGCGTATCGATCAAACAAAATAAAGCAAGAATAGATAAATACTCTCAATAAGCAACAATTCGAAGAATACGAACATTTAAGTGAATAGAAAGGCGATGTGCTATAAAATGCCATCTAAGGGTCAATAGGTACTTAAGTGCTTCGCGCCACCTAACCCCCCGTTCACTTGGGAGTATTCTAAGAAGGAAAGCTTCATTGAGGGTCTTGCACCCAAGTAGTAATACATATATTGTTATTTTCTTGTGGATATTTACTATTGAAACTCGAAGAGGATAATCCATTTCTTTTCAAAGTCACACGAGAGCTTCTCTCTCATTCCTCGTATTGAGTTGCATGCTCACTCGCGGGCGTGCACAAATACCGATTGGTGTACAACCTCTTCCTCCGAAAAGGAAGAAAAAGAGAAAGAGTAAGACCACCACCGTCCACCAAGCCGATCACGAGAATCGTGCTTTGTCACCACCACAAGAAGCCATGGCTATTGATAATCGTACTTTGTATGAACGTATGCAATCCAACATTCATGGATATGTTAGTGCCATTAAGATTCCCGACTTTCCCGCTAACACATTTGAGCTACATACATCTATGATCAATATGGTTTCTTCATCACCTTTCTTTGGAAAACAAAATGAGGATCCCCATGCTCACCTTAAGAGATTCCTTTCACTTTGCAATACCATTAAGCATAATGGGGTTCCACATGAGGTCATTAGATTGATGTTAGTGTCATTTTCCTTAGATGGGAGTGCTAAGCATTGGTTAGACACCCAACCACCCGATAGTATCACCACATGGGATGATTTTACCACTAAGTTTTTGAACAAATTCTTTCCTCCACAAAAGACTATGGCTTTGAGGAATTTAATTATGGGCTTTACACAAAAACCTAGTCAATCCTTTAGTGATGCTTGGGAAGAGTATAGTGAGTTGTTGAGGCGATGCCCTAACCATGGAATGGATGATCTAAACCAAATCAATACCTTCTACAATGGCCTTAAACCTCACCACCAAGATTCACTAAATGCTTCCGCGGGAGGGAGTATTCTTTTTAAAACATACCACGAGGCTTTGAACATTATTGAGACTAAGGCAATGGTTCAAACAAACAATCCATTTGAAGAAAAGGTTCATGTGATCCAAAACACTTCTCAAACTCCTTGTGAAATCCAAATTCTTAAAGAGATCCTTCAAACAGTCAAACAAGGACAAGAAATGACTCAAGACATGTTTCAAAATTTTAAGAACATGACATTGAACAATTCCTCAAATAATGTGAATGCCATCACCATTTCTTGTGTTACTTGTGGAGGCCCCCACTCTTATGAACAATGTGATAAGGTGCAAGGGTATCAAGGGGAATGCTATGCTTATCAAGAGGAACACCATGAACACTTCAAGCCTAACATCAATCCAAATAACCTTTCTTACAAATCCCAAAATTACCTTACTCCATCCGGCTTCCCACCCCAACCACCCACCCAAATTCCACAAAATCCTCCTCAAATTTTACCAAGGAGTCAAGGGCAAAGACAACCATACCAAGGAAATAACTACAAGGCACCCAATCAATTTCAACCTCAAGCAAATACCTTTTATCCACCAAATCAAGGATTTAACTCCCAACCTTTACCTTTCCAACCTCAAGGTTTTCAAGGTTATGTGCCACAAGAGTTTAACACAATGGATCTTTTGCAAAAGATGAATCAAGAGAATGAAAGGAAATTCCAAGCTATAGAAAAGAAAATGAATGACCAATTCAATAAGGTTTTAATGGCGGTAACTCAAAGACCACAAGGGGCTTTACCTTCCAACACACAAACAAACCCTAGGGCCAATGTTAATGCTATTACAACAAGGAGTGGTACAACAACAAAGGATCCTTCACCTCCTAAACCTACTCTTGTTCAACCCACTTGTGCTCCTACTTGTGACAAGCCTTCTACTTCTACTCCACCTCCTCAAAGTGATCCTATTCACTCAAACACACCTTCTCAACCACCTCATACTTCTCCTTTACCTTCCACACTTCCCAATGAAGAGGCTAACAAAGACAAATCTTCCACCACAAAACCTATTCCACCTACACCAAAACCCACTCTTCCATACCCTTCAAGGTTGAAAAAGGACAAGTTAAAGAACAAAGATGACATACAAGTCTCCAATTTCTTAAGGATGTTCAAGCAACTCAATATCAACATATCCTTTGCGGAAGCTCTTGCTTATATGCCTAAGTTTGCTAAGATGTTTAAGGATTTGCTCTCAAACAAAGAAAAATTGGTTGATTTGCCCAACACATCACTTAATGAAAATTGTTCCGCGGTGTTACTTAAAACCATACCAACAAAACTTGGAGATCCGGGGCGCTTCTTGATACCTTGTAATTTTCCCGGTGTTGAAAATTGCATGGCTTTGGCGGATTTAGGGGCGAGCATAAATCTCATGCCTTTATCGGTTTGGAAACAACTATCTCTTCCCGAGCTCACTCCCACTAGGATGACTCTTGAACTAGCCAACCGAACCATAGCTCACCCCGTAGGTATAGCGGAAGATGTGTTTGTAGGTGTGGATAAGTTTACCTTTCCGGCCGACTTTGTAGTGGTCGATTATGACATGGATCCTAGAGTTCCTTTGATTGTTGGTAGACCGTTTTTGAGAACGGGTCGTACCTTGATAGATGTGGCGGAAGGAGAATTAATTATGAGAGTAGAGGATGAGAAAGTGGTGTTTAAGTTAGGGAAAGTTTGTGATAGAAAAGAGGTTAAGGAGTCTAGACCTTGTGAGACTATTAACATTGTGGATGTGCTAGATGAAGTGTGTAATGAACACTTTCATGATGCTTGTAAGAATGCTAGTGATGAGATTCCACATGTTGAAACCGTGGCCTCAATTGCTCCCTCTTTAACACCTTTTGGAGAGAGTGATTTCCTCTTGGAGGAATTTGAGTCTAACTTTCTTGGTGATGATGATTCTCCCATTAATTGGGAAGAAGATATTCTTACGATCCAAAAGTTGCTCAATGAGGACCCTATTCCTTCTCCTATTCCACAAGAGATTACCATTGAGGAACCTTCCATAGTAAAACCTTCCATAGAGAGTCCACCTCCCATTGAACTTAAGGAACTTCCATCCCACTTAGAATATGCTTTCTTAGAAGGAGAAGACCAATTACCGGTGATTATTGCTAAAGAGTTGAAAGAGGATGAGAAGGAGCAACTTATTGAAGTCCTTAAGAGACACAAGAAGGCCTTAGCATGGAAAATATCCGACATAAGGGGAAATGATCCACATTTTTGTACTCACAAAATCCTTATGGAGGACGACTATAAACCCGCCATTCAAAACCAAAGGAGAGTTAACCCAAAAATCCATGAGGTTATTAAGAAGGAAGTGATTAAACTCTTAGATGCGGGTATGATTTACCCCATTTCCGATTCTCCATGGGTTAGCCCGGTTCATTGTGTTCCAAAGAAGGGTGGAATCACCGTGGTGCCTAATGAGAACAATGAGCTTATTCCCACGAGACTTGTAACCGGTTGGAGAGTTTGCATTGATTATAGAAAACTCAATGAGGCAACTAGGAAAGACCATTTCCCGCTTCCCTTTATGGACCAAATGCTTGAACGCTTAGCGGGAAATGAGTACTATTGTTTTCTTGATGGCTTTTCGGGTTATTTCCAAATACCCATTGACCCTAAGGATCAAGAAAAGACCACATTCACTTGTCCATACGGTACATTTGCTTACAAGAGAATGCCTTTTGGCCTATGTAATGCACCGGGGACGTTTCAAAGGTGCATGATGGCGATTTTCCATGACATGATAGAGCAAACCATGGAGGTTTTTATGGATGACTTTTCCGTATTTGGGAACTCCTTTAGCTCTTGTCTCACCAATCTTGAGAGAATGCTTAAGCGTTGTGAGGAAACACGTTTGGTGCTTAATTGGGAGAAATGTCACTTTATGGTGAAAGAGGGGATTGTTTTAGGACACAAGATATCCAATAAGGGATTAGAAGTTGATCGAGCTAAAATTGATGTGATTGCTAAGCTTCCCCCACCCACCTCGGTTAAAGGTGTGAGGAGTTTCTTAGGTCATGCGGGCTTTTATAGGCGCTTTATACAAGATTTCTCTAAGATAGCTAGACCGATGACTCATCTCTTGGAGAAAGAGGCTCCTTTCATTTTTGATCAAGCTTGTTTAGACTCTTTTGAGACCCTTAAGGAAAAATTGACTAAGGCTCCCGTTTTGGTTTCTCCAAATTGGGAATTACCTTTTGAGCTTATGTGTGACGCTAGTGATTATGCGGTGGGGGCCGTTTTAGGACAAAGAGTTAATAAGCATTTTCAACCTATACACTATGCGAGTAAAACCATGACCGGTGCACAACTTCATTACACTACCACGGAAAAAGAGTTGCTTGCTATAGTATATGCTTTTGAGAAGTTTAGACCATACCTTGTGCTTTCCAAGACCATAGTGTATACGGATCATTCCGCTCTCAAGTATCTTATGACAAAACAAGATGCTAAGCCTAGGCTTTTGAGATAGGTTTTGTTGCTTCAAGAGTTTAAGATAGAGATTCGTGATAAAAAAGGGGCCGAGAATTTAGCGGCGGATCATTTGAGTAGACTTGAGCATCCTTTTCAAGGAGATTTCCCACATCAAGAAATCAATGAATCCTTTCCACTAGAGGAGCTCATGTCTATCTCTTCCCAAGAGGATGCCACACCTTGGTTTGCGGATATAGCAAACTATCTTGTGGGCAATGTGCTTATTGAGGGTCTTATTTACCAACAAAAGAAAAAGTTTCTTAAGGAAGTTAAGTATTACTTTTGGGATGATCCATATCTTTTTAGGCAATGTGCGGACCAAATCATTAGACGGTGTGTAGATGGGCCCGAGGAATTTAAAATCTTAGAGGCATGTCATAAAGGACCTACGGGTGGACATTTTGGGCCTAACTACACCGCCAAGAAAGTCTTTGATTCGGGTTACTATTGGCCTTCCATTTACAAGGATGCCCAAGAGATGGTGAAATTTTGTGATGTTTGTCAAAGACAAGGAAAAATTACACAACGTGATGAGATGCCACAAAATTTTATCCAAGAGTGTGAGATATTTGATGTATGGGGAATAGATTTCATGGGACCTTTTCCATCCTCTAAGGGAAACAAGTATATACTTGTGGCGGTGGATTATGTGTCCAAGTGGGTGGAGGCTAAAGCCTTACCTACTAATGATGCTAGAGTGGTTGTAAAGTTCTTGAAACAATTGTTTGCTAGATTTGGTGTACCTCGGGCCATCATAAGTGATCGTGGTACGTACTTTTGTAATGATCAATTCACGAGAGTTATGAAGAAATATGGAGTGAATCATAGACTTTCTACCGCGTATCACCCTCAAACAAATGGTCAAACCGAGGTCACAAATCGTGGTTTAAAGAGGATTTTAGAGAGAACGGTGGGAGAGCATAGAGCTTCTTGGTCGGATAAGCTTGATGATGCTTTGTGGGCGTTTAGGACGGCCTTTAAGACACCAATTGGTTGTACTCCTTATAGGCTTGTCTATGGCAAAGCGTGCCACCTTCCATTTGAGTTAGAACATAAGGCATCTTGGGCTCTCAAGTGGGCTAACTTTGATTTAAACCAAGCCGGTTCACATAGGAAAGATCAAATCAATGAGATGGATGAGTTGAGAGCTAATGCCTATGAGAATTCTTTGCTATACAAGGAAAAGACTAAGAAATTGCATGATGCTAAGATCAAGAATCGTGAGTTCAAAGTTGGAGAGCCGGTTCTCCTCTTTAACTCAAGATTGAAGCTTTTTGCGGGCAAGCTTAAGTCGAGATGGTCCGGTCCATTCACTATTGCTCAAGTGTTTCCATATGGAACTCTTGAGTTGTCCCAACCCGATGGTCCAAATTTTAAAGTGAATGGTCACCGTGTTAAACATTACTTTGGGGAGGACATTTCCGTTGAAATGGTCCAAGAGGTCCCCATTTTCCCCATGAATTAATTCATTGAGGGACGAGTCGAGCTAGAGACTCATTAACTCAAGCATCGTATAACTAGGTTTAGAGTGTTGTAGGTTAGAAATAAAGGCATAGATTTGGAGATAAGTGTAGGGGAGACCTTCTTTTGTCTTCATGCTTGTTTGTAGGGTTGCTCACTCATCTCATGCTTTGGAGCTTATGGAGGAGGCCCTTGTATCCGGTTCACTTCGTTACTTTAGTGATTTTTCATTGACACCTTGTGCTTAAACATGATTTCACTAATAGTAGTCCTTTCCTTAACTTGGGTTAAGCAAAGTCTATTCATTGTCATAAGTGTAGGGGAAGTTTTTATACTTCCATGCTCTTAAACATTGAGGACAATGTTTAGCTTAAGTGTAGGGGGGTCTTCTATCGAAGTGACCTTACCTAGAACTTGTCATTGTCTTGCATGATAACATGGAAAAAATGAATTTTCAACATTTTTCAAATTTTTGATCTACTTTGGCCAACAAAAATATGCATTCATAATTTTTGCATCAATCATTTTTCATTTTGCATATCACATTTGCATTGTATATATATTTCTTCTTTTATGTTTCATCAAAAATATATAAAAGGAAAAAAATATAATAAAACATGGTTTTAACAAGTTTGGATTTCTTTGACATATTAGGCCCGCCGTGGATATTTTGACTCAACCCGAGTTTGCTTATTTTAGCACTCTTTAGCTAGTATCCTTAACCATGTAGTCCTTCATTGGTCTATTAGGCTAAGCTTCCACCAATTTCATTCTTTGAAATTTTAAATTTGTGGAGAATGGGAAATGATAGAGTTGAAGCAAGTGTAAAAGGGCTAGATAGACTTCATGGCAATTACTTGTGGCTAAACCCTTCTCTTCTTTATCTCTATTTTCTTCGCATGTATATAATTGTTAATAAATAATCAAGTACGGTTTTAATTGGTTCGTAATCTCTTATGCATTTTTGGCTAATCATTTATGGTTGATATGAGTACGTCTTAAGATTCTAAGTTAGCACGTTTTATGTGTACTAGACTTATGTCATGCTCCATATTTAGCGGGTGTTTTTCCTTTTCTTCTTTGCAAATTTCTTTGTGAGGAATAAAGAAAAATAAGAGCGGCTTATGAAAAAAAATGAGTGGCTAGAAAAAAAGAAAAGAAAAAGAAAAAAAAAAAATATATGCAAGACTCCCAAGAGGGGCAGTGTGGTGTTAATTATAGTGACTATTGAGTTCCAATATTACCTTGACGGGTTGCGGGGTTGAAGATCCAAAATCTCAAAAAGATGCGGATGTAAATTATTGCGTGAGTTTTATTTTGCTTTCCTTAGCGAGTGTGTAGTTACTTATGAAAGCATGACATGAGGATTTTACACATAAGGCGAATGACTTATTACTCTTAATACGGACTTATATTAATTGTGAGCGGTTTTTCAAGTAATGGATGAGAAGATTACTTAGGATTAAAACCGTGCTTCCTTATTTTTGGATTTTACATTTCTTATATTTCACACTTGAATAATGACAAATTTGCCCACAAGCAATTTGCTCAATTAATAACCGGTTCCACATTTAATTGTCATGAATAATTTGATGCACTTTTTACTTGTGAATGCAATGATTCCATTTATAAGCTTGGTATGGGGAAAGTGAAACTTGAGGGTGATAAGTATCCATGGTATCCAAGCCCTAATCCAAGTCATTGAATTCTTTATGAGTTATTTCCATCAAAACCATTTCAAGAAAAATCAAAAAGATATAGATAGAATTGTATTTTGATTCATTGCATTATTAAAAGTCAAAATCATGCATCATCTAGTTTAGAGTAGTGTAGATGCATCTCATATGGCCAAGGTGGATTAATTATGAGGGAAATGTAAATTTTTAAGCCTTGAAATATAATATTGCATGAGGACATGGCAATGTTCAAGTGTAGGGGAATTTGATATGAGCTTAAACTCATATCCTTTTATCAACAAATAACCCTAAAACATGAAGCAAAATACCAAATTATTTGGCAAAAACAGTATTATGTGGTATGTTTGTGTTTGTGTGCACTTGTGTAGGTAAGAAGATACATTTTCAAGCAAACAAGGAAAAACCAAGCTCAAATGGATGAAAAAGACAAAAGAGGATCAAAAGTGACAAGACTTTGAAGTTCAAGGACCTATCTTGACAAGTTATGAAAGTTGAAGGACTAGAAGTGCAAATATTGTAAAAGTCAAGATTCAAGTCAAACCTGGTCAACTATCAAGTCAACTTAGTCAAAGGACCATTTTGTACAAGTTATGAAAGTTAAAGGACCAAAAATGTCAAAGGAATGAAGATCCTAGCTTGAAACAAGAATCTGCCAAGTACAAGGACTAGTTCTGCCAATTGTTGAAAGTAATTTGAAGTTTAATCCGTGTGAAGTGTTGAATGGCCAATGAGAATCAAGTAAATAATATACATGGATCACCACGTCAGCCACTAGCGCCGTTTTCCATTAAATGCAAGATCTCAACAGTGAAAGCGCATTACCTTTAAAATCAACCAATGAGAGAACGCCACTCCATAATCCTTTTATCCAATTATGGATAATGATCCGTGTGACCAGATGAGAGCCAACCAGGAAATGCCACGTGTCATCTTCAAGAACAAGAAAAATTGCCAGGATCGCGTTTTTGATAGAAGCAATTTCAGGGAAAGTTATAAACACCAAAGATGATCGTTTTGAAGAGACAAACACAACCCAAGTATCCAATTAACAAATCATTGAGTGGATTTAAAACCGCCAAATCATTGTTCATACCTTCAAAGTGCTAAATGCAGAATTTGTCACGTGGAGCTCAGAGATTGGCCCTGACACGTCATCAACTCCAACAAACTCTCATTTCTTGCCTATAAATACCTAGACTAGTCTTCATTTGTAGATTGTAGCTTAATTTTGTAAAACACATAGTTCTTACTTTCCTTTCCTTTTTCCCTCACTTTTCCCCTAACTACTCAAGAGTCTGACAAACTCTTGAGTCAGTTAGTTAGTTAACAGCTTGTAACAAACTTTGTAACTGTTTTCCTTCAATAAAATTCAAATTCCTTTTTCCCGCCAAATTCTGTTATTCAAATTCCAGTTTGATCTTGTTGCTGTTGAGTGTTATTGTTGCTGATTGATGTTTGTTATGATCAACCATAGATCATAACTGACATTTGTGAAGATTGTTAGCTGTTTGATCAAGATTTGTTCATTCCATTGTTCATTTGAAGATTTCAAGCAGTTTGATTGATTCCAGATGATTTGTAGCTGTTTGATGGTTGATTCTTGTTGAATACTAGTGATAGGTGGTGGTTATCACTAGGGCAAGAGAGCTCAGCGCTCCTCTTCTTCCCAAAGGATTTCTACATTAGGTTCTTTGGTTCTTATTTTTGTTCCTCTAAACAGTCAACTGCCATGCTCATTTTCCTAGTTAACTTTGATGGCTGCATGATATAAGTTGTTAAGTAGTTGAAGTTTGATTGATCTTAGTGTGTTTGTAGCCTAATCCTGCCTTCTTGTGATTTGATTTGAATTTTGTTCTAGTTAATTGCATAATTTCAGTCATTATTAGCTTTGCACCTTATTTGTAGTTCTAGTTGAGGTAACTGTCTGCACTTAGCTCTAATACCTTTCATTTAGTCCATTAAAACTAGTCTGCTATAGCCTTTGAATCAGCTTAAGTCAGAACTTTATAAGCCTTTGTAAAATCTTGTTAGAAGCAGTTTAAGGAGTGTTTGGGAATAGATCTTAAGTACATTTCAAGTTTGTAGAATTGGTGTTTTAGAGTTCATAATCAGCCTTCTAGTGATAACAATTGGATTTATACCTTTTACAAGTCAAATAAATAGTCAAACAGGCAATTGGCATTAAAATAGTTTGGGTTAGCCTTTATATCAGCTTTGGTTTGAAAAACTTACCATTTTCAGTTGCTTAATTCTCATTCATTCTTGGATGAAATTTCCTCAAACTTGTTTCCAAACTTAGATTATATCATAAACTTTTAGATTCTAAGAGGAAATTCTACAGTATTAGGAATTAAGCTAGAAAATAGCTTTTTGGTCAAGGTCTGAGCAAAGCTCATTCTCTGAGACAAAGTAGTGACTGTTTTCCTAGTTCTCCTAATCTGCTTCATAAAAGTTGTGATTTTCTTTCACCAATCTAGTTAGTAAGTGCTGAATATTGATTTTTGAAGATTTGAGCTTTTTCCAAAAATCCGGTCAAACTTGGTCAACATAAGCTCTTTTGAGCTTATTTCAGATTTCTAGCTTATTACTGAATGAAAATAGTTCTGGTTTGATTTCCCATTCTTTAAATCATTAGCTTAATCAGTTTCATTACAAAAATCAGGTTGTGACTGTTTAGTTTAAGCTGTAGCTTATTTTGTGCTTATCAATAAGCACTCATTTGCTTATTTCTTACTTTTAGCTTAAACCCTTGAACACACATAGCTTAAATTGGATTTGAAATGTTTTGCAAGTTGTTTCACTGATTTTAGTTGAGTAATAAGCCCAGACGAGCTTATTGTTTCTTGTAACCCGTTTTTAGTTAAAAACTTTACTTAATTGCACTTTGGTCCTTACATTTCATTCAGTGTTTACTTTTTGGCTAAACTTCCAAGTAATTAGGGTTTGCTATAGTTTAGTCCCTGGACTTTGTGAGTTGTTAAATTTCAGTTAGAAACTTGTTGGTTTGTTACATTTTTAGTTAGTTTGTTATAGTTTTTGCATTGTTGATCCTCATAGTTTTCAGATTTACATTTTTAGTCCCTATAGTTGATAAAATTTACATTTCAAGCATTTAATTTTCATAGAAATTACATTTTCAGTCCTCCTAGTTTTATATTTTGTTAATTGAATTTTGTTTGAATAAAAAAACTTGGTATTTGCAATATGTTTTACGTATAAGTAGGTTAATATTTTTCATCTTTAAATAGTGTTGTTTGAATTAGCATAGATTACCAAGCAAGCTTTAACAACCAAGAACAATTATAAATCTGATATTGGTTGGACTTTCTATTAGTTAAGAACTGAGAAAACGAACTTGCATTATATTACATTTCAAATGCAAATAAACTAAGCACCCAAAGTATACCTCAATTGTCCAAAATATTTTCACCGAATGACCGTTCTTTTGATCTTGTACCCTTCCTCGATGCATCAACTACAATACTCCCAACCCATATATGAAGTATGTCCATTGTTCCAACAATATTCTTGTAGTTTCAAGTGAACCAACAGTAAATAGTAAAAGCTAAGGCATCTTGATAATCTATCATTCATTATGCAACTGGCTTGTAATCTATGCACTAAATTATAAAAAGTAACAAACTCTTGTAATTGAATGATAGCTGATACAAAAACGCAAATTTACACTTATCCCAATATATTACATGTCTTGCAATATAATTATCTAAGCAAGATTTGAAACGAAGACAAATCATTGTTAAAAGCTAATATGACGAGGTTGCAATCTATCAAAAACATTAAATAGCTGTTAAAAGGTTGAATAACAATCCTTCCCAAATGTTTGTATGTAGGTGGATCATTATTCTTTTCCTATCATCCTCTCCAATGTCGGGAACAAATACAATATATATCCCACGTTAACTATCACGACTTGGAAACTAAACAAATCTCCAAGATCTCGATTAATGAATTCATCTAGCTTAATGCAAATGTTTTCTAAAATAATTTGACCAGTAAAGATATTGGTCAAATAGTATGACCAGAAAGACCATACCTTAGAATTTGGTTTGATGCTTTTAATAATACATTTAGCGCCAAATTGAAATGCATAACTATGGCTTTCTTCTGTTCTACACAACCAATAACCAAAAGTAGATAAATACTTGTGACAAACATCCAACCTTAAAACAACTCCAAGAAAAAAGGACATTAAGGATTTTTTTTTAACCATTTAAAGCTTCCCACATGGTTTTCTCACGAATCATGTCCAGGTCAGTCATCCCTTTAAACTTCCTACCTGCAACACACAGATCATTAAGGTTATCCACTGATGTCATTGCGTCAATGTCTTGTGTCAGGTTATCGTGTGAAAAGCAGCCTGATAATTTTGATGTAGAAACAATTGTAGATTGTTAAGCAACTACCTAACATAGATGGGACATCCTCCAATCGATCTAGCTCCGTCTTTGGTACGGATCAATATCATACAGATAGAAGGAACCTGTAATGAAATCCATATTTGCGAATCAGACACCGATCAAGAGTTTGAGTACGACCTTCTCGGATCTAAACACAAAATGAACAAAAAATCATTTTTTAATTAAAAAATTGACATTAAATGCTATCTTCAAGAGACTTGCCAATATCATTGATGCCCAGTGGTCAAATTAGGTTGCCCCAACGCCAAATTCAGGTGCACCTGTTGGTGTTAATACTCATGAATCTTGATAAAAAAAAACCAATGAAACCTATTTTATCAACTGATATATCTGATAATATCACAAGGTTTATGAGAAAATCAGATTTTGATTAAACAAAGTAGGGTGTACCTTTTATCTGAGGATAAATTAGAATGAGTGAATGTGATTAGGGTTTTGAAGAACAAAAGTGTTATTAAAGAGAAATCAATGACATATATGTTGTTTCTATGAGCAAATGACCATTTCTTTGAATCCCCACTTCAACACACGGGGTGGGTCCTCCCAGCAACACCAGCCAGATGTCTGATAATTTTGTCCTCAAGTTCACAATCAGTAACACCAGCCGACAACTAAAACGGAAACACAATTGTAAAATTTAAAATTAACAACTTTTATATAGAAAAAACAAACCAGGAACGTACAAACCTAGGTTAACCCGTGTACCTTTGAGATCGATTTACAAATCATCCAATGATTAACCCGTGTACCTTTGAGAACAATGATTCAATGATTAACCCGCGTGAAATCATGGATTCGATTGCACGAATAGAGAAACCAAAACTATATATCACAAGTCACGCTAGGAATTGTAAATGGCACTCTAATGCATCGCTTAGTTCAACAAAACTACAATTAGTCTACACGATGAATTTATTCAAGCATTTAATCGAACAAATGATGTACAATATTTTTAATTACTAAATTACCAAAAACCTACAATTAAAGTTTGATCATACTGACCTATCATTAATACAATCAAACACGCATCATAAAAGACCCCTTGCATAAATATTATTATTACTGTCTATCTTTAATTTGCTTCAGAAACGATTAACTAACAAAGAGAAATTAGCTTACTTGAATTTGGAAAAGTTCTTACAGTTTATTTGAGCCGATAATAAGCTGTCAAAATTCAAATAGGCAAATAAGCTGTTAGAAGGTGACCGAAACACCCCATCAATATGTCTAGTGTATATATATCAGAAGCCAAAACTTTAGTCATAATACAAAACAGCTTATTTATTCATAATATAAAAAGTTTATTCTTGCATAATACAATATCAAAAATATATTTGTAGTTCAATTGGCTTAAATAACTCACACATTATTCGTGTTCTACAACAACATCACGAGCTCTAGCAACAAAAATAACCTGCCTCCATTATGAAACTTTTGGGGTCTTCCTTTGTTCCTCCAAAAGGAAATAATAGTTAATAGTTGTTTCAAAACAACTCAGCTAGGTCAAAGTCCCAGACACAACAGATCAAGATGTTGCAATTCGAAAGTACCTGTAGTGAAAGAGAGTATTGTCAACCAACTTGTCCACTGTTATACATGCGATCCATGATTGTGCACCACCAATAAGAGGGCCTGATTTTGTGGTTCTTCCCATATTGCTACTCGAAAAGGATTAATCTTATAAAATTTGTGGTAACTAAAAGGAATGTAGAAAAAGAAAAAAGATAACACCAAGGTTAATACCAACCAAAATAAGATATTTGATGATACACACTCAACCCAAGTTCCTCCAGTTCTTCCTGCAAGTCATCCAATGAGTCAATTGCAGATATTTGCACTTGAAAAAACCGCCTACACTTAATTTACAATATATAGACACACACAAATTTTGAAGGTAGACGCTTGTCAACAACTCAGTAGGAGATATAAATACTTATAACAATTTACAATGATTACCTTAAGGAGGATGTCATCCGACGTGACATTAGAATGGATAGATCGAGTATGCTGTGACTCTCCTTTGATTCTCCTTCGAAAACATGTTTAGCAACCTTAGGATAGAAACATATATTGATTATAAAGTATTTAAAACATAGCCTCCTGACTTATAAACGAAAAATATGAAACTCTGCCACAAGCTAAACACCTGAAGCATTGAAGTGATGTCGGATCCTGCAGCAATCAATACGTATGTTCTCACATCGGCAAACCGATATTAAACTATGCACCATATTCTGCAAAGTGTCCACATCAATTGCATCTGTCATCACTGCATAAATTCATCTATATGTATCATGCTCGTCTGATCAGCTTTCCTATTCTCTACATTAATTTGGGGTCTCGAGTCGTTAAAGCTAAAGTTGTGCTTTTTGTTAGGCTATTTAGACATTGTACTATTATTTGCAACTTGGCTCCCGCTATCTTTTGCCTTCCTCTTATCAGTATCAGGCATGGAAGAACTGTTAATTACTTGCATCATTGCTCGCTTTGGAATGAGATAAATGAGTAGCCTTTATTCTCATTAACGACACAAGAAGTGATAATAAGCTATGTGCGTCATAGCCATCAAGTTGACTCAAATTGTCTATATGTATCTGTTGATCCTAAACTTAGATCGATTAGCTTTGTGTATACGAGATTAGATCAAGTATAACACGTAGAGAAACCTTTGTTATATGCTTTGTGAATCTAAGTGTTATGCGGAATTTAACACTTAAACAAGAACACAAGATGTAAACAAAACTTTCACTTTGATTATAAATGTCGAACTTGCTTACAATGAAAGATGTTTACGAATGAAAACTTATATAAAACTTGATACTAAACATTAACCTAAAGGCCTTCTTTTATAGACTAAGAAGCCTTGTACAATAAGCTACGTATCAACTATTCTAGGTAAAGATAAACATAGAAAATACATTGTCGTTTCTATCCTTACTAGAAGTATTCTAGAATATAATAAACGTGTAGCTTATATCTTCCATCAGTGCTTGTCTTCAATGTGTCAACGCTTGACATTAACTTGTCAATGCTTGAGCTGTCAGCGCTTGCTTTGTTCCTGTCAACGCTTGATTTGTTCTTGTCAGCGCTCAAGTGATCTGGCCTTAATTTATTCCCAACAATCCTCCCCTAAACTTGATATCCACTCTTATGATCAAGTTTCTGAATAAACATTAAGAACTTGGAGGAGTCTGACAAACCTTCTCATATTGGTAATAAATAAATCTGATCAAATTCTTTGCCACGTCACTTGTATAATCTATCTCCAGCTGAGTGTCCTTCATCTTTTCCAAAACAGCCTTGGATATGAAATATT
Source organism: Glebionis coronaria (assembly GCA_025667525.1). Taxonomy (NCBI): domain Eukaryota; kingdom Viridiplantae; phylum Streptophyta; class Magnoliopsida; order Asterales; family Asteraceae; genus Glebionis; species Glebionis coronaria. The sequence continues at coordinate 184,238 of JANFOE010000598.1, read as the reverse complement.
GAGCATCCACAAGTAGATACTCAGCAAACTTTGTAGAACTCAAATGGTATACACCAGCAGCTGAATATAACCTCCATTGAAGACCACTGAGGTCATCTTCAAGATCCTTCCATATTTCAGGATCTTCCTCATTTGTCCCACACATTCTTTTGAATGTGGTCCAAAGTTTTATTCCATTAGCTGAAGTTGGTGCTTCAGCCTCATACTTGGTCTCTAGTAACCTCCAAAGGTCCACCAAGTCTTCTCTATCACAACTTGCAAATAAAGATATGAGAGTGGTAAAAGTGTGTACCTCCTTGCCAAATCTTCCAATCTTCCAGAATCCACATTCATCCTCATCATAACTCACAATTGGATTCCTGGAATCTAATGGTAACACTTGCACCATATCTGAAGCTTCTAATGGGGAGAGCTTGAGGCTCTTTCTAATAACTGCTTCACTTGGATATAGTGGATTCATATCTTTTGGAAACTCAAGTTTAAATCCCTTCTTTACTGGCCTGGGAATCATCATAGCTTTCTTGATTTCCATTTCTTCTGCAAGTTGCTCCTTTCTTTCATCTGAAAGAAGTCTGAAAGTGTTTTCTTCCTGCACTTTCACCCAAATAGGATAAGCCCTATGTTCCAACTCATCAAATGTCAAAGCCTTCAACTTCTGATGTGTCCATCCAACTCCATGACATCTGAGCAACATAAAGTAGAGCTCTCTTCTATCCCTTTTTAATTCTGAGAGAATATTGCTTGCCTTGTGCTTCAAGATCACCTTACAATCCTTCTGAACTCTAAGAAGAAGCTCCAAACCCCATATTTGATCTGAAATGGTCAAGTCTGGATTATCCATGCAGCTTTCTTCCCAAGAATTGTACATCTGAACCACCTCTGGCATGTCAAAATCAACCTGCAATTTTAAATCTCTCAACTTTTCCCTAGCAAGCTCATCACCATACTCAAGCCTTTCTGGTTCTATGATCATCACACTTGAGTCTGAGCTAGCTCCATCACTTTCTTCTTCAGAAGTCACAACAAATGATGACTTTTCCTTTTCACCTTGTTCCATCATTTGTTCAGCCAATCTTCTATCAAATTCAACTTGGGCTGCATTCTTTGGAACAATTTCTTCTACCAATTTACCCTTACCCTTATCTGATGGTGCAATGGTTGGTAAGGTAGATGGTAATACCTGAGTAGAAACTTCTTTGATGATAGATGATGACTGGAATACATCACCTTCATATGCAGGTCTGTCAACGCCCAAATTTCCTCTATCAGCGCCCAAAATACTTCTATCAGCGTCCAAATTTGTCTTGTCAACGCTCAAATATTTTCCCTCAGCGCCTTGTGTAACCTCTCTCAACATAGTTGTAAATGATAAATTTAGATTGGTTGGAGAGATTAAGGACGTATCAAAACCTATTTGTTCCTTCAAAGTTGTAAGGGCTTCAGCAACATCCATTGATTGACCATCTTGGCTGCCCTTATCACTCAGATTTCTTTGATCTTCCTCCCCTTTGGAAGACTCCTCCATACCCCTCCTAGCATGATCACTCTCCAAAACAACAATCCTCTCCCTCAATTGCTTGAGTTCAAGGCCTTGTGAGCTGACAATTTGTACTAAGTCTGCATTTTGCTTTTGCAAGCTAATGCAGACTACCGTCAATTCCAAAAGAGTCATTGGTTCCAGACTGCCCTCTTCTGAAATGGGGATTTGACCTCCCAAGTCAGGTTCATTGGGCAAGGATGAGGACTTAATGATGGTGGGACTGCCTTGGCCAGCATCTAAGCTAGAACCAATAGTCCCAGCCTCATCCAGGTCACCAGCCACACTTGTGGTGGTGGTTCTCTCTGCTTCATGGCTAGGACCACCAGAGGAGAACACTCCAGTAGTATTTTGGCGTTTTATCAACCTATATTCAGGTGGTGTGGAAGATGGTGTGGAAGAATGGGTAGATGTGGGTTGGTTAAGGGGTGTTTGGGATTGTGATGGTAGTGTGTCAGCGTTGGAAATAGGCACATCAACGCCAACATTTGATGTGTCAGCGTCAAAGGGTTCTTGGTCAATTTGCATTTGTTCAGGTGAGGGTAAAGGTTCAGGAATGGGTTCAAGTTGTGGTTGAGGGTCAATTTGAGGTTGAGGGTCTGGTTGTGGTTGTGCTGCTGCAATAACAGCAAGCATGGCTGGGGTTAAAGGTAAGTCTCTAAGAGGTGGTGAATTCATCTTTGTAAAAATAGCTTTCTTTTGTTCAGGGATTTTATAAAAATCATTGTGATCCCTTGAACAATAACCTTGATCATCAAAAATCATTTGCAGAAAACGGGGATAAGCTAAAGTCATTTTTGTCCCCTTGTTTTTACACATCCCTTCAAAAATCATTTTAGAATAGTTATATTTTTGCCCTGTTGCAATGCACACAATAGCACTGGCAATGGATCTATTGATCTCATTGTGTGCAGTACATTTGGGACTCAAACATTGAAGGAGAATGTGGATGAGGTACTTCCAGGCTAGGGGAAATTCCTGCTTATGGTACTTGTTAAGAGTACCTTCATCAGGAAAAGGATATCCCAAAGCCCTAAGCCCTTGTTCTATTTCATTTATAGGAAGGATGGCTACACCATCGGCATCATCAAGATGCAAGGCCTGGCGTACCAAGGCCTCAGTAACCACCCAAGATCTCCCATGAACAATAGAAGTCAATGTGGTCACTCCATTAACTGTTGAGGAACTAACAGTGTTCCAAAACTGCTTAATGTGTGTCACTGGAATGAGTGGTGCATGAGAAAGAGCATACCTTAGTGGGGATGCGTTCAAATACGCCACCATTTGTGTGTATTGAGGAAACAAATCATTATCAGCAACAAGATAAGCAATCATGTTGTGTTGAGACTTGAACCCCAAATCCAATTTTGCTGAGTTAAACTTTGGTGCCATTGATGAAAGCTGTTAATATGAAGTGTAGAAGATGAAGTTGATAAGAGAAAAGTGTTAGACAAGAATTATAGATACCCTGTTTTAAAATAGGAGCCAAATTTATAGGAGATAAAGAATGCATGTGATTGGCCCAAAAATAGGCAAAGATTTTCAAAAACTAATCATGAAAATATTGAAAAAGTGATAAGTTATCTCATGCATTTAATGAAAGTAACAACTCCTAAAATTACGGCTTGAAAACATGTCAAAAAGTAACAACTGGGTAGGTCCCATTGAGTGTCAACGGTCAAAAGTAACGCATCAACGCCCAACGGCTATAATCTTGTCAACGTTCGCCTAAAGCCATGTCAGCGTCCAATTTGGTCACAACAACGCTTGGAAAAATCTTGTCAGCGTCTAAAAATAAAATTGTTTTAAAAAGTGAAAAATGACCTTAACAAGTAATTTATCCTAGAGAAGATAACCAAAAGCTGATAATTATCATAGGGCGGCAAGCACTGTCCAGTTATGCACACTTGCATAAGCAAGATAGACATAACAGTCCTCTAGTGTCCCTTGCTAACCAAAATTCTTAACAACCAAGTTACCTTATAAAATCCTTGTTACTCCCAGGTAAATCCCATATCAAAATCATTCCCAAGTCTCCCAACAGACCACAACCAATTCTAGGCCAAAAATGTCTTGGCAGCATGCAAAGTTGATATACTATGCATGCTACAGTGCCTCATGGTTTAGTAAAACTAACCCATACTCACCTGTGGACACAATCTAGAATTGTGATAAGAGTATCATATGGATACCCAAAAATCCTAAAGGTTCCTAAAACCTCCCCTTAAACGATGATACAAAAAGTTTGCTAAAATCATGCATGAACATAAAAAACTTATGTCAAGATAGGAATGAAACATTCCAATCATCATCCATAAATAAAAACTTGTCCAAATGCTTCTTCATTGATCCATAAGCAACTATGTATCCAATGGTATACTGCTAACACCATCTGCACATTTAGATTGAAAACCACAAAACTAACATTGTTGCTGACAACGCCCCGATAACACACAACAGCGTTGAAGGAAGCTTTGTCAGCGTTAGACAATTATATTGCTGACAACGTTGCAAAAACACTTATCAGTGTTCAAACAACCTTTGTCAGTGTTAGAAAAATATAGTGGAAAATCTAAATCATCAATAAGACCAATAATAATAATGCATCATCATGTACATACTTTTACAAAAAGAATCCAACACATATTAAGTGAGATTAACCATTCCAATACTTGTTACCAAGTATTGAAATCTTCCAGTATCAAAAGGTTTAGTTAATAAATCTGACACATTTTCCTCAGTGTCAACCCTATCTGGTTGTATTAAACCTTTCTCAAAGCAGTCTCTTATAAAATGGTGTCTAATTTCTATGTGTTTAGTTTTAGAATGATGTACAGGATTCTTAATGATGCATAAAGTACTATTATTTTCAACAAATATCTTAGTATGCATGAAATTATACCCATAGTCCAACAGCTGGTTCTGAATCCACAACACTTGACCACAACATGCTGCTGCAGCCACATACTCTGCTTCAGTTGTAGAGTTAGCCACCACTGTTTGTTTCTTGCATTGCCAAGATATTAATCTGCTCCCAAGAAACTGACATCCACCAGTTGTGGATTTCCTATCAAACTTATCACCTCCATAATCACTATCTGAATATGCAATCAGCTCCAATGGTGAATCCTTTGGGTACCACAAACCAAGACTTGGGAAGCATCTTAGGTACCTAAAGATCCCCTTCACAGCATAAAGGTGACATTCTTTGGGAGTCACTTGATGGCGTGCACAAGCACACACAATAAACATGATATCAGGTCTGGAAGCAGTAAGATACATCAAGGATCCAATCATGGATCTATAATGCCTGACATCAACATCTTTCCCATCTCCAATCTTTCCCCAAGGGTGTTCTCTATCCATAGGAGTAGTAGCCCTCTTTTCATGTGGAGAAAAGCCAAACTTCTTCAAGATCTCAGCAACATATTTGTCCTGGGAGATGAAGATACCATCTTCTTTCTGCTGAACTTGTAAACCAAGAAAGAAGTTCATCTCCCCCATAGCACTCATCTTGAATTTGTCTGTCATAAGCTTGGAGAAATCCTCACTCATCTTTGGATCAGTAGACCCAAAAATGATATCATCAACATAGACCTGCACAAGCAACACATCTTTGCCTTTCTTCTTTGTAAATAGTGTCTGATCTATGGTGCCCCTCTTGAATCCATTGTCCACCAAATAGGTAGACAAAGTACCATACCATGCTCTAGGGGCTTGATGAAGGCCATACATAGCCTTTTTGACTCTATACACTTTATCTGGATGCTCTGGATCCTCAAAACCAGGAGGTTGCATGACATAAACTTCCTCAACAATGGTGCCATACAAGAATGCACTCTTGACATCCATTTGATAGACTGTGAAGCCTATGCAAGATGCATAGGCTAGAAAAATCCTAATAGCTTCAATCCTTGCAACTGGTGCAAAGACTTCCTCATAGTCTATCCCCTCCTCTTGTGTATAACCTTGAGCCACTAACCTTGCCTTGTTTCTGACCACAATACCTCTTTCATCTCTTTTGTTCCTGAGAACCCATCTTGTCCCTATAGGTCTGACATATCTAGGACAATCAACCAGCTCCCAAACATCTTGAATTGCAAATTGGTGAAGCTCATCCTGCATTGCTTCTACCCAACTTGGTTCTTTGAGAGCATCAAATATCTTCTTGGGTTCTTCTTGTGACAGAAAACATGCAAACAAACATGCTTGCACAAGAGGGGTATCAACCTTCTTGTGTATATTGGCAATAAATCCACCAAGTCCTTGATGAGCTCTTCTTGTCTGAACTGGAGTCATAACATCACCAATGATCTGAGATGTGGGGTGATTCTTCATTGTGGAAGTGAGAACCCCTCCTTCAAAAAGTCTGGTGTCCTCAACCTCATGCTCCATGTTGCCAATATCTTCTTCATCAGACTCTCTTTGAGCAACAGGAATCTCTTCATGAACATTGGAAGGTCCACCTTGTTCAAAACTGGAAGAGAAAAGATGCCCATAAGTGTTGTCAACGTTTGAATCTTGGTTGTCAGCGTCTGGGCTGACAGCGCTTGAAATGTTGTTGTCAACGTCTGAATTGGTCTTGTCAGCGCTAGATTTGCCTTTGTCAGCGCCTGAAGAACCATGCATGTTTGTATCTGGTGGTATTTGGAAACCACCATTATCTTGTCCAGCAGCAGCAGCAGCAAAAGCATCAGTCCAAATGGGAATGGTGACATATTCAAATGTAGGAGATGCCTTTTCTGCTTGTGATCCAACCCTCTCATTAACCTGAGTACCTGAAACATTAACAACTTGTTCCTCCATAACATTTGAAGTTAACTTCACAATGTCTGGATTAGTGACATGCATATAATTTAAAGTTCTAGATAAGGGTTCCAAATCAAATAACCAATTAGGACCACTTTCAGGATCACTAGGTTTATTCTCTAAGAACCTAACATGTACTCTCTCAACAATACGTTTGTCATCTTTAAGATAAACCCTATAACCCTTGCTCTGGACTGAATACCCCATGAAGTAACCTTCATCACCTTTTGCACTAAATTTCCCTAAGGCATCACTAGTGTCCAAAACTACTACATGACAACCAAAAGGTCTGAGAAAACCAATATTAGGTTTTCTTCCCCAAAGTAACTCATAAGGTGTTTTGTTCTGAATTTTGTTAACCAATGCTCTATTTTGCACATAGCATGCTGTATTAACAGCTTCAGCCCAAAAGGCTATAGGAAAGTGAGCATCAGCCAACATTGTTCTGGCTGCTTCAATTAGGGTTCTATTTTTCCTTTCAGCAACCCCATTTTGTTGTGGGGTTCTAGCAATACTGAATTGCCTAGTAATTCCCTTCCTGGCACAAAAATCATCTAGCTTCTTGTTCCTAAATTCTCCACCATTATCACTCCTAAGCATCTTAACCTCATTGCCAGACCTTTTCTCAATTTGAGTGATAAATTCAATAAGAACATCAGCTGTGTCACTCTTCATAGCTAGAAAGAATGTCCAAGTAAACCTAGAAAAGTCATCAGTGACAACAAAACAATATGACTTGCCATTCAAACTTTCTATATTTGTTGGACCAAAGAGGTCCATGTGAAGCATATGAAGAGGTCTGGAACTAGTATGCACCTACTTGGACTTGAATGAGACCTTGTGCTGCTTGCCTTTAAGACATGCAACACAAGAGTGGTCATTGTGGAAGGCCTTCTCAGGCAACCCATCAACTAAACCAAGCCTCACAAGTCGATTTATATTTTTAAAATTTATGTGCCCTAGTCTCCTGTGCCACAAATTACTTTCATCTACTGAGGCCTTAGCCTAAAAACAAGACATATTTGTATTCACTTTAATCCCATTTAAATTCACATTATATATGTCCTTATGCCTAGGTGTTCTATACTCAATATACTTCTCATCAGGGATCTTAAAATCCTTGCTTAACACCAAACACTCAGTATCAGTGAAAAGAACCTTATTTTTGTTATCACACACTTGTGATACACTAAACAGATTATAATCCAGTTCTTTTACCAGGAAGACGTTCTCAAAACGTAGATTATTGGTGAGAAGGGTTCCTTTGCCTGTAATGGTGCCGTAGCCCCCTCCAAAGTATACCTTATCACCATCTTTAATAGGAGTGAAGTTCGTCAGATAGTCTTCCTTTCCTGTCATGTGCCTTGAGCATCCACTATCCCAATATCCATAATCATTGATCTGCTTTTGAATGCCCTGCACATAAAGAAAACAAATTAGTTTTCTTTGGGAACCCAAGTCTCAGAAGACTTGGATTCATCTGGTTGTTCAATAAGAACAGACTTAGTTCTCACAACAACCTCATTCTCATCCTTTTTAGGATGAAAAACCCAGTTAACCCCAATAGGTTTTGTAATGACCTTTGAAATGTAATTAAATCTATTGCAAGTCATTGAAATTCCATTATTATTAGGGTTTTAATCTTTCTTGGGTCTCCATGTTAAGCTTGAAGAAGCTTTAGACCCCTTACCTTGTGGCTGCAAATATTTAGGTCTAGACACGTTTCTGTCAGCGTTGGATTTTGTCCTATCAACGCTGAAATTACCCTTATCAGCGTTGAACCTAGGGTTTGCTACAGGAACCCATTGCCTATTTGACCAGGTGTTTGTCTTTTGAAAAGGTCTTTGTCCATGAGTGTTAGACCTTCTAGAGAAGAATGGGGCAGGTCTAATCACTTGTGGACTTTGCTGCACACAAGGTTTGGGTCTGACAACGTTTGACTTCCTAACAACGTTGACTTTCTTCCTATCAGCGCTGAAATTTTTCCTATCAGCGCTGGCTTTAGAAGCGTTGACACACTTGTATGCCAAATGTGAAAAGCTACCACAAGTATAACAGGCTTTCTTAGACACACTCTTAGGTCTAGAAGAGAAGAAACCTGTTCCATGATTGTTAACTTGGCTCTTGGGTGACCTATTATTTCTATACATCTCTGCATATTTAATGGTAGGTCTTCTAACAGTGTTGGAGCCTAGGTCAACAGCTTTACCAGTAACTGGGTGAGTGACCTTAATGGGTGGTGATTCATTGGGGCTTTCACATAGCAAACCTCCCTTAACAAACAAAGTAGGGTTGGCTTTCTACCACTCATTTAGGTCAGTCAATTTTTGTTGATACTCTTTTACTGGAGTGACAACTCTTGGTGGAGGAGAGAATTCCTCTTCTTGGCATTCTGGTATACCAGTCCAAGACAAATCCTTTCTAAGGACACTATAGAAGTCACCAGCTGGTGGTGGAACCAGAGAGTAATCATTCATCCCAATCCCAGTCATGTCCTCAGGATCCTTTTGTTTAGCTACACAGTCTCCTAGGGTTTGGGTGGCTCTATCAAATCTTTGAATCTTGAGGTCAACATTATCTTTATTCTTAATGGCCTCATCTAACTTAGCCTGTAGGTCTCTATTGACCTTTGTCATGATATTTCTAATATCCATACTACCCTCTAGCTCATGTTTTAAGATATTTATCTTATCTTTTAAATCAAATTCCATTTTCTTGTATTCAGAAACGGTTTTCTCAGTTTCAGTAAGAGCTAGTTGGTAATTGGACAATTTATACCTTTCAGTGCTCATATCATCTTTTAGTTTTAACACCTCTTTGTTAAGTCTATCAGTGTTTAACCTACAACCTTTGCTACAAAAAGCATCATCATATACCTCATTATCAGATGAAGAGGAGGAGTGTGCCATGAGAGCATATTCAACATGCTCTTCTTCTTCAATGTCAGCAACCAAGGCTTTGTCCTCTTCAGCATTCTTAGCCAGATAGCTCCAATCCCATCCAGTACCATCAATTCCTTGAACTGCAACCATGGCCTTAGAATCTTGAGCTTTAACAACCTGACTTGAGGGTTTACCAGCATCAGATCTTCTAGGAGATCTGCATTCCCTCATGAAGTGCCCCATACGATGACAGTTGTAGCATTCAACTTTGGATTTATCAAATCCAGCTGTGTCTTTAGCATTGAAGGTCATCTTGTTCTTGAACCTTCTATTCCACCTATTTGCTCTTATACTAGCAAGAGCCATGTTCCATTTGATGTCCATCTCTTCCAAGTGCTCATCACTTATCTGCTCAAGGTCCTCATATGTAATCACTGAACCATTAGGCAAAGAAGCAATGTAAGCACACACAGTATCCAAATCCAAACCAGCAGGTTTAACTCTTGGGGAGTCATTCATGAATGTGTCAGCGTCTGAAAAGGAGACGTTGACAGGACTTGTTCCAGCGCTGACAAATGATGATCCAGTAACTGGATGCATAAAAGAGTCCTTCTGATTGAATTGACCTTCACTATGAGAGAAGAAGGCCATGTTGCTGGTGCTAGGTTTGCTTCCATGTGCTGAAAGAGTTTCATCTTCCAATAGTCTTAGTTTGTTGTAGATGTCATCAAACGAGGAGCTCTTGTAAGTATTATTGGCAAGAATAGATCTTGCCTCAATCTTCCATGCCTCACCAAGACTTTTAAGAAAGGTAGCATTGGTGTCAACATCACCAACTTATGTCCCCATGAAGGATAACTTGCTTGTGATGTCAAGCAATCTGCTTCTTACACTACTCAGTTTCTCATTGGGTTGAGCTTTGAAGACAGCATAGTCATGTAGAAGTTGCTTTTTCTTTTCTTCCTTAGTGTCTGCATTGCCACCATATGCAACTTCAAGTGCTTCCCAAATATCCTTAGCAGATTCATAGCCTCTATATTTGTACTGGTTTTCTTGTCCCAAAGAGACTTTCAGAATATTTAGGGCTTTCATGTCAACCCTTTTCTTTGCAATATCTTCAGCACCTACAGCTCTACCATCTCCAGGTTTTTCTTTCTTATCCTCTTCAGGGCATCCTTCAACAGCTGTTCTTTGACTAATGGTATCAAGAATCTTTTGAGCCTTATTGAATGAGTTTCCATATTCAATAATCTCCCAGAGTGTGTAGTCATAGATCCCCAGATATTGTTCAAAGTTGAACTTCCATAAGTCAAAGTTGGTTGCATCAAGCATGGGAATCCTGATGTTTGGTAAGGGTGAATTGGAGGTGGTTATTGCTTCAGACATGATGTTGTTAGGGTTTTGGTGTTTTTAGGGTTTCTGAGAAAATTAGGGTTTTGGTGTTCGTATATCGTTCTGGTGTTCTTCAAAGATCAAAAGTTCCTCAACAAGCTCTGATACCACTTGTTGATCCCAAACTTAGATTGATTAGCTTTGTGTATACGAGATTAGATCAAGTATAACACGTAGAGAAACCTTTGTTATATGCTTTGTGAATCTAAGTGTTATGCGGAATTTAACACTTAAACAAGAACACAAGATGTAAACAAAACTTTCACTTTGATTATAAATGTCGAACTTGCTTACAATGAAAGATGTTTACGAATGAAAACTTATATAAAACTTGATACTAAACATTAACCTAAAGGCCTTCTTTTATAGACTAAGAAGCCTTGTACAATAAGCTACGTATCAACTATTCTAGGTAAAGATAAACATAGAAAATACATTGTCGTTTCTATCCTTACTAGAAGTATTCTAGAATATAATAAACGTGTAGCTTATATCTTCCATCAGTGCTTGTCTTCAATGTGTCAACGCTTGACTTTAACTTGTCAACGCTTGAGCTGTCAGCGCTTGCTTTGTTCCTGTCAACGCTTGATTTGTTCTTGTCAGCGCTCAAGTGATCTGGCCTTAATTTATTCCCAACAGTATCAAATCTCATCGAGCAAAGATTGATTTATTTCTTCAAATATCAGAAACTCTAGCTCTAGTAATTCTCTCTTTAACATGTAAGTTCTTGCTAATAACAACAGCTTCCTACAGAAAATAAAGATTAGTCATACCGTTGATCTGATGACATAAATTTAAGATATGAATCAACCAAAAGCCTAAAGACCACCTTCTCTTGCAAAGCAGGTTTTCGATCCTGATGTTAATATAATCTTCTCTACTTTTCAACTCCGCATTAGCCATATCGATCCGCTTCTGTGCTTCTTCAAGATCAAGTTCCTGTTTATATACAATATCACAATCATTCGCAAGCTCTTCCCTTTTCAGTTGAGCAGTCGACGAACCTCAGCTAGCTTTTCCTCTCCCACGTCCTTTCCACCAGAATATGTCACGTGAAACGACCCAACTGCCTTCTCCCCATGTATTCCGATATCAACCCCATGTGTAACACCCCCAAATTTATACAACTCAGTTCAGCGGAAGACTAGTTGGTGTTACGGGTTAGCACATTACTCACATCATAGACAACGCATAAAAATCGCGTCGTTTAATAATAAATCATTTCCATTCATAAACATCAAAGTTACATAGGTCCCAAGTCATTATATTTCATACAAAGTTTTACAAAGTATTTGAATGGAAAATATAGTTTAGGTGCGGGCCATGAATTCTTGTCGTCTTCCCGAGAATTACCTTCAAGTACCTGAGATAAAACATGTTAAAAGAAAAGGTCAGCGATAACGCCGAGTGAATTCATAGAGTTTAATAAATTCCATCAATATAATATCAGTATAAAATTATTACTGAAAATCATTTTGTACAAATCATTTTAATAGGCAATAAAATAGCCAAAGTCATTTTATACAAATCCTTATCGAAAATCATAATATAGGCATTTGCCGTAAAATCATTATACGAGCCAATGTCGTAAAAACATCATACAATACGTCTTATGACGTTGTATAAAATCAAATAAAAACCGTTATATGAATATGGTTATGAAAACCAAAACACAAACATAATATCAATAGTATGACCCAGTATTGCTAGTCAGGCAATACATCGTAATTCGGAGCATCCAGTAATATTTTGGTGATTGGATTATTATAAGCCGCATGACATTGTTACCTTACTAAACCAACAACGGGTAGCTAACCCGATACAAATTTTGCCCATCTAAAGTAGCGTGTCGTCACAAAGGTCACGCTATGGAAATCTTCTCATACATAAATTCGCTTACCAATCAATGTGGCACGACGGGGATCAACCGTCAAGGCGCGAACTGGGGTGATCGTCCCCAAATAGTACTATTAAATGCATAAGCGTCTACCAACTCCCGGTAGTTCACAATTCATGCTAATGGGACTTTTAGTGACATAACCTAACTTTAATAATCCATTTTATTTCATCTATCGGGTCCATTAATCATTTATCGGGTCATACAATCGGGTCATTCAATCATTCGGGTCCAAAATCAATAAACAAACAATCGGGACAAATGGTGTCCTATTTTATAAAACTAACATGTTATCTCCCTCGCGGGTTTATAAAACATTTATAAAAACATTTAAAAGAGTGCGAGGCTATGAACTCACGTTGATGTGGGAAGGCGGGTTATCGGCAATTCGGACATACGGTACGTGCTTCAATCACGGAAACCTAGACAAATAATACTCGTCTTAGACTCATGTCCAATGACTTTATAAAAATATCAATTATGTATACATATGATGATTATATATATATGATGATCAAGTGGGTTTACATATTCTCGTTTACTCCTTTTAGTGTTATATGTCGATAACTTTTATATTAGTTTACTAGTTTTACCCGTTTACGTGTCTTAAGTCCAATAAGCTTATTATAAGTTATTTAACTTATTTGAATCCTTGTTATACTTATTTTATCAGTATGTATACTTTCCATGTTGGGCCCAAATGGGTTAAGCCCAATAAGTTCTTTTTACAAGTTTATATCTTATTTAGTCCAATTATTAGTCCAAGTATTAGTCCAATATGTTTACTTAGCTTGTTAATGTCCATATGCCCTAAAGTTCGGGTTTTATCGGTTTTTACTTGTCATACATGTCTATATATCAGTATATAAGTTTTATAAAGTTTTCATTAGACGGGTCCAACCATCTAAGTTTTATTTAACAAAAATGTTAATTTTACGGCGATAGCCGAAAAAGTCGTAAAAATCATGTTTATAGTTTTTATTACTTATAAACATTATTTCACCACCATTTATATAATTTATCCATTTGATTTACCTTTTATATATATTTATATAAATAAGTTTTATAAGTTAGTGGATTTTTATTTTACATTTTATATATTAAAATGTGAGTGCTTATATAATAGTATTATTCTTTAATTTCCAAAAATCTGATTTTTAACTTCATCTTCACCAAAACTGCCATATCTTGAGTTCTACATGGAGATAGAAGCTCAAATTTTTATCACATAAACTACATGATATGTGCTACATTTAACTCTCCTATAGCTACTGTTGAATCATCCTTTAAGTATTTTCTAAAAATCGTCCAAAACAGTAACTTCAGATTTATACCCTAAACTTGTTTTGATCATATCTCACTCATTATTTTGATTCCATTGCATGGCCAACTCTCACATGTGTACAAGACATTTAGCTTACTGTAAATGGATCCTACTTCATTATTTAATCAGTTCATAACATGTTTACTTACTGTTTTATACAGCCATATAAATTAATCAAGATTTTAACCTTGTTTCATATGGTTTTTCACCTTTTTAATCATGTTTATCAACAACAAATCCCCACATAACATTTTTATCATCATATAATCATCATAAATATATACAATAGGAAATAAAATACATGTTTACATAATCAAAATAACAAGAAGTTGAGGAGGACAATCTTTATACCACCAACTTGATGTAGGTTATGAGTTTGGCATGGTTTTGGATGGAGAAACTTATGATGCACCAAGACCACCTCCATGACCACCATTCTTCATAGAAACCTTGTGGAAAATCAGCCCTAATACTCCATGGAAACTCCTCCTTTGATGTTATAACTTACACCAATCTTCATCTTTTTGGATGGAGATTAACATATGTTAATTATAACATATGTTCATGGTTAAATTTTGATCAATGATGGTGTTTGTGAGAGAGATATGGGACGGCAATAAGCAAGTGAGAGAGAGAGTTGTGAGTTTTTGCATGTTGTAAATGAGAGTGGTAATGGTTGCAAATGGTTTTGAGGAGTTAGTGGCTTCAAATGTAAGCTACATTAGACAAGTGTGTATTTGGTTATGAGGTTGTGACACCTCATGGTTTGGTGAGTTTTTGGCCGCCCCATGTAAGCTAGTGGGGTGGGACAATGTATTTTGTCCCATCTCACTAGTTTACGGGTATTCCTCGATTCTAGATTCCTCGATTTGCGTGCCCTCGGGTCGTTTTACGAAAAACGTTTTTATAAATTATGAATCAACGTCACAAAACGAATCCAATAAAAATTGTTTCATCAAAAACGGAGTTCGAAAACGTAAATACGTAATCCTAAGGTTTCCGGTTTAGTCGTAAAGGACGTTAAAATAAAATCGTAAGTCCTAATCTCTTCTCGTAAATTTGTGAGTTTATGAACTAACACAAATTTAAAACTCCAAAATAATATTTACGGATAAATTTATTTTATGAAATGTCGAACGGTCACCATAGACGGTGTATGTAAACGTAAGCACGTAACGTTGAATCCTCCGGTTTAGACGTAGTCGATGCTACTCCAAGAAGTAAATCCAAATTTCTTCCCAAAAATAAGTGAGTTCATAAAATAATATTTTCAAATGAATATTGAGAATAAAATATCGACCATAAATTGACGGATTGTCACAGCATTTACCCCTAAACAGGATCTTTGTCCTCAAAGATCATCTTACCTTACTACTCGCTTCTTATAGAGTTAAAGCCATGTGGGTATTTCCTCCACATTCGGTATTTTCTCACAAGTGTAATCCATTATAATACGCGAGTTTCATTAAACATAAATACGGGAATAAGATCAGGCTTAATGTTGACTTACTTTCTCTATCCATGATGTTCACGGGTTTTTGATGAATGCAACTTTTCGCCGATCTAAGCTCTACTAAGAATAATCAGATTTTCCACTTGATAGATATTCCATCAAGTTCGATATACGAAACATAATTCACGCAGTCTTTGAAGTCCTAGGGTAGATCCAGCTTATATGCCTTTCAAACCAATCTTTTATACCATCTCAATGGTCCCAAACAACGGGGACTTATATCCCATGATTTGTCAGATCATGAATTCATTTTCCCAAGTTTAAAAATTGTGTCATAACTTCGCTACCCATTTGGCACTTCAAGATCTACATTTCATATTCACATAAGCTCTTGCCCACTATCGGCAGTTAATAATCAAATCCTAATTTCAACAATCATTTCAGATCTCGCGGGTCGGGTATTTTGCAAGGATAGGTTCGCCATCATAGGAAACCTTAAACCTAAAAGACATGTCCAACTCACAATGGGTGTATGTCGGATGTCTTCATCTCAACTCTTGCTTACAGATGCTCTAAGATTTAGATCCTAACAAGATTCGATCTCAATCCTAATACGATGATTATCAATGATAATCTCTCCAAAGGAAAACGATTATACGGTCTATTACCAAAGGTCATTCATTCAAACATAAAACAACACTTATATTACTCTGTATCGTTACTTTACCTCGTCCCTTCGATTTGGGATGGTACATAGTACTCTCATCAAGGTTCGTTCTCAATGATTTCTAAGCAAATCCTTAGAAATTCGATGCGAAGCGAGGATCTTGATTTAGATGTTCGATACAGGCACACTATGTTTACATAACTCTTTTGCATTTATCATTAACGGGAATGATATTAGCAGATTTGGTCAGTCTGTCGACGATGACTCAAATCGAATCAAATTCAGATGATGACCTTTGCAATAGCTAAACGTTTACTAATGTATGAGGCGATGTCTGCCTTCATAATCGCCATTAGTACAACTTCTTCAGACAAAGATATTTTTAGTCAAAAATGACATACATATAATACTTATACTTACAAATTTCAACATAACTATATCTCACAATCCTCTATATTTAGGCAACCATAAGTGGCCTTTTATACATTCAGCGCTATCGGCTTCCCAATTTTTAATTGTTCACATTAGCCGCGAGCCTCTTTTATAATCTATATTATCCTCTATACAAACATTGCTTGTTTTTATATCGTTCGGCAAATTATTTTGCACCTTCATTTTTAAGGAACATGTCCTAACTGGTTTCTTTATCTTTTCTACATAATGCGTCGGTATCTATATTCACTTTTCTAGATAAATAATTATCATGTCCATAATTCACTCAGATATTCTTTCTATATTATGCGTCAGTAATTACGTTTACTTTCTCCTGATGAAATAAATATCATAACTGTATTTATTCAAAATTCTTTCTTCATATCTTTTATGTTTCAGTTTCGTCTCAACTATCATTCTTATCCGTTTTACTCAATCCGTCGTCTAAAGCGTCGATAATTATTATAATTAATTAAATAATTATTAGTTAATTTTTATGAAGCGTAAACGTAAAAGTTTTAAATTTCTTAGTTCGACCAATTATATAAAATGTTCAAAAATAATTTGAATTTAATTAACAAGATTTTTGTTGATTTATCGAAAATAATTAATAAGATTCGTAAATGTTCGAAAAACCTTTGTTTATACTTTGGTCAAAGTTTTCTTATTTGAAAAGCAAAAATTGTCGTTTTAAGTTTTCAGGTTATGGTATAAATGGTTTTACTCAATCCTTCTTAAGTTATCTTGAGGTATACACAAACATTTACCCCTAAACAGAAGTTTAGTTAAATGGTTTGTGTATAAGGGAATAATCCCTTAAAACCCTTTGTTAAAATATTTGTCAAAATATATTTCCATTTCTTTTTGGTAAAATCCAAAGTCTTAAAGGGCTCTTAATTTTTGAAGAGTCTATATGCATACATCTTACCATTACTAATCCAGCGGTCATTTTATATAAAGGATTAAGTCTTTAATCACATGTTAAATATTTAAGGTACAGGTTTTCATTGTTCGGCCTATTCAGGGCAATCTATAAATAATTATTAACTCCTTTTTATTCTGATAAACAAACATATAGTCTTTAATGATCACGAGCATGAATTTATCAAATTACAGCCTACACACGCGATTCATCATAATTATGAATACTACATGTGCATTGTCAATCCAAACGACATCACGTGAAACTCATAACGTTCATCACAAGTTCGGGATGTGATGATTGGAATAGATAATCTTCTTCGCAGATGCGAAGTTGATAATAACCATGCCGTGGATCAAATCTTTAAAACATACACTAGAACCTTGTAAATGATCGAACAAATCTTCCATTTCGAGTTATGGATATCGTTTTCGATTGTCAATTTACTCAGTCACAATAATCTAATATAAGGAAAGATAACACCATAGCTCTTCAAGATGACAGGCTTGGTATAATAAAATCTTTCTCCGACAACTTTCTCAGTTGTACGGTAATTCCTTTAATTTAGATGGTGCTGACGTACAGTGCACAAGCCACAGGTGCAGCACCGGGGATATAATCAATACCAAATTCAACTTGCCTTAATGGCGAAAGTCTAAGTAATTCACCAATAAATACCTCCTAAAGTTTCAGATAATAGAAACATCTTTTAATAAATACATATTAGGTTCTTCTAGATTACAATATCTATGACTAATTCTTCACAACCATTCACGGTATAATTTCAAGTCTAAATACAGGATATCGTCATCCACCAAGAATTATTTAGATCACTTTTGATAATCAACATCTTATCATTTAGGGAATTCTACTCGAGTTCCCATCAATTAAGACAATGTCGTCATGTCATAATCAATCAATCCATTCTACTGGCACTATCAACTTTCAAGTTTTATTGCCGTCAATAAGATGTGAACTTCTCAAAAGACTAATAATAACTCTTAATCCTTCACAAATTCAAGGATATATGGAGACACAACTACCATCTAAAGAGTAAGGTCAACGCATAATCTACGCGAGAGAATTTCAAATCAGACACAGACGAAAACATTTAACGAATATGAATATATCCCATGTTTTCATAATTTGAGTACGCATTCGAAAGCTCCTCGGATCGTTACCCAGGTCATTCAAATGAAATCAAATCATAAGAAATGATAAGAACGTCAATACATCCAGTCGGGTATCAACACTCGGTAATCAGATACTTTTCCTAAGAATCTCACTGCGGGAGAGTTGGACAAGAAAGAATTGTCAATTGTCAAATAAGACAATTTCCACAGATGAGTAGATTCGACTCAGAAGAATAGATGATACAGGCACATATGTAGGTGTCCCTAACATTATGTCCTCATTTTTCACTTCTTGCAGATCTCATAAAATTTAATCTTTCTCAATCTTCAAAGAAAGTGTAGTGTTCATTCATTAGTTTTATGGTGACTACTAATCAGTCTTGCATAGTCCATTCCAAATTATATGTAGGCGCGCAACTATATACAATTTCAAGATTAACGATGCAATACTCAGTTCGTCAAAATTTTATCATCATGTTTATAATAAAAACATTTTCATGCTTAACTCTTAAATAAGAATCAAGAATAATTTTACAATGATTTTCTTTGTTATGAAAACAATTAGGTTTTCCAAAGTGTTTTATAAACAGCTTCATTTCAATAACGATCACTTATAAATCTCACCTTGAATAATCCTTTTAGTGATGAAAATTCAATTTTCTCAAAGGATACCGTTTTAACTTTATAAAAACAATGTGTGATCTGCAGAAAAGTGATGAAGGCTTGTTCACCAAGAATTTACTACGATATAATAGGAAATGAGCTTTAGCCAAATAATCATGAGGTTCATGACCTCGATGGCACTCACGAAGAATGATTCACAACGTAACTCAAATCAAGATGAGTACTTGTTCAAGGGTTGCATCACTAATGCGAACATTAGGATGAAGCAATAAAGGATAGATAACGTTGATACATGTAGAATTTAGCAATCAAAGGTAGTCTTTTCATTAATCACAAACAAGTCAAAATTGTACCGTAACACATTACGTGTCACTATGTCATATAATTCTCAGAACTCATCCTACCAACTGATATCTCAGTTAAGTTAGGGATTATTTTTAAAAGATACCACAATGAATACTAATCTACAAGAGTCATTAGGTGTTCCACATGTCTCATAAGATCCATTGGTCTCAATTCAGAAGAAGATTTCTTCAATTTATTTCTTGGGTACTGGGCATCCTCGTTAGTGGACAATGGCCTAGGAACAACCCTTAACACGAATCAACAATCAATTAAAATCCTATAATTCAATCACAGAACTTAATGACTTCCTCTTAACAATCTTATATCCCATACAAGTTAAATTTTACTTTATTCAAGTTTCAATCAATTTTATACTCAATTCGATATCCTACCTCATTATCCCATACTTCAACCTTATTCTTAGGCCTTGTAGAGGCAATACAATCTCATTATGAATCAACACTTAATTTCCAATCCTATTAGTTCTTACAACAACAATTATCAAATGAGTCGTTAATATGAAATGACTTGATCATTCAATTAGACTTCTCGGAAAGGTATTAGTGGCATGAGGCTTTCTGGTAATGGTTCCAGTAACAGCCTCAAGTGCAACATTCACCCTTTCGATTTCAATTTAAGAATTGGATGACAACGAATCAGATGACATCTTTCTAGGTGGTAACGTTTTGTCAAACTCCACTCTATAAGAAAAGATCGTCATGACATCGATATCAGATTTAATCTCGCCAATTCTTCTTTAATATCACAATCAACTAATATCTATATTTCTACGAATATCAACCATTTGTTGGGATCATAAATATCCACAACATGGTTTAGATCTAGGATAGCTAGAATTCCTACGAGAATAGCTTCGATTAATTTACTAGGGGATTTAGGGTACATTGTGACAATCGACGTCGTATAAATACTTCGTATAAATATCAAAATAATCATCAAACAATCATGTAATAAAATTACATCATATATATATAATCCAAGTTATATATATTAAAATAACACTTCTCAGTCTGGCCTTGTCGGTAACTCGGGAATTCTTCGGCACCGTTATAGTCAAAAGATTTTTAGACATTTTTAGAAAAATGTTTTTAGTAAAAAGATTTTGAAAAGTTTTATTCAAAACCTTAGTTTTAAAAATCTTTCGTTCTCTATAACGAGAGCTCTGGTACCAAACTGTAACACCCCCAAATTTATACAACTCAGTTCAGCGGAAGACTAGTTGGTGTTACGGGTTAGCACATTACTCACATCATAGACAACGCATAAAAATCGCGTCGTTTAATAATAAATCATTTCCATTCATAAACATCAAAGTTACATAGGTCCCAAGTCATTATATTTCATACAAAGTTTTACAAAGTATTTGAATGGAAAATATAGTTTAGGTGCGGGCCATGAATTCTTGTCGTCTTCCCGAGAATTACCTTCAAGTACCTGAGATAAAACATGTTAAAAGAAAAGGTCAGCGATAACGCCGAGTGAATTCATAGAGTTTAATAAATTCCATCAATATAATATCAGTATAAAATTATTACTGAAAATCATTTTGTACAAATCATTTTAATAGGCAATAAAATAGCCAAAGTCATTTTATACAAATCCTTATCGAAAATCATAATATAGGCATTTGCCGTAAAATCATTATACGAGCCAATGTCGTAAAAACATCATACAATACGTCTTATGACGTTGTATAAAATCAAATAAAAACCGTTATATGAATATGGTTATGAAAACCAAAACACAAACATAATATCAATAGTATGACCCAGTATTGCTAGTCAGGCAATACATCGTAATTCGGAGCGTCCAGTAATATTTTGGTGATTGGATTATTATAAGCCGCATGACATTGTTACCTTACTAAACCAACAACGGGTAGCTAACCCGATACAAATTTTGCCCATCTAAAGTAGCGTGTCGTCACAAAGGTCACGCTATGGAAATCTTCTCATACATAAATTCGCTTACCAATCAATGTGGCACGACGGGGATCAACCGTCAAGGCGCGAACTGGGGTGATCGTCCCCAAATAGTACTATTAAATGCATAAGCGTCTACCAACTCCCGGTAGTTCACAATTCATGCTAATGGGACTTTTAGTGACATAACCTAACTTTAATAATCCATTTTATTTCATCTATCGGGTCCATTAATCATTTATCAGGTCATACAATCGGGTCATTCAATCATTCGGGTCCAAAATCAATAAACAAACAATCGGGACAAATGGTGTCCTATTTTATAAAACTAACATGTTATCTCCCTCGCGGGTTTATAAATTATTTATAAAAACATTTAAAAGAGTGCGAGGCTATGAACTCACGTTGATGTGGGAAGGCGGGTTATCGGCAATTCGGACGTACGGTACGTGCTTCAATCACGGAAACCTAGACAAATAATACTCGTCTTAGACTCATGTCCAATGACTTTATAAAAATATCAATTATGTATACATATGATGATTATATATATATGATGATCAAGTGGGTTTACATATTCTCGTTTACTCCTTTTAGTGTTATATGTCGATAACTTTTATATTAGTTTACTAGTTTTACCCGTTTACGTGTCTTAAGTCCAATAAGCTTATTATAAGTTATTTAACTTATTTGAATCCTTGTTATACTTATTTTATCAGTATGTATACTTTCCATGTTGGGCCCAAATGGGTTAAGCCCAATAAGTTCTTTTTACAAGTTTATATCTTATTTAGTCCAATTATTAGTCCAAGTATTAGTCCAATATGTTTACTTAGCTTGTTAATGTCCATATGCCCTAAAGTTCGGGTTTTATCGGTTTTTACTTGTCATACATGTCTATATATCAGTATATAAGTTTTATAAAGTTTTCATTAGACGGGTCCAACCATCTAAGTTTTATTTAACAAAAATGTTAATTTTACGGCGATAGCCGAAAAAGTCGTAAAAATCATGTTTATAGTTTTTATTACTTATAAACATTATTTCACCACCATTTATATAATTTATCCATTTGATTTACCTTTTATATATATTTATATAAATAAGTTTTATAAGTTAGTGGGTTTTTATTTTACATTTTATATATTAAAATGTGAGTGCTTATATAATAGTATTATTCTTTAATTTCCAAAAATCTGATTTTTAACTTCATCTTCACCAAAACTGCCATATCTTGAGTTCTACATGGAGATAGAAGCTCAAATGTTTATCACATAAACTACATGATATGTGCTACATTTAACTCTTCTATAGCTACTGTTGAATCATCCTTTAAGTATTTTCTAAAAATCGTCCAAAACAGTAACTTCAGATTTATACCCTAAACTTGTTTTGATCATATCTCACTCATTATTTTGATTCCATTGCATGGCCAACTCTCACATGTGTACAAGACATTTAGCTTACTGTAAATGGATCCTACTTCATTATTTCATCAGTTCATAACATGTTTACTTACTGTTTTATACAGCCATATAAATTAATCAAGATTTTAACCTTGTTTCATATGGTTTTTCACCTTTTTAATCATGTTTATCAACAACAAATCCCCACATAACATTTTTATCATCATATAATCATCATAAATATATACAATAGGAAATAAAATACATGTTTACATAATCAAAATAACAAGAAGTTGAGGAGGACAATCTTTATACCACCAACTTGATGTAGGTTATGAGTTTGGCATGGTTTTGGATGGAGAAACTTATGATGCACCAAGACCACCTCCATGACCACCATTCTTCATAGAAACCTTGTGGAAAATCAGCCCTAATACTCCATGGAAACTCCTCCTTTGATGTTATAACTTACACCAATCTTCATCTTTTTGGATGGAGATTAACATATGTTCATGGTTAAATTTTGATCAATGATGGTGTTTGTGAGAGAGATATGGGACGGCAATAAGCAAGTGAGAGAGAGAGTTGTGAGTTTTGCATGTTGTAAATGAGAGTGGTAATGGTTGCAAATGGTTTTGAGGAGTTAGTGGCTTCAAATGTAAGCTACATTGGACAAGTGTGTATTTGGTTATGAGGTTGTGACACCTCATGGTTTGGTGAGTTTTT
The DNA here is from genome assembly GCA_025667525.1 of Glebionis coronaria. Taxonomy (NCBI): domain Eukaryota; kingdom Viridiplantae; phylum Streptophyta; class Magnoliopsida; order Asterales; family Asteraceae; genus Glebionis; species Glebionis coronaria. The sequence goes on along the minus strand of JANFOE010000598.1, from coordinate 160,746 downwards.
GGCCGCCCCATGTAAGCTAGTGGGGTGGGACAATGTATTTTGTCCCATCTCACTAGTTTACGGGTATTCCTCGATTCTAGATTCCTCGATTTGCGTGCCCTCGGGTCGTTTTACGAAAAACGTTTTTATAAATTATGAATCAACGTCACAAAACGAATCCAATAAAAATTGTTTCATCAAAAACGGAGTTCGAAAACGTAAATACGTAATCCTAAGGTTTCCGGTTTAGTCGTAAAGGACGTTAAAATAAAATCGTAAGTCCTAATCTCTTCTCGTAAATTTGTGAGTTTATGAACTAACACAAATTTAAAACTCCAAAATAATATTCACGGATAAATTTATTTTATGAAATGTCGGACGGTCACCATAGACGGTGTATGTAAACGTAAGCACGTAACGTTGAATCCTCCGGTTTAGACGTAGTCGATGCTACTCCAAGACGTAAATCCAAATTTCTTCCCAAAAATAAGTGAGTTCATAAAATAATATTTTCAAATGAATATTGAGAATAACATATCGACCATAAATTGACGGATTGTCACACCATGTCCTCTTTTTTCTTTGATTAAAAAATAGCCTTATTAGTATATGATTTTGAGGCCTTGGTTATGGATACAGTTGGTCACTCTTTAATGTTATAGTAGAAAAAAAAAAGCCAGAAAAGAAAAAAAAACACATGTTGCAAATTCATCCAGGGGCGTAAGGGTTGTGGATATTAGAGTTCTGAGAAGACGATGATAGGGTTCTGATAAAAAATAGATTAGTACGTGATTAATAGAATATTATAGATTAGGATGATTATATAAAGAAGCATATCTTGAGATATTTTCTAAAAATGAGAGAGATCATAATATTAAAAGATCCATGATTGAAACAGATACCATAATTTTTTTTATGGAATATATTAACTGTGTTTTGGGAAAAAGAACATAAATAATTGGTTAGCTTAGTTGGTAAAAGTCATTATCATTTAGATTATCATTTAGATAAAAGCCCCAAGTTCGAATCCTACCAGATATTTAACTTTTAATTAATTTTTTAAAATAATATTATCATGGGAATTGAACCGGACGGGGCCAGACATAAACCGACCTTAAAAACGCGATTTAAAAACGCAATTTTCAAATTAGTTTATCCAAAACGCGATTTTCAAACTTCTGCGATTTGAAACCACCAAAAACGTGGAAAATGGAGATGTTTTAGGGATTTCTCAAATACTATTGGCTAATAGGTGGCATGTCACATATGACATGGATTAGAGGTGTGGTATCAAGTCATAGTTATACCTATATATAATATATATATATATATATATATATATATATATATATATATATATATATATATATATATATATATATATATATATATACGTATATATATATATATATATATATATATATATATATATATATATATATACGTATATATATATATATATATATATATATATATATATATATATATATATCTGTATTATATATACGTATATTTATGACTTGAAACCACAGTTTTAGATCCCAGTCATATCCCAGTCACATCTTTTAACCAATAGGATTTGAGTATTTGCTAAAAAATCTCACTTTTTTCCTAATTTAACTCATTTTGGGCGGACCACAGTTTTTTAAAACGCAATTTTCCACAAAATCGCGTTTTCATACAACGACTATATATAATGGATATTTTTCATTTTTAGCCATTTTTCTCACACACATACGGGGTGAAAAAACACACAAACACACAGGCGGTCCTTCCATCTGCTTCATCCCTTAATCTTTTTTCAATCCAATCAAGATTTATTCATCTGTAACTATTACCATGAACCAGCGAGTATTAATATAAACCCTACAATCATCCAAAAACCCTAAAATCATTCAAGAACCCTAAAATCACTCATAAACCCTAAAATCATACATCCTATTATCATCACCAGATCCAAGATATAGAGGTAACCCCTTCACATATCAATCTCAAATTAGGTATCATTCTTCGTATTTGTATTTGATCTGTTGTATCTGGTGTCACTCAAATCAGGGGTTATACAAACACAACGATTCTATAAACCCTAATAGCAGGTTCGTTTTTTAGTTTCTGGTCATTTGTGTGTTGATCATAATTTAATTGTATAATAATTTATAACCATATTATCCTAATTAAAAAAATTGTTTGATTTATTTTTAAACTGCGGGTTTATATGATTTTTTGTGTGCTTCTATAGTTTTTTGATAATTTTTTTAATAAAGATGATGGTTGCAAATGGCCAAAGTTTGTTGGTTTGGCTTCAAGAAGAACATCGAGGCTGCAACTAAGTTCCCCATGGGAAAGCTTAGAGACCTACAGTTGTAAGTCCCTGAACATATACATTAGTTACTCACACTGTTTCTTTTACATTCCAATACCTTTATTTTTGTTTATTTGAAGGCAGGAGGCTCTAATGGTAGTATCTTTGTATGGGATGTTTGAAGGTCTCATCAACTAATAATTCTTTCAAGTCGTGCTAATATATCATCTGAAAGAGTCTTGCCTCCTATGATTTTTTCAGACGACAGGATTCTTGCCCGAGTTACCGGCAGAAAACTATGCCATCAATAGCTTCAACATTGACTGGCATAATCACTCGGTATGTGCAATCTTGCAATCGTTTTTTTTTTAACTTACAGTACCTTGTGATTTATATAAAAATGTTATATTTGAGCATGTACATAATGAGTCTTGTGCTCAGCTCACATTTGGTGGCACAAGGTCTGTACAGATGTTCACCCAGATTAGAGTTATTTGAAATATGGGTCTAATACACTGTCAATACATTATCAGGTTTTGAGTTAAAACGGACATACAGGCCGATAAATAGAAACATACATACAAGATAGCTATGGTTAGTGGGTCGTCTCCTAATGGGACATGTGTATACTCCTTACTGGCTCCAGACTTGATAAGGTAATATTGTAAACCAAAACAAGAACAAAACTATGAATAGTCTCAACTTTACAGTCTTTACTAATGTTCAATGTAACTACAGAATATAAGTGTTCACCATGGGCCAATTTACGAGGAAATACATGAGAATATAACTCCATGGATACAGAAAAAACTCGGTATTATTTTCTTTATCAGTGTTCACAATGGGCCAATTTACAGAATATAAGTGTTCAAACAAAATTATTTTCTTTATCAATTTTGATTGCTTTATAAGTGTTCACCATGGGCCAATTTACAAAATATAAGTGTTCAAACAAAATTATTTTCTTTATCAGTTCTGATTGCTTTATCGATACAGAAAAAACTCGGTATTTATAATCATATCTCTAATTCCTTATAAAAAAGTTACGAAGTGCATACATAAAGAGTTTCCTGTTACCTAACTCACATGTCCTGCGCATTTGCTAATGGGTCAGTTTCTTGGAAAAAGTTGAGCAGTAGGTAAACTAAATTAGACTTGCATTGGTACATGTTTTGTTGATGTCATTGAAAACCCAAAACATTGAGTGCTGAGATCAACAGGACATGCAATTTTTCTTATTTTCACTTTTAAATTCATGTACATATATAGGAAACACTTATGTATATGAAACCTATAATAAGAACAGTTTGCAGCCTCAAAAAGCTATATGAACCTCGCTCAAGACTGATTGTACTTTTGGTGTTATATTTAAACGTTTGGTACTTTATCCGCGATAGTAGCCAAAACAATGATGTGAGTAGGTTGTCATATATCCGAGTCATATATATAATATTAAAAAGTTCAATAGTTTATTCGCTACAGCAGCCGAAACACTGATGTGATCAGGTTGTTATATAATTGAATCATATGTATAATCTTACCAGTTTTGTTGTGGTATGAATGTCTACGTTCAAGTCCTGGACATTATCAAGACACTATCAAGAATGCTTTGCGCCTGGTATATATTACATAGTATATTCCTTTTGTGTTACACTACATCAGTTGATGATATAGAATTGGTGGTTCAGAGTTCTTTTATTTGCTAAATTTATTATATAATCCGTAGTAGTAATTTGTAACCTCGGAGGAGGTTTAATAATTGATGTTTGTTAAATTTTATAGTGGTGACTAATGTATCTAATTGTTGAGAATTAACAAATGTTTTAAAATGTGACATTTGGGTAATTAATATGCCCTGCATATTAACAATGCAATAAATGAAATTTAACCCTTTTACTGATTAAGTGCTGTATTTCTTCTTTCAGGGAAGCTACAAAACTGTCGTGAGTCATTTTTGTAACGAGAATCATTCGTGCAGAAGGGGTGTTTGGCTCCTGTTACAGCAGGATCCAAACAACATACTTGCCGTAGAAAGGGTGGTTGCATATATCTGCTGTCAAGTCACTCCTTTCTGCACTCCGACAGCTGTCATAAAGATGAATTTCATATTTTGCCAATCCGAAATTAGTCAACTTTACTCTACTACAAATATCAGTCAAGTTGACATTATTTTTTGGTTTATAACAGTTTGGTCAACATTAGGTTTTGATGTTCAAATATAATCAGATTGATTTAAAATACAAAGGTAATTATAGTGTAAATTAAGCAGACAAGGGCAAAAATTAACTAATAAGGATTTTGAAAATAAACAACTTTTTAATTTTCCATTAAATGATTGTGCTCACTCTTTTAATATTATGGAGTTAGACCAATAAAACGTTTACTAACCTTTTTATGGGTGCAGAATTCACCTTTAGAGTTCAAGAGGGTAATAGGCCGAAAGGAACAGGTGCTAGCAGGGACTCTACACTTTATCACACTAGAAGCACATCATGGGGGTGAGAAGAAAACTTATGAAGCCGATGTGGGTTAAGCCATGGTTGAACTTCAAGGAATTGCAAGCTTTTAAGATGGTTTATGTTGCCACTTCAGCTTAACTTTTGTCAGGTAAATTCCATAGAATGATCTAGAAGACCTTAGCGATTTAGTCAACTGACCTCCTAAACTTGGTTTCTTGAAAGCTTTAACGCTCACAACTAAATTTGTTAGAAATCTTAACTTAATTATTAATTGACCGTTATACAACGAGCCAAATTGGGTTTGGCCTGAGGCGAGTCTGTTTCTAGAAAGGTCGAAGTAGTAGGCTCAGGCTTAAGCTGCTTTTGCGATGAATGTTTTTACCATTTTTTTATAAACAATTTGATGAATTCATTACAATTACATTATTTTAGGTATAATAATCCAAATCTGCAAATAGAACTACTTATGAGGCCGTGTATAAGTATAAGTGTATACATGGAATAACTTTTGACCACAACCTAACACACATATTCTATTAAATGAAGATTGTCATAAAGATAAATTACATCACAATACTAAGCAGGTGCAGAAACCTTGCTTGCAGCCCACTGCGCATAACTAAATATAGAAACTGTAGCTACCTTGATGTCATCACTAAAATTCTCAGACCATTCTGATACGTTAGGTAGAAGATGTAACAATGAATAAGCTTATGTTGATCACATATTAGTAAAATGACCAAAAGACCATGTCCAGTTCATGTATATCTAGCTTGCGCCCCCTAAAGGTATTTGAACAACCATAGTCAACAATATAGTACTTAGTTATACACCATTCAAGTCCTTTAATATGTAAATCGTTAATGTACCCAAATTTACTGATTCTAACAGTTGGTAACCTGTTATTGACTAAGTTTAGGGCTATAGAACAACCCTTTTGGTAAAAAAAAAGTTATTAAGCCATATAATTGATACTTTGCAAAGTTATGTTTTCAATTTTATATATCCTCCTAATCATCATTTCTGTACAATTCAAGGAATTATCTATGAGCAGAAGCGCTAAATACTTGGAATACTGGTATTAACACAAACACCACTTAACTACGGATGGTGGACTTTTAGGAGTTGTTTACTGAATCAATAAAAGTTCTGAATAATGTGAATACCAAGTGTTACATGATTTGAAAAGAGAAATAAATATATCTTTTATCATTTTTTAACCCGATGAACAACAGTTTTCTGATCAGTTCAATTATAGTGGTCTTTTAGGAGCCCAGATTCAGAACTTGGATTGTTCTGTCCAAACTGCATCATTTAGCAGGCCAAAACGTATACAATATACATAGTACGATATTTAGACGGCGCATACTTATTATTAAGTATAAGGCATTTGGTCCCTATTTTTAATGGCCATTTGATAGACAACAAGAATCAGGGACCAAATAAAATTGTGGTCCTTCTATATTAATGCGGACAGTACTTTAATGGGATAGAGATGTTTTCTGGCCATCTGGTCCTCCTAAAACAATGTTGTACGCTTTTAAGCTTGGAGCCTGAGTTTTACTTTAATGATTGTTATGACTTTTTTCTTGACTATCAGGTTAGATATCTGCTTATTGTGTTTGGATCCATCATATAAGTTGATTGAGTGTCGTCGTTGGCTTTTTGTGTCTTGCTATCAATTTCAAGTGTTGTATCTGCTTCTTTACGAGTGGCATGAGCTGTTCAAAATAATAATCTTGGATTTACTTATTTTAAAGTACCTTTTTCCTGGTTGTCAAAGGCCACCATAGGGAATAAGCTTTCCATTAGAATGAGTCAGTGGATATTCCTGAAAAATAGCACCTGCGTGGTCAAGTCTTCCTGAGGCGTCTTGTGTGTGCTGGAACTTAGGAGTGTTTTGTGTGACCAACTTCTTTCCCCTGCATGCTATCCGGCCATCACTTTCCACCACCCTTTGCTTGAGTATTGAGTACCTATGTGGCTATGTGTGTTTAGAGTAAGTTGTTCTTGCGTGAAAATCCACCCACTCCCCATGGCCTTAGTAGTATAACATAGGTTTTCCTCTCTAATGTAATCGTATCATCAACATCCAGTCTTTTTTCTTTCTAAATTACTAAACTCAGTGATTACTTTAGTCTCTATATTTGGTATTAAAAGGGTATGTTGCATTCACTTTTGCAGATTAGAGTGAGTTATTGGCTGCTGAAATGTTAGATGTAATGCCATCTATACCCAAAAACACCCTTCGTCCTTTCTTAGGCATATCAAATGCCAAAAAGTTAGATACAGCTTTGGTGAATTTAGTGGAGTTGGCTAGAACGAGTGATGGTCGTCCTGATCTTGCTTCTAAGAATGCTTTAACCGCAACTCTTTACCTCTGTTGAGTGCTTTTGTATCCCTCTAATGGTGGAACCATTTTATTAGAAATTAAAATCATTAGAAACTTATGTGCTGGAGAACTGCGAAACCAGAATTCATTGATGAAGTTTAGTCTGTGACTTCCGGCTCAGGTACAAAACTTCTTTGCCGAAAAAAGCATGCCACAATCAGGTAACTCATCTATAAGTATTGTAACTTGAATGTTTTCCTTACACACGGGTTCAATTTAGCCTAGGTGTCACAATAAGGTAACTTATATACCAATACCTTGATATATTCCATTGAACACTCCGCCAAATAGAAGTTACAACAACGTGATTGTCTCATACTTTGGATTTACAATTTCTAGGTACTTACTGAAAATGATGATGGTCATCTTTACTGATTTCAAGTATTCTGTAATCTAAGTATAATTCTCATATATATATCAGTGGGGTGGGTATTAGAATCTCTTCTATAGGTAACAAGATAGGTGACCAATGTGCGCCTTTGCTCGACTTTTGGTGTGTTTTTTTACCCGTCCGAGATAAAACATAATACAAAAATTTTCACATTCATGTGTGAATGGGTCGAATCTGTCACCCATACTTGGAGGTATTAGTAATTTTATTCATTGATCTTCTCATGTTTCGAAGGAAAAGAGATGCTTTAAACAATGCTATGAGTGCTAAGAGCTATGAAAAGAAGGTTCTAGATCCGCCAACTGCTTCACTTTGCTGTATCTGATGCGACAATGTTGTTTTAGCCCTTGGATTCATCCAGTACTCAGGAACCAGAAGAGGTTTTACTATTTCCCTACACCTCAATTTGGATTCAAACTTTGTTTTAGTTAAATGGGCCTGTTATGAAGTATTAAATTCCTCCACCGGCCTTTGGTTATATAAGTTATTTTTACCCGTTAGCTATTGTCCTCATTAATGTTTTTCCTCAAATGATTCTAATTCACAATTGCTTATCAGAACCTTTCAAAAAGAAGATGGAGCAGTTTCCTACAAGAACTACTATATCAGGTGCGTATGATGGCAATATGAGGTCAGCTAAACAGGTCAAAACGAACAAATTTATGCAACCATTTGTATATATTTTTTAGTACAAAAAGGCTAAGGCTTAGTAGATACCTACCTTAGAAAAATTTATGGGTCAATTGGAAGCCCAATTGCTTTAATTTCAATCTCATAGAAATCTCTTTAGTTTTTCAATGAATTTCTTTCAGCTTTTTTTATATACATACAGAGGTTAATATTTGAAAAACCAGATAGTGGGGTGAGGAAGAGAGCATTGGCTACAAATATTGCTGAAACAAGTTATAATAATTGATGATTTAGTTTTTGTCACTGATTATGGTAAGGCTAAAGAAGCATATGATGCACTATTTCCACTTAACATAACTTTTAATAAATGAATATATGTAAGTGACCTCACTACGTTGCAGAAATCAACGAGTTTATATGCATATTATTCTATTTTTTCGTCACTTGTGTATGTATACCAATATAACTTGTTGCATGTTGCAGTTTTTATGAAATTCGGAGGAACTAATTTATAGAAGTTCATGCAGGTAATATTTAGCATTCATAGACTAAAAAAATAGAGCTTTTGTCATTCAAAGCCTCTAACCTGAATGCTAAAGACATGGAAGACTCAACGGGCGCTTGAATATCATGAGTAAGAGTGACCAGAATACTTCTTTAGTCTAGACTGTTCTTGGAGTTAGGGATCCATTATCTGTTGCACTGGCTATAGTGAAGGTAATGATGAAACATGTGGTCAACTGTGAAAGTCTCTCGTCTCAGCTAATACGTATTATACCTCTTTTTTCCAAAGAGGTCTTATTGCTTCAGATATATTTGATGTAGCATGGATCCAAACAGGTGGATGTAATTCATTTTAGAATGACCGTTTCGTATATTGGTTTTATTAGTGATGGTAAGCCTTGTCACTCTCTAACTATTGAGTCTACTTTATTTCTTATTTGTTAACGAAGTCAAACAAATTACATTTGGTATATTTACGAGTAAATATCTTTACACTTTGTAACAGTTTTGGATCTTTCTAAGAGATATAAGAAGCGCTTTGGTCCTCTACGTTATAATACAGGGATGACAAAACCTGTACTATACCCGTTTTGACATGATTCATCATGCCCCTTAAAAGGTCTTTTGCTCAAACTAAGCTACAGTCTATTTTTATTTGTAGTGTTTCGGTAACGAGCTAAATTAAGTGATTTGAAAGCCACATCTCCATCCGTGAGTTTTTGTATATGGTTAATAGTTTTCGAGTTTTCTCTAACCTTGATGTAAAAAACAAGGCTTAATTTTCTATGATTGCAAGTGCACACAAGTGCTTTTAAATTTTGTGGCTTCCATGGACCTGATAAGAACACTTTTGCTCCTTAAAGACGTTGATGTTTGAACAGACGCATTATCCGTTTTGGTAGCCAAATGATCAAAAGATAAGCAACCACTGATTTACTTAACATAGAGTTCACAACTCCCACTTAAGTTGATTAAATTATTCCTTTCTAGAAATTCAGGCGCGTCAACTATGGTACTCAAACAGCAGTAAGCTCGCAAACAATTCTTGATTTGGTGTGTTTTGAAATATTAACTGGGAAGAAGCCTTCTTATAGGTAATTTTGTATAAGCACTAACCGGTGTTTAGATGTGCACTTAAACTCTAAATCAATAAAAATTGGTAATTATGATTTTAGTTTTTCCTTATTATTTACGGCCAGGGATGAGCACGGTACCGTTTTGGTACTGTACCGGTACCGGTTTTGATGTACCGAATTTTTTCCCAACTTATATCCAAAGTCCCGTTCCCGGAACCGTATCTTAAACCGGTACCGGTATCGGTTCCGGTACAACGGTACAAAAATGGGAAGAACACCGTATATAAGCAATGCTTTGATGTTAATTTGTTTGGATTTTGCGATTAGGTGTTCATTTTAGGAGATCCAAATAGCATGAATAATAGCGGCAAACTATTTTTTCTGCTACAGCATTAAGTATGAGACGATTATTGCAAGTTTTTTTATTTTGTCATTTTGAGCCGTTGAAGTTAAAACTTAAACAAATCAACCTCTTCAAAAGTAAAAGTTGTCAAATTTTCCTTTCATGGAGTTCGTGCATAATACTCAAGAGGAGAAACGAATGCTTTACTGGCATAGAGTACAAATACATAATAGGGTAGGATTGTAATGCTCTTAAAAAGGTTTAGGAAGTTTTTGGGAGGCTTTGAGTGTTTGACATGTGTGCTTTTCTAAACTCCGTCAAGTTATCCACTATCAGGTACCGATTTCGGGAGTTTCCGCTATATTATCCCGTACCGATTTCAGTGGTACCGGTCTTTTTTCCAACCATGTTTCGTAGTACCGGTACACGTCAATACCGGCACAGTTTCGGTATCGTACCGTTTTTCTTTTTAAAAAATTGTTGGGAATCTAAACCTGTTAGATTCCCTGTTCATTGATTTAAACATAATTAGGCTGATAGATAGTCCCTTGCCTGTGCCTAGGAGGCAGGCAAGTTTCGCAAGACTCACAGAGATCCGAGTCTCTGTGAGCAACCTCAGAGGAGTCCATGTCAGAGACATTGTCAGGGAAGTCGAAGATTACCTGAAGAC
>JANFOE010000598.1:0-145000 GCA_025667525.1 Glebionis coronaria | reverse complement strand
TGATTTGATTTGATTTGATTTGATTTGATTTGATTTGATATATATATATATATATATATATATATATATATATATATATATATATATATATATATATATATATATATATATATATATATATATATATATATATATATATATATATATATATATATATATATATACATATATATATATGTATATATATATATATATATATATATATATATATATATATGTATATATATATATATATATATATATACTAGTGGCAAAACCCGTCCGATGGACGGGTATGACTTTCGATTGTCGCTCAACTTTTTATCTTTGGTAAATATTTGTTTGTCAATGTAATACCCAGAAACCGAGGTCACTTATCTTACCCTAACTTACGCTTATTTTTGAAATTTTTAAGAAATTTTATTTACTATATATTTTATCGTTTTGGTTGAAACCAATGTTTGAGGTCGTAATCTTGACGATTGACGATTTAAGAAGAACGATGACGACTACGATCCCGACGGATGCCCAAATTTCTATGTTTATTGTCGCTTTATCGATATTATAATTTTTCGAGGATTTTACTTTCGGTTTGTGTTAAGTCGAGTCGGGTGCGTTTTATTTCTTTCCAGGTGCATTTAAATTGTCCTAAAAGTATTTTGGAGTGTTCGGGATGACCCCCGAATCCCGCAAAATTTTCCAAGTCGACTAGTAATTCATTCCCGCAAACATTTGAGGTCGTTTTTAAACAAGGCCAAAAGAATAGCCATATTGCACAAGAGGTCCTTAGAAATTTACAAAAGGGGGAGGATGAACACACACAACACAAAACACATTAAAAAAAAAATCCCACCCTCTCTCTTTTCTCTCCTTTGGCCGTCGTCCATACCACCACCACCACCACCAAAATCTTTTTTTTCTTGTTTTTAATTAAATCCAAGGTTAGACCACATTATATTTACCAATTTCAAGTGTTTTGATGTAATTCATTCCAACATGCATTCATAAAATTTTTCAAGAATCAAAGGGGTTTTTCAAAAATGGGTTTTGATGTAAATGGAGGTTATGCATGTTTAATTAGTGTGTAGATTATGATTAATCACCCAACAAAACCAACCAATATCAATTTGGTTGGGGTGTTTTGAACACCAACACCCCACGACAATATGGGGGTGTTTGGTTGTTCATGGTGGTTGATGGTTTTTGTGGTGGGTTTATGTTTAAAACCTTGTGTTTGATGTTTTTAAAAGGGTTTAACCAAATGCATGCTTGATTTAGTAAATGGGTTTTAGGATGGATTTGATGTTCTTAGTGTTAGGGACTGATTTATATGTTTAGGAATGGTCATAAGTGGTTAGGATTAGTCTAGGTGACATTAAAATGGTTTGAAAACTAGTGATGGGTTGATTTTGAGAAAGGAAATTTTAGGCAGATTGTTTAGGCTTGTTTTCATGGGTTTGACTTTGTAAACAGGTCATGAGACTAGGATATAGTTGTAGAGCATCGTCTTAGCTTCGATTTGGTATAAGAAAGAGCTTTCGACTCCTAACGAGTCAAAAGTTATGATATTTTGAAAATACATGTACCGGGAGATGAGAACCTACATAATCCGAAATTATGTTTGGTTTTGGGTCAAATCCCGGGGACCATAGATAGAGTTTAGTAATTGATTAAAAGTTGATTTTTGGTCTCAAACCTGCATTTGTGAGTCTATTATTAGACTTAGGTGTTGAACGGGTCAATGGTGTATTTTAAATGGGTCAAACAAGTCCAACATGGTAAATGTGCAAAATCAGTCCGAAAATGTATATCTAGTAATGTGTTGAGTAACGGGTGATAAAAGTGAGAACTTTTAATGGGATTAAAAATGGGTTTTCTACAGGTCAGGAGGTATTTTTGAGAATTTTCTTAAATTTTATAAAAGGGTTTAAGTCTTAGAAAACATCCCATACTTTTGGTAAGTATCGGCCAAAAAAAATGTAAAAAGGGTAGTAACGTTAATAACGTAGATGAATCGTATAAAACTGATAACGACTACTTGTTTGGTTTTGGCGTGAGTTTGTAATTATCATAATTGACTAATATGTACATATTATACAATACTTAAAGTTTTATAAATGAGATTTACTCATTACGCGTTATTGTTTGTTAGGTGTTGAATTTCCCGGGCATCCTCATCATCGTCAGTGATCGTCATTCGTATCGTCGACTACTTCTATATACATAAGGTGTGAATTTGTAGCCTCGCTTACTACTGTTTTAAATTGTTTTTACCCGCGAGGGAGATGCATGCTAGTTTTATAAAATGAACATATGTCATGAATGATTGTTGGACCCGAATGTTGCCTTAAATTGTGTTGAGTACCTACTTGCAAAAGACCCTATATTCATGAACTATTAACTATTGTTTAATCCTCGCGTGGATTGAAAATAGCCGCTTATACAATTGATAGTACTATGGGGTTGACGACCCTATCCGAGACGAGGGCTAGTACGTTGAGTCCCCCCCGCGGACGGATAACTTGTGATAAGAGATAAGGTATAATTGCAACTAATGCCTTTAGAAGGGGCAATGGTTTCATCTTAATCACGCCGGTAATTATACGCGGGTGATTGAGTTAACGGATTAGTGTCATGAGCTTAAACACAATTGTCATAACCTTGATAATAGATTGTTTGATCGACAATTCTATGAATGATCGTGAATGATTTTTATAACACATATGTTCAAAATGAGATTGTAAAACCTATGAATTCCACTCAACATTATTTGTTGACCCAATTTAGCATGTGTTTCAGGTCATCGATGAAGTATAGCATGGAGCATGCAAAGGATGGGAGTTGTGTGTGGCTTGGCGGTCTACTTGTTTTCCACCCATTATTTAACTTGAACACTTTTATTTTTCTGTCATGTGAACAAAAATGTATATTTTGGGGTTGAGATTCGTGGGGACCAAACGCAAACTCTGTGTTGTATCATCTTGGGATTTGGAAAACCGTAGACTTGTATGTTTTTAACAATGTTTAAATTATGCTAAAACTTTTACGTCTCTTTGAGTCGTTTGATATGGCTTTTGTGTGATGATAACTGCCTAACACCCAAATGTCGTAGTTCCGATGTGCATAGCATTTGTGGGGGTGTTAGAGATTGGTAATCAGAGCCATGAGTTATAGAGAATTAGGTTGTTTTGAAAAATCCTAAACTATAACTTTTGGTGTCGTAAGAAATTGTCCAAGCACACAACTATCCTGCATGGCTCCGGTAAGGTTTATTTTTAGTATTGATGGTATAGATGTATACCTTTGAGTTGAAGTAATATATGGGTATTTATTACGTAGATATTGAACTACTATATGTAAACATTGGAATTGTACGTGGAGTACTCGATACCGTAATTCTTGTATTACATATGCATGAGCATCATATTATTGCATTTTGGGCATGTGTACCACCTTTGCATTGCACTTGCATGCATATATTTATAAATATTGAATAATAATCTTACATACCCTCCAAAATTCTCTGTTATTGCAGAAATGGCCGAGGTACCGCCTAACGGAAATGGAGACGAATACGTCGTAGGACACGAAGGGGGAAATGTTGGAGCAGCTGTTGAAGGACAAGCCGAGACGGACAATGTGCAAGCTCAGGACCCCGATCGAAGGAGTACTACCGTCCCCAGGCCTACTCGTATTTCTCATCTGATTGGTATGCCAGGTATCCCTAGAAGTTCCGACGCTGCAGCAAGTGCTAATTCTATTCATCAGGACATCGCAAGAGTTACCTGCCCCGGACCAAGAGCTTATGGTGACGTTCCGCTTTTCTTGAGAAGAATTGAGAGATCGATGTACGAACGGTACGTGGTGGAAACTAGAGTAATTAAAAGGTTTGACGAGAATGAGAGAGCACATCAGAAGTTATTGGCAAGAACTGCAAGGGCTGAATTCGATGGAGTAGCGAATAAGAGTGATATTAATAGTTTGAGATCGATGATAGCAAACCTGAGTACTAGTCTTGAGCGGGTTAAGGAAGATCAGGCTAGGTTGGCTAGGATGCAGAGTTGGGAGCACCGTGTTAGAGCATCCCTGCCATAAGATTGGAGATTTGTAGATGACTCTGAGCTGGAGGCTAATGATTTCATGGTCCAGCCACCCGCCAGGGGTGTGTGTGTCACTTTAGGGAATCAGGTAGCATTGGAGTGTGGATCTACTTCTGGAACGAAGAAGGTAACTGAGTGTGAGCTGAGTGATAAGGGGAAGAGGAAGATGGACGAGGAAGAAGAAGACAGTGACGAAGAGCCCGAAGAGGATGAAGAAGAACCACCATCCAAGAGGTCGTGTGGATCACCACGTGACTAGTTACTTGTATTTTATTTTATCTTTTGATCGTTGTAATCGAACTATTTTAGACTCCTGTATGATGGTATTGTGATGAAAACATGATGACTTTAAGTTTGTTGGTGTATGGTTGTAGTGGCATTACTTGTCACATATTTTGGTTGATCTATCAATGCAATCCATGTTTACCTTTCATAATCTATGATATGTCTTTAATTTGCTCTTTTGTGATGTGATTGATAAATATTAGTAACCTTGTAGTGATGTGTTGTTGTACTTATATTATGTCTTGAAAGAGAAATCCATCTTAATCTTGATGTGTATACTTACCTTGTTTTCTATTTTCCCTGTCTTTGTAGAGAGGTGTAATTGAGAATTCACCATGCCTCCAAAGCTGATAGCTAACCGTGTGAACACAATGATTCAAGAAGCAATTGCCAATGCACTCGAAGTGGATCGTGCAAACCGAAACCCAGATCAAGGTGGAAATGCAGGAAGACATCAAGCCCCAAGGGAGTGTTCTTATGTTGGTTTTATGAAATGCGGTCCCACGCAGTTTCGTGGTACTGGCGGAGCCTTAGAACTCCGAAGATGATTGGAGAAGATCAAAAGCACTTTTGAAATTAGCGGATATTCAGAGGCAAATAAAGTCAAGTTTGCAGCTGTTACTTTTCTCGATGACGCCTTAAGTTGGTGGAACAATCAAGTGGCCACTGTCGGATTAGCGGTAGCAAATGCAAGGACTTGGACTGCTACCAAGGCTCTCTTGACCAAAAAATTTTGTCCCGAAGAAGAGCTGGGTCAGCTAGAAGATGAGTTAAGGCATTTGTCTTTGAGGAACAATGACATCACCGCATATACAAGGAGGTTTAATGAGTTGAGCCTTTGGTGTCCCGATGCCTTTGCTGATGATCATAAGAAAATGAAGCAGTACATCAAGGGTTTGTCAAGCAATATCAAAGGTGAGACAACTTCATCAAAGCCTGGGACATTCGATGAAGCAGTCCAAATGGCTCACGCACTAATGGATGTCAAGCTGCAAGATAAGAAGGACTACATTGCCGAGGGGAACAAGAGAAAGTGGGAAGCAGCTTAGGGGAATCAATCCCAAGGTCAGAATCGTGGGGGAAACCGCAACAACCAAGGCCAGAACCGCAACCAACAGTTCAACCAGAGAAGAAATGATGGGATAAGAGCTGTCACTACCCCTAGAGGAGCTAAGGTGAATCCTCATTGTGGTCGATGTAATTTGTACCATATAGGGAATTGCCCTCCCGCATGTAGCAAGTGTGGAAAAGCGGGTCATAGAGTTACAGATTGCCGAGCTAAATGGGTGGCTACTGGGGCAAATGCCACGAAGGTAATGGTTTGTTTTGGGTGTGGAGAAAGGGGGCATAAGCAAGGAAACTGTCCGAAAACTGGGAATAGGCAAGGAGGAAATAATGATGCTGTTGTGTATCGAGTAGGTACCGCTGATAAACCGCAAGGCCCGAATGTGGTTACCGGTACGTTCCTACTTGACGCTCGTTATGCTAGTATATTGTTTGATTCTGGTTCCGACAAGAGCTTTGTAGATGTAAAATTTAGTCGTCTTATCAATAGAGAACCGATAATGCTAACGACTAACTATAACGTGGAATTACCCGATGGGAAGATTGTTAGTACAAATTCTATACTAAGAGGGTGTACCTTGAAGTTAGGGAATTATGCCTTTGATATCGACTTAATGCTTATAGAGCTAGGATCTTTCGACGTGATCGTTGGGATGGATTGGTTAATGACGCATAGTGCCGTGATCGTTTGTGGAGAAAGATTAGTTCAAATCCCGTTGAGGAATAGGGTTTTGACTGTGAAGGGAGATAAATGTACTTCTCGTTTGAAAGTAATATCTTGCTTGAAAATGATGAGGTATGTGGAAGAAGGATGTGATGTGTTTCTGGTACAAGTTTCTAGTGATGGTGATTTAGAGGCAAAGTTGGAAGAGGTGCCTGTAATTCGAGAATATCCGGATGTTTTTCCTGATGAGTTGCCGGGTTTACCGCCCTCCCGTGAAGTCGAATTTCGAATCGATTTGACGCCAGGAGCTGCACCAGTTGCTCGTGCACCTTATCGATTGGCACCGTCAGAGTTGAAGGAGTTATTTGATCAATTGAAAGAATTGATGGATAAGGGGTTTATTCGACAGAGCTCATCACCGTGGGGAGCGCCGGTGTTGTTTGTAAAGAAGAAGGATGGGTCGTTTAGGATGTGTATCGACTATAGAGAGCTCAACAAGTTGACGGTTAAGAATCAGTATCCATTGCCAAGGATTGACGATTTGTTTGATCAATTGCAAGGTTCCTGTGTGTACTCAAAGATCGACTTGAGATCAGGGTATCATCAACTGCGAGTTAGAGAGGAGGATATTCCTATAACTTCCTTTCGTACGCGGTATGGACATTTTGAATTTCAAGTGATGCCTTTTGGGCTAACGAATGCGCCTACAGTATTCATGGATCTTATGAATCGAGTGTGTAAGCCGTATTTGGATAAGTTTGTCATTGTATTCATCGATGATATTCTTATTTACTCCAAGAGCAAAGAAGAACAGGAGAAGCACTTGAGGAAGATATTGGAGCTGTTGAAGAAAGAGAAGCTGTATGCGAAATTCTCAAAGTGTGAGTTTTGGTTAGAATCTGTATAATTCCTTGGGCACGTGATTGATAGCAAAGGAGTTCGTGTGGATCCTACCAAGGTTGAGGCAATTAAGGAATGGTCGGCACCGACAACGCCGACTGAAGTTCTACAATTTCTTAGTTTAGCTGGTTATTATCGGAGATTCATCGAAGGGTTTTCGTTGATTGCAAAGACGTTGACTAAGCTTACTAAGAAGAATCGGGTGTTTGAATGGGGAGATGATGAAGAAATTGCTTTCAAAACACTTAAGGACAAATTGTGTTTTGCTCCGATTTTGTCATTACCAGAAGGAATCTAAGACTTCATGGTGTATTGTGACGCGTCTCGTAAGGGTTATGGAGCTGTGTTGATGCAGCGTGAGAAGGTGATCGCATACGCGTCGAGACAATTGAGGAAGAATGAAGAAAACTACACTACGCATGATTTGGAATTGGGAGCTATAGTTTTTGCCCTTAAGTTGTGGAGACACTACTTGTATGGGACTAAGTGTGTTGTATTCTCTGACCACAAGAGTTTGCAGCACATTTTAAACCAAAAGGAGTTGAATATGAGACAAAGGCGATGGGTGGAACTACTGAGTGACTATGACTGTGAGATTCGCTACCATCCTGGCAAGGCGAACGTTGTAGCAGATGCACTTAGTAGGAAGGATAGAGAGAAACCTTTGAGAGTCAGAGCATTAGTGATGACTGAGGGTGTTGATTTGACCGAAACAATATGGAAGGCTCAAGAGAAGGGATTATGAAAGAGAATGTTGGTGCTGAGAATATGGGAAGACTGCTGAAACCTCTTTTTGTGGTTAGGTCAGACGGGCTGAGATATTTTAAGAATCGGATTGGTTACCGTTATGTCCATCCGAGGAAGGAATGCCTGGAGTACGAGATTTGGTTATGAACGAGTCTCATAAGTCGAAGTACTCGATACATCCTGGAGCGGATAAGATGTATCATGATCTGAAGAAAGTCTACTGGTGGCCGAATATGAAGGCGGAGATTGCTCGTTACGTCAGTAAGTGTTTGACTTGTGCGAAGGTTAAAGCTGAACATAAGAAACCGTCTGGGTTGTTGGTACAACCTGAGATCCCAGAATGGAAATGGGAGAGGATCGCTATGGATTTTGTGACGGGTTTACCTAGAACTCTTAGTGGATGTGATATGATTTGGGTAATAGTGGATAGATTGACGAAATCTGCTCACTTTTTACCCATGAAGAAGACAGACAACATGGAGAAACTTGCCAGTGTGTACGTGAAGGAGATTGTTTGTAGACATGGTGTGCCTTTATCGATCATTTCGGATCGCGATAGTAGGTTTACTTCTGAATTTTAGAAATCTCTTCAACGTACGATGGGCACCTAATTGAGTTTGAGCACGGCCTATCACCCTGAGACTGATGGCCAAAGCGAACGAACTATTCAGACGACGGAGGACATGCTCCGAGCATGCGTGATTGATTTCGGAGGAAGTTGGGAACGCCACTTACCTTTAGTGGAGTTTTCGTATAATAATAGTTATCATGCGCGCATTAAGGCTGCACCATTTGAAGCGTTGTATAGAAGGAAGTGTAGATCTCCTGTGTGTTTGAGTGAAGTAGGAGAGAGTCAGTTGACTGGGCCCGAGATGGTTTTGGAGACGACAGAGAAGATTGTGTAGATTAAGAACCGTTTACTCGCTGCAAGAAGCCGACAGAAGAGTTATGCCGATAATAGAAGGAAACCGTTGGAATTTGAGGTCGGAGACATGGTAATGCTTAAGGTTTCGCCATGGAAGGGTGTTATTCGTTTTGGGAAGAAAGGAAAGCTGAGTCCAAGGTATATTGGACCGTTCAATATTGTTAAACGAATTGGACCGGTAGCATATAAGTTAGAATTGCCGAATGAGCTTAGTGCTATTCACGACACGTTTCACGTATCAAATTTGAAGAAAAGCTTGGCGGATAAGGAATTGGTGATTCCTTTGGACGAGATTCAGCTTGACGATAAAATGCATTTCGTGGAGGAACCAGTGGAGATTATGGACCGAGAGGTTAAGAGGCTGAAGCATAGTAGAATTCCCATTGTGAAGGTACGATGGAATTCTAGACGTGGACCGGAATACACTTGGGAACGTGAGGACTTTTTCAAGGAGAGATATCCTCATCTGTTCCAGCGGCACGAAATGTGAGTATAAGAAGAGGAGAGCGCCGGGACGTCGCTCTCTTTAAGGAGGGGTGGATGTAATACCCAGAAACCGAGGTCACTTATCTTACCCTAAATTATGCCTATTTTTGAAATTTTTAAGAAATTTTATTTACTATATATTTTATCGTTTTGGTTGAAACCAATGTTTGAGGTCGTAATCTTGACGATTGACGATTTAAGAAGAACGATGACGACTACGATCCCGACGAATGCCCAAATTTCTATGTTTATTGTCGCTTTATCGATATTATAATTTTTCGAGGATTTTACTTTCGGTTCGTGTTAAGTCGAGTCGGGTGCGTTTTATTTCTTTCCGGGTGCATTTAAATTGTCCTAAAAGTATTTTGGAGTGTTCGGGATGACCCCCGACTCCCACAAAATTTTCCAAGTCGACTAGTAAGTCATTCCCGCAAACATTTGAGGTCGTTTTTAAACAAGGCCAAAAGAATAGTCATATTGCACAAGAGGTCCTTAGAAATTTACAAAAGGGGGAGGATGAACACACACAACACAAAACACATTAAAAAAATCCCACCCTCTCTCTTTTCTCTCCTTTGGCCGACGGCCATACCACCACCACTACCACCAAAATCTTTTTTTTTTCTTTTTTTAATTAAATCCAAGGTTAGACCACATTATATTTACCAATTTCAAGTGTTTTGATGTAATTCATTCCAACATGCATTCACAAAATGTTTCAATAACCAAAGGGGTTTTTCAAAAATGGGTTTTGATGTAAATGGAGATTATGCATGTTTAATTAGTGTGTAGATGATGATTAATCACCCAACAAACCAACCAAAATCAATTTGGTTGGGGTGTTTTGAACACCAACACCCCACTCTAATATGGGGGTGTTTGGTTGTTCATGGTGGTTGATGGTTTTTGTGGTGGGTTTATGTTTAAAACCTTGTGTTTGATGTTTTTAAAAGGGTTTAACCAAATGCATGCTTGATTTAGGAAATGGGTTTTAGGATAGATTTGATGTTCTTAGTGTTAGGGACTGATTTAGATGTTTAGTAATGGTCATAAGTGTTTAGGATTAGTCTAGGTGACATTAAAATGGTTTGGAAACTAGTGATGGGTTGATTTTGAGAAAGGAAATTTTAGGCAGATTGTTTAGGCTTTTTTTCATGGGTTTGACTTTGTAAACAGGTCATGAGACTAGGATATAGTTGTAGAGCATCTTCTTAGATTCGATTTGGTATAAGAAAGAGCTTACGACTCCTAACGAGTCAAAAGTTATGATATTTTGAAAATACGTGTACCGGGAGATGAGAACCTACATAATCCGAAATTATGTTTTGTTTTGGGTCAAATCCCGGGGACCATAGATAGAGTTTGGTAATTGATTAAAAGTTGATTTTTGGTCTCAAACCTGCATTTGTGAGTCTATTATTAGACTTAGGTGTTGAACGGGTCAATGGTATATTTTAAATGGGTCAAACAAGTCCAACATGGTCAATATGCAAAATCAGTCTGAAAAATGTATATTTAGTAATGTGTTGAGTCACGGGTGATAAAAGTGAGAACTTTTAATGGGATTGAAAATGGGTTTTCTACAGGTCATGAAGTATTTTTGAGAATTTTATTAAATTTTATAAAAGGGTTTAAGTCTTAGAAAACAGCCCATACTTTTGGTAAGTATCGGCGGAAAAAAAATGTAAAAAGGGTAGTAACGTTAATAACGTAGATGAATCATATAAAACTGATAACGACTACTGGTTTGGTTTTGGCGTGAGTTTGTAATTATCACAATTGATTAATATGTACATATTATACAGTACTTAAAGTTTTATAAATGGGATTTACTCATTACGCGTTATTGTTTGTTAGGTGTTGAATTTCCCGGGCATCCTCATCATCGTCAGTGATCGTCATTCGTATCATCGACTACTTCTATATACAAAAGGTGTGAATTTTTAGCCTCGCTTACTACTGTTTTAAATTGTTTTTACCCGCGAGGGAGATGCATGCTAGTTTTATAAAATGAACATATGTCAAGAATGATTGTTGGACCCGAATGTTGCCTTAAATTGTGTTGAGTACCTAGTTGCAAAAGACCCTATATTAATGAACTATTAACTATTGTTTAATCCTCGTGTGGATTGAAAATAGCCGCTTATACAATTGATAGTACTATGGGGTTGACGACCCTATCCGAGACGAGGGCTAGTACGTTGAGTACCCCCTGCGGACGGATAACTTGTGATAAAAGATAAGGTATAATTGCAACAGATGCCTTTAGAAGGGGCAATGGTTTCATCTTAATCACGTCGGTAATTATACGCGGGTGATTGAGTTAATGGATTAGTGTCATGAGCTTAAACACAATTGTCATAACCTTGATAATAGATTGTTTGATCGACAATTCTATCAATGATCGTGAATGATTTTTATAACACATATGTTCAAAATGAGATTGTAAAACCTATGAATTCCACTCAACATTATTTGTTGACCCAATTTAGCATGTGTTTCAGGTCATCGATGAAGTATAGCATGGAGCATACAAAGGATGGGAGTTGTGTGTGGCTTGGCGGTCTACTTGTGTTCCACCCATTATTTAACTTGAACACTTTTATTTTTCTGTCATGTGAACAAAAATGTATCTTTTAGGGTTGAGATTCGTGGGGACCAAACGCAAACTCTGTGTTGTATCATCTTGGGATTTGGAAAACCGTAGACTTGTATGTTTTTAACAATGTTTAAATTATGCTAAAACTTTTACGTCTCTTTGAGTCGTTTGATATGGCTTGTGTGTGATGATAACTGCCTAGCACCTAAATGTTGTAGTTCCGCCGCGCATAGCATTTGTGGGGGTGTTAGAGTCAATTTATTTTATTAATAATTTTCTTTTAATGCATTTTCAGTCAACGTGAGTTTTGTTGTTTAAGCTCTTTATTTACAAAAATCATTACTTGTAAGTTTTTATTTGGGTAAGTATTTGTTTGTATTCAAAGTTGAAAAAAAATCGGCCATCGGTAGTCGAGCGGTCGATATCTTTGTAGCTTGTAATCGGTCTAGACGGGACTAATCGATGATTAATCGGATTTCCATGTTGGCATGGTTTGGGTATCTCATGCGAGTTTTATGTAATACGTATTACAGTCAAATATAAAAAGATGAATTTGACTTAAAAATGTCAAAGTATACACATATTGTTGCTGAAAATAAACCGAAAGTGCTTGTGAGTTCGGTTAGCATATAGTTATTTAACCCTTTTAATGGGCGAGCTACTTTCACAATATTCGTTTTGCTTCTGTTTAAATGAATAGTATTTCATATGTGAAGCATATTAATAAGGACTAAAAGATAAGTTTCTTATTAATGGTTTTTATGATATTATACATTTCATAAAAATAAGAGGTTCGTGTATGTTACTTCAAAAAATTAGTATGACATTATCAATGATCCCGCATTCAGTGATACCGTCTATCTACATTTTGTCGTCTTGTAATAAAAAATAATCAAATGTGAGGTTTAGTATTTGCGTAAGAAGGCAATAAATACTTACTTGATGGAAAGAAAATCCAAGCTAATACTCTGTACTATGTAACTAAGAACACATGGATAGCTTAATTATTTCTATTAAACAACATAATCCCAATAATCCTAATCAATCTTAATAATACAGCATTGTTAATAAGTCTCGTCGACTCAAACGGTTTTGTATGAACAAAAAAAATCATAAGAAACTCAAGAGTTGTACAAAGATCAAGTAGGCTGTAAATTCGTCAATCTTTAGACATGTTTGCAAACTCAAAAACCTAAATAGGTTGCTATCCTAATTACGACTTGCGTGCGATGGTTGTTGCATAAACGTGAAATGCGAAATTAACACATCAAATGAAACTATATAAGTTGTTTGTGAAACAAAGTAGCATTATATACACATTCATATTCATTATTGATGCACAATCATGGCATCGAAGGCACAAATGATAAATGATTGTGATGCAAAAAAACTTTTCATTATATATTTTTCTGTATTGTCTATTTTTCATGTCGAGTCAAAGGTATTTAAAGCATAAGTACTTTTATTTTTTTCATGTCTTTTAACACCCCCAAATTACATTGCGCAGCGGAAATACACATTTGGGTGCTAAATACAAACATTGTTACACCAGACATTTTGAACAAACTCAAAATGATAAATTTGAAATATAAAAGAATATAATTTAACCACTGTCTAATACTTTCAATCCCAAGTAAAACAATTTTAGAAATATCAGAGTAATATTTAGGTCCCCCAAAGACTTTATCAAATTCACAAACACTTTACCAAAGTACTCGACCATACAATATTATTTTTATGACAAAAGGGAAAGAAATCCGTTTTAGACCAATCACCACAAAAGCAATCCCACAATCCTTCTCCAGCAAGCTCCGCAATTCATCATCTTCAATACCTGATATACATGCTTAAAATCATCAACACAACGGTTGAGCGAGTCATAGGTTTTCCAAATCAACATTTGAACACAAGAGAAAAATCAATCAAGATCATTTAATAGAATCGTGCGCATACAATCTATTAGTCAGGCATTCTGGTATATAACAACAGCTACTGAATTGTATTAAGCTCATGACACCGACCCCTTTACTTAGTCACCCACGCCTAAAGCCGTCATGACTAGATGAAATTCCAGTGCCCCTACTAGGGTATCATTTGCAAGGATACCAATTCTCATTCTCGTAAAATTATCCTTCCCAGCGGGTTACTCAGCGTAAAGCCCTGGTCTCGGATAGAGTCGTCAACCCAATAGTACTATTATTAGAATAAGCGGCTATTCCCAACTCACAACATCAAGTCAGAAGATAGTTAACGGCTCATGAATTTAGGGTCTTTTGCAAATTAGGTACTTATACAATTCAAATCAACAAAGACAACAAGGCAACATTCGGGTCCAAACAATCAATCATGACTTGTGTTCATTTTACTTTCAAATAGCATGTATCCCCCTCTTGGGTTTTAAAATCATTCAAAATAATTACAAAAGCGAGGCTATAGACTCACCTGGAGTAATAGCAGTAGTAAGACGATCTTCGACGATAGTTGATGCCCGATAAACACAAAAACCGCAACCTATCAAATAAGGCGCGTTCATCAATAATAAACTTGAAAAATAAATCATACATAACAACATCAAACTCAAACTCATAAAGTCACGATAAACTCGAGAGAAAACGATATAAATAACTTCATTATACTTTACTACACATTTACTTAACCATTTTACACTTTTTACAAAGTCCGCCGGTACATACTACATGTACTAGCTTATTTACCCCTTTTTAAACTTGTCAACAGTTTATGAAACGACTCGATAAACTAACTTACTATATATAGAAAGTACTCTTACAAGTTTATCAAATGAAATTACTTTTAAAGTACTTTACCCAACTCATTTTCAAACTATAAAATCCGGACAGATTTACGTTAATTTTTCATACAACCGTTTTAACTTATTTAAACGACTCCGTTTACAAAACCGACACTCGGGTTTTAAAGTAAACTCAACCTATAAAATAAATACCTCATTATCAGTAGGTTAAATTTTTCAAAACATCCATTTAGAGTCCCGAGATTCGATCCAAATATCGACAACAACTACTTGTAGTGCCGATACTCGTCTCCCGGTACACGATCATTCAAAACATCATAACTTCGCGCTCGTTTGTAGCTAGAAGCTCTACCTTATATCAAATCGAAGCTAAGAAAATTATCTAGAACCCTAGGCTATAAGTTAAGAAATTTTCAAAACATAAAAATTCGGATTTTACACTTTACTTACTGTTATAAAATGACTATAAAAATCTTGTACAAAATCAACTTTTTGATAAAAACCAACCATAGAAATGGTCATTTCTATACCCTAATATCATCATACATCAACCATAATATCAAAATCATAATCAAAATAAAAATCTTTAGATCAAAATGAAGTTTTAACAAGATATTTAGCAAGAATCAACATGGATCATCATGAAAATGCCATGCATGATCATTGCTCCTACCTACCAACATCAAGAAAAAAAGTTGCTTGCATGTAAGGATTTCTTACACTAATATGATCCTTGATCAAATATAAGATTGGGTCTATGCTTGGTTTAGTTGAATTCAACCTCAAACTCAAGTTAAAATTGATTGAATGTGGATTTTGGGTGTGTTGTGGGTTTCGGCATTCAAGAGAGAGAAAGGAGAGGATGAACAAAATTTTTAAATGAGAAATTATGTTGTGTGTGTTTGTTTGGAGTTTATATATAGTGGGGTAGGGACCAAAGTTGCAATTTAGCAATAGTTGTGGCTAAAAATGTAAATAGTTAGCTAAAAAGCGGGAAATAACTATTAGTCAATTTTCAAAATATTTACGGGGCTCGGGTTTCATAAAGATACTTTTA
Organism: Glebionis coronaria; assembly: GCA_025667525.1. Classification (NCBI taxonomy): domain Eukaryota; kingdom Viridiplantae; phylum Streptophyta; class Magnoliopsida; order Asterales; family Asteraceae; genus Glebionis; species Glebionis coronaria. The sequence goes on along the minus strand of JANFOE010000598.1, from coordinate 129,423 downwards.
AAAATTTAAAACGTACCTCAAAAATAATAATATCGACTCTCGACTCGACTTAATACGAACTTAAAATAAAAACGTCAAAAAATATAAACATCGAGACAACAATTGATAAAACATAAAATCTCGGGCATCCGTCGATATCGTGGTCACTAATAATCCTCACTATTAGTAAAAAGATAAAAATAAGTCCTCCTACATCGATTTTAAATAAAACCATCAATCGTCATTTCATTCAACTCATCAAAAAATTCAAAGTTATTCATAAAAATAATATTATATAATATTAAATAAATGACCTCGGGTTTGGGTTGTCACATCCTACCCTCCTAAAAGAGAGCGACGTCCCGGCGCTCTGCCCCTCTTATACTCACATCCCATACCTCCAGAACAAATGAGAACTCTTTTCCTTAAAGAAATCCTCATGCTTCTTTCACAATTTCAAATTCCACTTCTAGAATACTTGCATCTTCACAATATAATCCTTACCATGTTTCGACCTCATAAGAACTCTTCAAAGTTATTTCTCTGAAAAGCAACTTATCTTCAAGTTGAATTATTTCCTTGTTGTTGTTCTGAAAACGAATTTCACCCGTTATAACGACACCTTATGCATAACCACGTTTCCCAATTTCAAACTCCATCGACTTCCTTCGATTGCCAACATAACCCTTCTGACAACTCCTTGTTACTAATAAACGGTCCTTAACCCATACAATCTTATCAATATTGCCAATATCACTTTTAGTTCAGTCATTCAATTCCACCTATATTTCTGCAATACACCGAAAAACTAATCTTATGTCCATAACTCACTATTTTTAACCTTCACAAATTGAAGTTCTTTATGTACCATCAATAGTACAACCTTATTACTAGCATGACAATCATTGTCGTATAAGAATTCCAACAAAGCCTAAGTCAATCACACACGCGCAAGTATACCGTTCCATGTTCGAATCATCCTTTCACTCTATCCATCAGTCTCTATATAACACACAATACTCAACTCAACTTTCATCTTTATCCAAACCAAATCGTATCGATTACTTGACTTGTGAGATTCCTTCATCACTAAGTCTCACTCTCTCAACTTAGATATGTTAGGAGTGCTCAATATACCATGCCTAACTTGGCTTTACAACAAAATCCTTTCCATAAGTTTGACAAAATGTTAAATCACTTATCTTGACCTCCTTCTCAAATCAGACCACTAACTTAAAATTTCATATCCTTGCTATCAAGCCCACACTTCTTGTCATTACCAAAACTCAAATCTTAAAAGATTTCCCCCTTTTTCTTCCTGATAAGTGCATTATCTACCACATTCGCCTTTCCCGGATGGTAGCAAATCTCGTAGTCATAATCATCAACCTACTCAAGTACTCAAAACAATATAACTGGTGATCCTCTACTCATTTCCTTTATCATCCCAGTAAAATTAATTATGGAGCAACTTCTATGATCCTTTATCACTACACACTTGATTCCATACAAGTAATATTCCTACCACCTCAAAGAAACACCACAACTACATAACCCTTATGAGTTACATCACAACAAACTACAAACTATAATTACTTCAGATCCTTTCAACAATGACAACATCAGTGCAGAACACAGCCTATCCTTCAGTGTTTAGTATACAGCTTCCTCATCTGATAAGGATCAGATCTCGAAACTTACAATTTAGATGTATAAGTGGGACTCACACATCCAATTCTTCTTAGTCAGCTTAATCAATGGTTTAACAATCAGTTAAAACCTTTCGATAAGCCTTCAATTATTCCCAGCTTAAACCAAGGAATTAACAGATTTCCGTCGGCGTCGTTGGTACCGACCAATCATTGATCGTTTCAATCTTGGCAAGATATTCACGAATACCTTTGTTGTCAATCAACTTTCTTAGAAAACGCAAATATTTCAACCAACATTCACACCTTGAAAACTTTACATACAGTTTCTCTTTTTCCAACCATCCCAAAAATTTATCCTCATAGGCTACTTATGTTCCTTCTTTCCTCTTGGAATAAAATAGAATATCTTCAATAGATATAATGAATAACTCCTCCTAGCACATCTTACACACAAGATTCACCCAGTCCATTAATACGGCAGACACGTTCATCCATTCCAAAAACATCACTTGCTACTTAAAGTACCCACATCAAGTACGAAAAACAACTATAGGAACATCTTCCTTCCTAACTCTCAGTTAATGATAACCTGAACTCAAAGCAATCCTTGAGTACACACTGGTTCCCGACAAGTTGCAAGGATCAGACGAATAATCAATCCTCGGTAATGGATACCGATTCTTGGCTGTCAATTGATAAGCTCTCGATCATGAATACACATCCGAAACATTCCATCTTTCTTTGACAAACAACACAAGCGATCATCACTGTAACGAAACTTAATCTAATACATCCTTTGTCCATCACTTCTCGCAGTTGATCAGATAACTCATTCCACTCAACGGTGCCAAATGATAAGGCATACAAATACTACTCAACAAAACACAGAAGCACTACACAACGAAACGCAAAAGCACTACACATATTGTTTACAACACTCAATCGACACGAACTCTACTTCATGAGGCGACAGCAACTCTACAAAACTTCAGGAAAACTTCATAATACTCTCGAATCATTAACAGATCTCTCCACTTCTCCTCAACCACTCTATCACTAATTACCTGAGCTAGGAATACATCACATTCCTCTTCCACATACTTCCTTGTTTCCAAACAAGATACTTCTCAAACGGAAAAATTCACTCATCACCTCTCATAGTCAACACTTAGCTTCGCAGCAAAATCTAAGCCAACAGCTATCAATTTATAGTGAAGGTTAGTTCAACCTCAAGCATCAACACTTCGCACCACTAACCAATTCATACCAATAATCCGTATCCAAAGATTCCAACTCTTTGAGCATCAAGTCGATATTAAACACCTACTTTCCTAAATTCAAGGAACACACTCTCAGTGTAAAACTAACACTAGCAACCTTTCCATCGGTTAACTCCACATCATAGTTAATTGTCAATCTTATTGACTCTCCATTGATAAAATAACTGAATCTTTACAGTTCTACAGTTTCTACCCGATCTGAAACCAAACAACATACTAACATAAAGAATCTGAAGTAAGAATATACCATTTACAACATCCAGACCTTAAGGTTTGTCAGCATCACTCAAATGTAAACCGGAGCGGCAGCATTCCTATCTTGTCAATTTCCTTTCCTTGGACAATTCCTTTGTTTATATTCTTTCTCGCCACGGCTAAATCATATCACAACTCCAGGGATACTAATTACAATGACTAATCCTCTTGTTCTGTACTTAGCAGCTTTATGACTAGGTTTTCTTAACTCTAATCCCATTTGTGGAAAATTACCTACATGGTATAGAGTACAGCAAACACACTCGAGATTTATCTTGTCACTTCTAGACACAGTGGCAGCACGAATCCCATTATTCCTTACAGGGTTTGAATACTGATTTTGGTTCTGTCTTTGGTTATTGTTAGTATTGTAATCCTTACAATTCTGACCTCGATTCGGGTTAGACTGAGTAGATTCCCACTTTCTATTATTGTTTCAACAATGCTATCTTTCCTAACTTTCACTTTTACGTCCATTAAATCAAACGTCCTCTGAACAGCTTCATCTAAAGATTCAGGTTAAGAAGAAATAATCTCACTCTTGGTATCACTAGACAATCCCTAATGTACGGCTTCGTTGTTTTACGGTCATTCACAAAAGTATCAGGACATAGCAAATATAGCTCAGAATATTTCCCAGTAAGCAGTAACAACATCGTTCCTTAGCACTAATTATCTCAATTCGGATTCCAACTGTCCAAGTTCCTTCTTAGGACAAAACCTAGCAGTCAATAGTCTTTTCATCACGGTCCATGCCTTACTATTCGTCACAACCAATCCTAAAGTAGTCTCTTGGTATTCCACCATCTTAGTGTGCCATCCTGAAATATAGCAGCAGCATATTTCACCTTATTAGTTTCTGAACATCCAATAATCTCAAAGTACTCTCTATCTTATAAATCTAGCTATGCAATTCTAATGCACCACTAATACCACAAAACTGCGCAGAACCACACTTCTGAAAACTAACATAAGTAAATTATCTTGAACTTGCAGAATAGCAGCAATACTATCATCTGGATCTGCAACATCCTCAATATTGTTAGCAACATCGCCATTATTTTCAACAGCATCATCATTATTCTTAGCAGCATCATCATTATTCTTAGCAGCATCATCATTATTCTCAGCAGCATCATCATTATTCTCCGCAGCATCAAATGTAGTACCATTATCTACAACCAATTAACCTCAGCATCTTTTAATTCCTGGCATCACGATCAGCTCCAAAAGCTCTAGCAATAACTTGTTCGTTTAAAGTGTTCACAGTAGTAGTTGTTAGTTTTGGCAACATATTTCAAGAAACTTAGTCACGTAGCGATCTACTAATGACAGAAATACGATTCCCCCACTCCTTCTTCCATCATCACAGGAGAAAGAAACATGATAAGTATACATATCAAGAATAAAGAAGGAATTCTCTATCAGGATGTCTCATAGATACTACATGCACGGACAACAAAAACTACAATGGTTCATCAACCAAAACTCAAAAGAGTCAACAAAGGCACATCATAGGTCATGAGGGTAATTCAGATTGCGTTGAGGATTCAACAAGGCAGTGGCACTGTCTGTCGCTACAATCATCTATCGAACAAACTTAAAAGATAATAAGTTCCATCACAATGCTACGACACAAGGGTTTAAATAAGTCCGATCACAAAAGAAATAAGATACAAAGAAATCCATCAAACGATTTGTTCCTTAGACAGCAGCTCCTCATCCTCCTTAACATTGTTGTCAGCTTCTTCACACTTGTCTATTTCCCTTTTCACACCTCAAGGTCAAATCCATAACCTGATGGCAGCTCATTCTCAAAATCCAAATACTCACTCATACACGGAAAATTAATCACAAAGCAAATCTCAGTACGACTTTCAACATTCCTAAGCTTCCAAACTCTACTCAGTATCAATCTCACATGAGACTCCACTCACTCATCCTTTCAAAACATACCTACTTCTCTTTTAACCTTTCAATTCAATCATACAAATACATCACAATCGACCCAAGGCTAGAAATCTCATCCATTTTCCAAGTCCTAACAAACTCAAATATCCACATACCAAATACAACCTTTAAAACCACCTTTCTTTCACATCAACCTTCTAATCACACCAATTTCAACCACATATCTATCACACATCAACTAATCAAACTTCCTCATACCTGATACAAGTCGCAAGAAATCAGTTGTACAATCGTTCATCATCCGGTCTACTGTCCCAGACCCTCGACAGTATATAAGGTCATTATTTAAAATTATATACATATTCATTACATAAAGAAAATTACGATAACAAGTACTCAACGTACTTTCAACAACATCAATACATCATCAATACATCATCATATATCATCATAGTATTTAATTAATAAATACTCTAAAAATCAATTCAATTTTAAGGGATACATCAACTATAAAACAATACAAAACAATAATCTTACCGGAGCCTTGCGGAGAAGTTCCGTGCTTTTGTAAAATATTTTCGACACCAAAGTTATAGTTTAGGACATTTTTCACAAAAAATCGATCTAATTCGCTATAACTAAAAACCTCTGATTACCAATCTTTAACACCCCCAAATTTAATTTGCGCAGCGGAAATACACATTTGGATGCTAAATACAAACATTGTTACACCAGACATTTTGAACAAACTCAAAATGATAAATTTGAAATATAAAAGAATATAATTTAACCACTGTCTAAAACTTTCAATCCCAAGTAAAACAATTTTAGAAATATCAGAGTAATATTTAGGTCCCCCAAAGACTTTATCAAATTCACAAACACTTTACCAAAGTACTCGACCATACAGTATTATTTTTATGACAAAAGGGAAAGAAATCCGTTTTAGACCAATCACCACAAAAGCAATCCCGCAATCCTTCTCCAGCAAGCTCCGCAATTCATCATCTTCAATACCTGAAATACATGCTTAAAATCATCAACACAACGGTTGAGCGAGTCTATAGGTTTTCCAAATCAACATTTGAACACAAGAGAAAAATCAATCAAGATCATTTAATAGAATTGTGCGCATACAATCTATTAGTCAGGCATTCTGGTATATAACAACAGCTACTGAATTGTATTAAGCTCATGACACCGACCCCTTAACTTAGTCACCCACGCCTAAAGCCGGCATGACTAGATGAAATTCCAGTGCCCCTACTAGGGTATCATTTGCAAGGATACCAATTCTCATTCTCGTAAAATTATCCTTCCCAGCGGGTTACTCAGCATAAAGCCCTGGTCTCGGATAGGGTCGTCAACCCAATAGTACTATTATTAGAATAAGCGGCTATTCCCAACTCACAACATCAAGTCAGAAGATAGTTAACGGCTCATGAATTTAGGGTCTTTTGCAAATTAGGTACTTATACAATTCAAATCAACAAAGACAACAAGGCAACATTCGGGTCCAAACAATCAATCATGACTTGTGTTCATTTTACTTTCAAATAGCATGTATCCCCCTCGCGGGTTTTAAAATCATTCAAAATAATTACAAAAGCGAGGCTATAGACTCACCTGGAGTAATAGCAGTAGTAAGACGATCTTCGACGATAGTTGATGCCCGATAAACACAAAAACCGCAACCTATCAAATAAGGCGCGTTCATCAATAATAAACTTGAAAAATAAATCATACATAACAACATCAAACTCAAACTCATAAACTCTCGATAAACTCGATAGAAAACGATATAAATAACTTCATTATACTTTACTACACATTTACTTAACTATTTTACACTTTTTACAAAGTCCGCCGGTACATACTACATGTACTAGCTTATTTACCCCTTTTTAAACTTGTCAACCATTTATGAAACGACTCGATAAACTAACTTACTATATATAGAAAGTCCTCTTACAAGTTTATCAAATGAAATTACTTTTAAAGTACTTTACCCAACTCATTTTCAAACTATAAAATTCGGACAGATTTAAGTTAATTTTTCATACAACCGTTTTAACATATTTAAACGACTCCGTTTACAAAACCGACACTTGGGTTTTAAAGTAAACTCAACCTATAAAATAAATACCTCATTATCAGTAGGTTACATTTTTCAAAACATCCATTTAGAGTCCGCGAGATTCGATCCAAATATCGACAACAACTACTTGTAGTGCTGATACTCGTCTCCCGGTACACGATCATTCAAAACATCATAACTTCGCGCTCGTTTGGAGCTAGAAGCTCTACCTTATATCAAATCGAAGCTAAGAAAATTATCTACAACCCTAGGCTATAAGTTAAGCCATTTTCAAAACATAAAAATTCGGATTTTATACTTTACTTACTGTTATAAAATGAGTATAAAATCTTGTACAAAATCAACTTTTTGATAAAAACCAACCATAGAAATGGTCATTTATATACCCTAATATCATCACAAATCAACCATAACATCAAAATCATAATCAAAATAAAAATCTTTAGATCAAAATAAAGTTTTAACAAGATCTTTAGCAAGAATCACCATGGATCATCATGAAAATGTCATGCATGATCATAGCTCCTACCTACCAACATCAAGAAAAAAAAAGTTGCTTGCATGTAAGGATTTCTTACACCAATATGATCCTTGATCAAATATAAGATTGGGTCTATGCTTGGTTTAGTTGGATTCAACCTCAAACTCAAGTTAAAATTGATTGAATGTGGATTTTGGGTGTGTTGTGGGTTTCGGCATTCAAGAGAGAGAAAGGAGAGGATGAACAAAAATTTTAAATGAGAAATTATGTTGTGTGTGTTTGTTTGGAGTTTATATAAAGTGGGTAGGGACCAAAGTTGCAATTTAGCAATAGTTGTGGCTAAAAATGTAAATAGTTAGCTAAAAAGCGGGAAATAACTATTAGTCAATTTTCAAAATATTTACGGGGCTCGGGTTTCATAAAGATGCTTTTAAAAATTTAAAACGTACCTCAAAAATAATAATATCGACTCTCGACTCGACTTAATACGGACTTAAAATAAAAACATCAAAAAAAATATAAACATCGAGACAACAATTGATAAAACATAAAATCTCGGGCATCCGTCGATATCGTGGTCACTAATAATCCTCGCTATTAGTAAAAAGATAAAAATAAGTCCTCCAACATCGGTTTTAAATAAAACCATCAATCTTCATTTCATTCAACTCATCAAAAATTTCAAAGTTATTCGTAAAAATAATATTATATTATATTAAATAAATGACCTCGCGTTTGGGTTGTCACATGTCTGGTGGCAAAATCCGCCGTTGGACGGATATGACTTATTATTGTCGTTTATATTTATTTATTTATTTATTTAGCTAAATATTACGTAATAAATCATACAATATTTTTTGATCGAATTGTTTATATCATTAAGATGTTTATGTTTTTAGCAATAAATATATAGAACTCGTATTAAATTTATTTTAGATTATAGTTTACAAAATATCAAAAAACTTACACATTAATTGATAAATTAACCGTATTAACAAAGTATATCTTATGTTTTTTATTATGTTACATCTTACATTTTATCTTACATCTTACATCTTATCTTATATTATTATAAAGCATGTGGGACTTTTGTAACAAACTTTTAGATGGCTGAATTTTAAGACTTTCTTACTTGTTATATAAAGCAAGTTGTTAGATATTTTTCTCATATTATATGTCGTTACATTTTGTAACAATCTTTTGTAACAAACCTTTATGACAACCAATGAAAATAACATTTTTAGTTTTGAATTGATATATTTTTTTTATCTATTTATTATTTTCATAATTTAAATTCACCATATTTTTTAAAATTTTGTGTTCTCTAATTCAATATTTATTTTGATGAATTTTATTAACTTTTATTTATTTTTCATTTTTGACGGGTTTATTTTTTTTGATTCAATATCTATTATGATATATTTTAATTAATTTTTTTATTTTTCTGATTTCGAAGGTTTATTTTATTTTAATTTAACTTTTTTACAACTTTAATCTTTAAATACAAAGTTACTTTTTTATAACTTTAATCTTTAAATACAAAGTTAATGGGAAAAAGTAGTAATATTTGTTTTCTCAAAAATTGTCGTCGAGTACTCACCACTACATTATGCGGGTAGTATTTTAGTTATAAGTATGATAGCGTTTGGTGCAAGTGTAATGAAAATAAATGAAAAACCTTTCACAATATTGAATTAACCACATGACTACACCAAAAATACCTATAGCCACGTGACATATTTGGACAATTAACTTGTTTGTTCTTATCACAAACAAAGGAACATATCGATTTTGTTTTTTCTTATTTTTTTATCCTTGTACTATGTTATATATACCAAAGAGTCAAAGACCATAATAATCTTCATTATTTAACGTATTAGCTAGTGAAGACTTGATGGTATTCTTGGCCGTGGCAGATTGACCAAAAGTTGGCTGCATTGGTGAAGGTTCAAAGCGACCTTGACCTTGGTAGCCACTGAAACTCATTGGGCAATGAGGGTTTCCACTTCCTGAGTTCTATAAGATCAAAATAATGTTCTACCATCAATCTCAGCCTCACTATGAGCAAAACGACATTTATCACCAAACGTGCATTCCTTCAGGAGTGTTGATTCTGCTGTAAAGCTTGCTTTTGTTGGAGGAGCATGACCATCAGTAAATAGTTGTTGCATTGGGGGCTTTCTACCAATAGGCTCGCCCATGTTTGTAAACTAACTTGCACCATACATAGCCACCATGAATATATCGCAAGAAATGACAACCCTAACCAAATTGGCATCTAGCAGTACTGAATTAACCAAGAATGAATTTTAAAAACCATTATTAAGGTGACATCCTTTTTCCTCAAAAAGACATGAAGATCCTATAGATTATACTAAGTCAACATCTGCTCATAGTTGCATACTGAGCGAGTGTGTGTGATCAGTTATATTTTCATTTTGTATGTAAAAACTTATGTATGTTTATCACTTATACCTGTGAGGCTGTGACCAATTGGCAAGCGAATAGACCAATAAACCTTGTTGTTATAGAAGTTATTTAGGTTCAAATAGTTATTCAGTATTTCACATGTAGTACTTTTTAGTCTCAAACTTCCACAAGGCAATATCGATGGTAATTCCACGTTCACGCTTAGCCTTTAGTTTGTCTTTGTCAAGAACCCATGCGATCTAGTTCCCCAATCAAATTCTCATCCTTTAGATCAACCAGGCTAGGATCGAAGTAAGCATGTGCAGCTGACGCACCCCGCTCCAAAAGTCGTTCTTTTGGCTTCAATACCAGCAGCAAACATAACTTTAATGATCCACGTATGATTAGTGACCAAACCTTAACCCCTCCAATATGTATATTTACACCAAATGTTTTCTCTAAATCAACATGTTTCGTATCATACCCTTCACCAGCGTTCATACAATTGTGATCCTGCCAACTCAGTTTCTCGTCCACAGAATAAACAAACTCAAATGATGTTGCTGACAAGCCTATATTCTTTTTCACCGTATTAGCACCTTCTAATGTAGTCGAACCTCTATCCGGTACAATATAGCCATTTTTATCTGCCAATCGTGCTAATTTTTCTCTTCTCAAACTGGTGAAGGACCAATCACAGAAGTCTGTTTAGAATTTTTAAATCAATATTTTTGAAGTCTGAAGCATCCACCACACACTGGCCATCACCATAGTCCAAACACCCTACAAATTGTTAATGCACGGGCACCATTTATAAACCGAGCGTAATGTTGTGGCCAAATGTTAAACTGCACAAAATATTTACTAACATGTACTTATATTCATAAAGTTGATTGATTCATTTTTGTATCACAGTTAGGAGCCTAAGGTTTGAAAAAAGTTCTTACCATTGTCGTCAAATATGTCCTTTATGTTGCATTTTGGTCAAGTTGATGCAAACATAAAAAGAGATTCTTGTTCCATCAAAGAATTCTCGAGAACCTCTCTTCTATGCAAGAAATCATCAACCTTGCTCCTTTGTATGTGCAATTGATCCTCTTTTCTTTGTGCCAATAGTCGAAGATCTTTTAAGTCTTAGATGATTGATAGATGCAATTTGCTTCCTTAAGAGTTTCTTTACACTCATGAATCTGGTCAATTTTGTTTTCCTTAACATGCACATCAGGAATTTCTTCTCAAGCAACTACCGAATCTAGTCAAGTCAAGATGTCTTGGATCTCGTCCAAACCCTTTTTGTTAGTTTCCGTGCTTGTAAGAAATCACCAGTGTAAAGTGTAATTTCATCCCTAAAGAAAGAAACTTCAGAATCCCGTTCTTGAAGCTGAGAATGATGTTTCTCAACCTCAGACACAAGGTTTCAGAAAAATGATGAAATTCATCAAACTTGCTGACGGTGATAGAAAGCTTCTTTTAGGGCTTTTCCAGGAGCAGCTTCAGAGCTCTGTAAATCAATATCTTTTTGTTGCACGAATAAAAATAATTAGAAAGAGACGATTAGATTATTAAACCTTACAACTACAGATAGTGTAGGAACAATACCTTGTTCTTTTGCTGCCAATACATCCGTAAGTGATTTTGACATTCCCGTGCTATTCAGATAACACGAGTTCTTGACCTTCCATCTTTGTGACGCGTTGTTCAATGGTAAGTAAGCTAAGCAAACTTGGAAAAAAAAGAATAGATGGAAACTCATCCACATACACAATTTAACTACCAAAGAAAAGACACACAACTCATGCTCTACTGGAATACATTATAAAATGCAGATGGTCACAAGATAATAGAATTGCACAAAGCTTAGAAAGCTTGTCGAATCTGGATCCAACATGCTCATGTGAAATTAAAAATAAGGCTATTTAGTTATTTGATGCTATTGAAGAATAAAATTATACTACAATTACTGAAAAAGGAAATTGGGGACTTAGGGACATAATGTCTCAAAAGGTTATAGTATGCTCATAATTTATGCAGCCCTTGCAAGACTAAAGTCGCGCCCAAAGTTTATAGTTAGTTGTATCTAAGATGTTTTTAGACTTTGAGCGTTGAAAGGTGATACTGTGATAGGGCAGTAAGAATATAGACATAAAAACTGATGGTCATGGATGGCTCAAAAATTGCCGATTAGAAGGTTCAACTCACGGAAATATGGCAAAATCGTTATAGACCTTTCAGTCAATCTCCATTCTGAACACTTCTTCTAACTTATTATGTTGAATCAACTGAGCTCAACCAACTTGGTCATAGTTTTTTGTGTTATATTATTTAAATAAGCCAAATCCAATGCGGAGAAAAACATTACATCTCGTATAAAATATCACAATATATTTATATTATACAGTATATCGGCAAAAATCAATATCTACACGATATTTGTTTTGAAAAATCAAACAAACATATATTTAAAACAACTTAGCTATTATTACGATATATTGGTATTTGAGTTTATCTTTATGTTTTGTATTAGTATGTTTAAATTGATTTAGGTATTAAATTATATCAGAAGATGAAAGCCTGGGAATGGGCTACAAACGGAGCAAATCATTCCATTAGTTTCTGCTCTTCGGAATATTACTCTTGCACCGTCTTTCTCTCTTATATCATTGATGTGTCGTTGATAGTATAGTGATAATTTGAGATACGTTATAGGGTAAATTAGTAAATTACCTTTAGGAAAAAGTAATAAACTAAAATTACCAAAGACGAATTCAATTAAACATGTGGATGAACCAAGTTCGTTGTACACGAAGATCGAGTGAATTTGAGACGTTTTGCTTTGATTTGGACAGTTGACTTGAATGGGTTTTCGGTTTTTAAAACTAAAACTAATTCTACCAATTTAAATCCTAAATGCATAAATTGTTCCCAAATTATTAATCTAAAAATAACTATTTAAAAATTAAAGCTATTTTATTATTTAGACTCTTTAAATAAAATCAAATAAAAACTTATCTATTTATTTAAAATTACTATTTAAAAATCTATTTAAAAACTATTTTACTTCTAAAAATTATTTAAAAACTAACTTTATTATTTTAAAAACTACTTAAATTTCTAAAATTAATTAAACATTTTTTATTCTGTTTTTTATTTATTTGTTTGTAAATTTTATAAAAGAAATGATTTAAATTGAAATTAAATAAAAACTATGTATTTAAATTCACTCCAAAGCTGACAGCCACTGTTACACCTAGTTATAAAAATGACATTGACTGAAATTAAACACAAAAAAGCCACTAGCTCAAGTGGTTAGCTCACTTGGTTGCTAAGGGGGAGGTCTCGAGTTCGAGACCCCCTGCAGACGAATTCTTTTTGGAATATTAATTTTGGACCAAATTTTAGGATAACAGCCCACCAAAGATTTCGTTTGGTTAAGCTGACTGTATGTAATATCAATATGCAGTTAGTAAACAAGGTAATCAAAAAAATAAAACCATCAGTACTCAACATCAGCACTCTACAAATTCAACAAAGCTATATATCATTTCAGCAATAAAAAACAAACAAAGCTCACAATTCAGATTCATCAGTCAACCATGAATACAAAAATTATCAATAGACAAAAGCACTATTAGCAGCCGATCTTACAAAATAAATCTCACAACATAGTCATAAGGTAACTTACATGAGCAGTCATAAAAATAAAAGCAACAAAAAGGGTAACTCAGAAAGTCTGTACAGACTCCAGCAATACAGATTAACAAAAATCAATTAAATAATCAGAAAAGTAGAACAGACAAAGAGAATTCAGCAGTCATCAGTAATTACTGCCACAGCTAAAAGTAAATTCAGTGATAATGCTTCTCACTCTCAAATGTGAACACATTCCAGTTGGATAACAGAAGAAAATCACACCAGATTATGAAACTAATAAACCTGTTATAATTCTGAAAACATGATTTCATTCATTCAGCTTATGCTACTAAAATCTAATTATCCGCAGACACAGAGCTACCAAAGCTAGTAAAATAATTAGATACAAACTGAGGTCATTCTACTCATACAGCAAGTGCAGCACTCATATACTGGAATTAAAACCATAAGACAACTCGAATTAAACTCATAAATCAACATGCTCAGATTTGTATGAAAATCATCAATAACAATTAAACAAGCAGAAAATAAAATAAAACATCTCATATAACTGGCAAGCTTATCTATATCAGCTTTAACAATCAACATATAATCGAAATAAGCACTAACATTATATAAGCAGCTTCATTAACTAAAACAAGCATAAAAATAATAAACTTAAACAGAAACGACATACAACAAGTAAACTCTAGTAAAATGACTTAAAATAGGATTGAAACTTTTGGAAGGAACCGTTGAGATGTAGCTCAGCGCTGAACTGGCTAGACCGAATACTCTACCCGAACCACCATCTTTATCGTAGATCGAACCATCATAACATAAAACTAACAGCTAACTTTTCTTCGATTTATCAGTAGGATAAACCGGTTCCCAAACTTAGTCCAAATTAATCCCAATAAGCTATTTAGAAAGCTTTTAAGATTAAGCACAAGTTTAATTATTAAAATTAATATAAGACGCAATTTAATTATTTCAAGAATAATATAATAAAGAAAATAGTGAAGCGAACCAAATTAAAATCTGTAAAATTTCATTGATTAAAAATAACTGCAAACATTACAAGATTTAAGAAAAGTAAATTCTACACTAATTTTAACATTATAACTCTACACTAAAGAAAGGGATGATTAAATGATTATTTTCTGGGGTATTTATAGCCTAACCGAAGGCTTGTAGGTGGAGTTTGTTGAGGTCGAAATCTTCATCATCACCGTCTATTTGGCATCTTTTCTTCTCTTCCTTCTCACTCTTTAATCCTACGGTTGAGATGGATTTACTAGCACACAGATCGCCAACGTGGCACGATTGTGTGCTAGTTGTGCTTCTTTGTTGCCTCCTGATTGGTGGATGGGGAAAATGATGTGTCTTCTCCAATAGAAAACTGCCACGCAGCTCTTTTTTCCATCACTCTCTTCCTTAAAATTGGGAATTTAATTCCCCCACACTTGAATCAAGCGTGTGAACAAAAGCCCTTTGTTAATTTGATGAATTATTTAACTAGGGTTTTGTGAACAGTGGTAAAATATGTTGCAGGTTATTTAGGGTTGAAGAAGATAGAAGAACGTTACATAGATTGTAACGAATAAATATTTATTGTGAGAAAGTGTGAAGTGAAAAAGTATGTGAGTGGGTGAGGGTCGGTTACTTTTTATTTATTATGTGAATGAGTGGAAAACGTGTGAAAGACTGGCTTAACTCCACACTTCGTTTATTATTTATGCTTCCAAACCCTAGTGGGTTCAAGGCCCATAACACCACGTTTTATTTAGAGTAAACTTGTGAATTGGGCTTTTGGTCAAACAGAGACTCCCCTTCGTTTCTTATTTATCAATTGGGCTTGATGGACCCAAATCCTTCCATCCGTCTCTCTATTTTGAATTGGGCTTTCAAGTGAATTAAAACTTCAAGACTTTATTAATGGGCTTTCAGGCCCATTAAGCACATGTGGGACCCACTTGGCCCATTTTATATTAAATCCTCTAAAAAACGAACTTGCATTTGGCTTCCTCGATCTTTTCATCAAACTTGTGTCGGTTTTGCCGGTTTTTCGTGAACTTGGTACCTACACACATTAAAACAAGAAACATACAAATACAAGGCAAAATTCATACTTATCATGCATTATTTCATTGTTTTCAGCTACAAATGATATGAGTAAAATCACTCATATCAAATTCCCCCTTGCTAAGCAATTGCCGTGTCCTCACGCAATGATAAAATAAAACACTAGCTACACCATTATTCAACTTATGACACTTTATTTGGCAAAGACATAATGTATTGCTTTCATTATTTAAAAATAACTTTAAGGATCATAAAACTCAAATAGATTCATCGTCCCCGACTTTTCACTTTTCCATGCCAAGTGCAAAAACAAGATCATTGTCAATCATAAGCCCTAAAATTAAACCAACTCATACAAGTAATTTGTGTTAAACTCAATCTCCTATTATTCCTAATTGTATCTTTAGATATTATTTGTCATTCACCCAAAGGCTCATTTGACTTATTTTGATATTTATTAGTCCAAAAATGAAGGCAAAAACGGTGTAAACTCAACACTCAAAACCTAACCTCGACTTCAAAAACCGTTGTCACTAAAGAAAGCCCACATCAAGGATAACTTAACACGATTTAGGGATAAATACCAGACACGAAATTTGGCTAATATGGCTACTTAAAAGCAACAATAAAACCTCCAAAGTCAATTATGACCTTATTAATGGAGTTAGCAACAATTACACCATAACACCTTTTGGCTCTTTAAGATGCAATTGTGCTCCTTATTTAAAATCCACACCCTAAGGCTCCTTGGACAAAAATAAAGGAATTGACTTCACCATCCCACCTTACGGATCATAATGATGAAGCAATTTTTATTCAACACGACCCTTGACATACACCCGAAGGCTCTAATGACAAGGTTAGTGCTACATGACTCCCACCCGAAGGCTCCTAGAGAACATGTTTTTATTTATTCTTCTTTATTAATATGATATATAAAGTAAGCCAAATTTCCGCAATCCCATGATCAAAAGTCCATGACGCTGACACCCTTAATGTGTTCTCACTTTAATTACAAGGGAAGAAAAAGAAGGAGTTACGAGTTAAGATATCAAGCCTAAACCGCTAAAAACTTCATTTATTAAGCAACTATTATACAAGTGTGGAAAGTAAGTACGAGGAGATTAAATCAAACAAAAAAATACTTGCACAAAGAAGAATTTAACCTTAGAAACTTATGATTGAACTCTATCATCTCTTGTTCTCCATATCGAAAAATTTCAAAAATGTGAAATCAATGGATACTTAGCCTATTAAATCAAAGTTTTGGGTTTTCAAGTCATCTATAGGATCTTGCATCTTCTTATACTTTTTCAAGTTTTAGAATTTGCGTTTTAAAGTTCCCTTGATAAACGACTTTCTAGGATCAATTATAGGAGCTTGCGAAAAGTTCTTGTTCTTAACTCGTATGAATTAAGACCTTCGCATTTTAAAGCTCCCTATATAATAGCCTAGCAAAACTTAATTCAAATACGTTAAGGAAAAGCTAAGGTTAAAAACCGAGTCGAGTCAAAAACTATTCTTATTTTCACCAACAGAAAGCCTACATTCGTGTCAAAAGCACTTATTTTATTTATTAAAACTTAAAAATAACACTAAAATTTTAAAATTTTATTGAAAAATGAGAAAACAATACGTTTGGACACGACAAAAGCAATTGCAAGCGACAATATCAATTGACTCCCCTATGCTAAAACCAAACATTGTCCTCAATGTTTCTTAGCTCAAGAGTAACACCCCCTTGCTAAGACACGAAGAGTCTAATGCAAAATCATAGCATGGAAAGAGCACACAAATCTATAAGCCGTCTATTAAATATGCCTCAAGATAAAACGTTAGTCAATAAAAATCAAGGGTAAAGAGTGTGCCCCTTTTTGGCAATCAAAGTACAGAAGATCAAGTGGACCGGCAAAATCCGAACACGAGAGTCTTCAAAAATAAGGGTCATACCTAAGATCACAACACAATAAAACACGAGCACGAGCTTGAAAGATCAAGCCTTATTAGTTGTTAGAAAATAAAAAGAAGATAGAATGTATGAGACTCCCCCACAAGGCACCTCGTTTTTGTTCACCGAGTCATGAGCTCGACTCGATCCCCGCATTCATTGGTCCTTAGGGAAAATGGTGAAAACCGGCATATTGGAATAGAATCCATGATGAAGCACGATGTCGGGGTTAAAGATCTCATCCTCGTTGTCCGATGACAAACGAAAGGATAAAACTCCAACACGAATCTCTAACAAGAGATGGTAGGCACAAATCACTACATGGATATAGCATGCTCCCCGAGATAAACTCGCACCACGATGATAGAAAAGTCTTTCAATTATTACATCGGTGAAAGGTCGAGATTTCCCTAAATCAACGATTCCGGGATCGAATACCTCGTCCTCGGTGGAGAAAGGAAAGGACAACACGGTGTCGTCCCCCCATGCTAATCCAAGATCATATAAAGCACATGGTAATGGTGGAATAAATGTTTCATCCATAATGGAATCAACATCCTTAGCTTTAACGACCATTTCACCCTTAGAAATGTGATCAATCGGGTCATGGTACTCAATATGAGACACATGAAAAACCCGCACATTAAGGTCAAAGTGGGTGGGAGGAGGACTTGGGACGAAATCATCAAGTAATTTCTCTAAAAAGAGAGCGTCCCCCTCCGGGTCGATATCATCAACACCCGGTGGTATCGAATCATTAGAAGCAAGAAAAGTGTCAATCTCCTCCATAAGCGGATCACTATTCTCAACGGGAATAAGAGATGGAGAGAAAGACTTGGAATTAGGCTTAGAATTCAAAGCCTCGATCCTAGAAATGAGAAGATAGACGTTTGATAATTTCTCACGAAGAATCACGTCCTCCACATCTAAATGAGTAAGTTCATCGGAGAACTTCTCGAGGATCGGAATAGTCAAATCAACCTCATTTCCCGGTGGAAATGGGTTTAAAGGAGCAAGTTCAAAAGTGAACCTCTGAAAAACCGGATCACTATCATCCTCATTTCCCGGTGGAAATGGGTGAAGAAGAGTAGGTTCATCGGTAAACCCCTCAAAATCCGAGTCGTGAATATCATCTTTATAAGAAAGTTCATTGGAGAACTCCTCATTAGAAAATTCACTAGAAGTAGAATCATCCTCAAAATCTTCATTTCAATCACAATTTTCATCATTAGAATTAGAGAAAATATCAAAGTGAATAGAAGAAGTCGAGTCATCACAATGTGGCAAATTACACATCTCATTGGAAATACCGTCAAACTCTCTTGGGTTTTGGACAAGAATCTCAACACTAGACTTTATTACTTCGTCCGATTCTGTGTCCGGAATAGTGCTAAAATGCTCGTCCCCCTTGCTTAGAGAATTTTCGGGTTCCACGATGGAAGAATCATGAATAGGAGTGGTGATGTCATGAGAGATTCCTCATCATCTAGGATGGGAGAATCCTCGGGCTCAATAGCCAGCAAGATACGAAAAGGAAATACGATAGCACTAGACGGAGGATGAAGAGCAAAAAGATCTCGCAAAGAAAGAGTACTATCCTCATCATCTTCCAAAAGAAGAGAACGCTCGAGTTCATGTTTAGCAAAAGATTTTGCTTCCGCTTGAGCTCGTTCTTTCTCTCGAATTATTTGTTGGGAAATTGTTTCAAGTCGTTCAATATCGAAAGAATATTGTGGAGATTGGTCAAAACCGGAAGGAATCAAATTATAGCAAGGATTAGGCTCATAAAAACTTTGATCTCTCGGTTGACAACAAAAACTCTCGTGAGGACCTCCGCAATACTCACAACAAAGATATTGTTGTGATAAATTCGGTAAATCTTGTGGATAACAATTATCATTAAAGTTTTGATTGTAGCTCGGTTCTTGCTCGTAATTAAGCGAGAATCGATGCGAACAATCATCACCAAAATGAGAATCGTTTCCACAAAACTCACACGAGGGTGTCTCGTATGTAGGGTGTGGAGGTGGGTAAAAATCGAGAGGATTATTCGAAAAATTCGGATTTCCACATGAAGTAATATCATCACAAGAAGGACAAAAGCCAACTCGTATATCGTGACGTAAGTCATTTCCATAACGCTCACACGTGCACCACCGACATGGCAAAAAACCATATAACGGTTCTCCACACCCTTCACAATTGACGAAGAAATTCATGGAAGAATTAAAATTTAGAGGGTGAGGAGAAAAAGAATTAAACATGATAGAGGATTAAGAAGATTATTTTTGGTATTTTTCATAAAAACGATACATACTATATAATAAGAAAATAACAAAACTTTCCGAGGACGGAAAGGGTCTTCAAATCAACGATCAACAAATCTCCAAAAAGACGAATCGTACACAAGATCCCCGGCAGCGGCGCCAAAATTTTTGATGTGTCGTTGATAGTATAGTGATAATTTGAGATACGTTATAGGGTAAATTAGTAAATTACCTTTAGGAAAAAGTAATAAACTAAAATTACCAAAGACGAATTCAATTAAACACGTGGATGAACCAAGTTCGTTGTACACGAAGATCGAGTGAATTTGAGATGTTTTGCTTTGATTTGGACAGTTGACTTGAATGGGTTTTCGGTTTTTAAAACTAAAACTAATTCTACCAATTTAAATCCTAAATGCATAAATTGTTCCCAAATTATTAATCTAAAAATAACTATTTAAAAATTAAAGCTATTTTATTATTTAGACTCTTTAAATAAAATCAAATAAAAACTTATCTATTTATTTAAAATTACTATTTAAAAATCTATTTAAAAACTATTTTACTTCTAAAAATTATTTAAAAACTAACTTTATTATTTTAAAAACTACTTAAATTTCTAAAATTAATTAAACATTTTTTATTCTGTTTTTTATTTATTTGTTTGTAAATTTTATAAAAGAAATGATTTAAATTGAAATTAAATAAAACTATGTATTTAAATTCACTCCAAAGCTGACAGCCACTGTTACACCTAGTTATAAAAATGGCGTTGACTGAAATTAAACACAAAAAAGCCACTAGCTCAAGTGGTTAGCTCGCTTGGTTGCTAAGGGGGAGGTCTCGAGTTCGAGACCCCCTGCAGACGAATTCTTTTTGGAATATTAATTTTGGACCAGATTTTAGGATAACAGCCCACCAAAGATTTCGTTTGGTTAAGCTGACTGTATGTAATATCAATATGCAGTTATATCAGTAAACAAGGTAATCAAAAAAATAAAACCATCAGTACTCAACATCAGCACTCTACAAATTCAACAAAGCTATATATCATTTCAGCAATAAAAAGCAAACAAAGCTCACAATTCAGATTCATCAGTCAACCATGAATTCAAAAATTATCAATAGAGAGAAGCACTATTAGCAGCCGATCTTACAAACTAAATCTCACAACATAGTCATAAGGTAACTTACATGAGCAGTCATAAAAATAAAAGCAACAAAAAGGGTAACTCAAAAAGTCTGTACAGACTCCAGCAATACAGATTAACAAAACTCAATTAAATAATCAGAAAAGTAGAACAGACAAAGAGAATTCAGCAGTCATCAGTAATTACTGCCACAACTAAAAGTAAATTCAGTGATAATGCTTCTCACTCTCAAATGTGAACACATTCCAGTTGGATAACAGAAGAAAATCACACCAGATTATGAAACTAATAAACCTGTTATAATTCTGAAAACATGATTTCATTCATTCAGCTTATGCTACTAAAATCTAATTATCCGCAGACACAGAGCTACCAAAGCTAGTAAAATAATTAGATACAAACTGAGATCATTCTACTCATACAGCAAGTGCAACACTCATATACTGGAATTAAAACCATAAGACAACTCGAACTAAACTCATAAATCAACATGCTCAGATTTGTATGACAATCATCAATAAAAATTAAACAAGCAGAAAAAAAAATAAAACATCTCATATAACTGGCAAGCTTATCTATATCAGCTTTAACAATCAACATATAATCTAAATAAGCAGTAACATTATATAAGCAGCTTCATTAACTAAAACAAGCATAAAAATAATAAACTTAAACAAAAACGACATACAACAAGTAAACTCTAGTAAAATGACTTAAAATAGGATTGAACCTTTTGGAAGGAACCGTTGAGATGTAGCTCAGCGCTGAACTGGCTAGACCGAATACTATACCCGAACCACCATCTTTATCGTAGATCGAACCATCATAACATAAAACTAACAGCTAACTTTTCTTTGATTTATCAGTAGGATAAACCGGTTCCCAAACTTAGTCCAAATTAATCCCAATAAGCTATTTAGAAATCTTTTAAGATTAAGCACAAGTTTAATTATTAAAATTAATATAAGACGAAATTTGATTATTTCGAGAATAATATAATAAAGAAAACAGTGAAGCGAACCAAATTAAAATCTGTAAAATTTCATTGATTAAAAATAACTACAAACATTACATGATTTAAGAAAAGTAAATCCTACACTAATTTTAACATTATAACTCTACACTAAAGAAAGGGATGATTAAATGATTATTTTATGGGGTATTTATAGCCTAACCGAAGGCTTGTAGGTGGAGTTTGTTGAGGCCGAAATCTTCATCATCACCGTCTATTTGGCATCTTTTCTTCTCTTCCTTCTCACTCTTTAATCCTACGGTTGAGATGGATTTACTAGCACACAAATCGCCAACGTGGCACGATTGTGTGCTAGTTGTGCTTCTTTGTTGCCTCCTGATTGGTGGATGGGGAAAATGATGTGTCTTCTCCAATAGAAAACTGCCACGTAGCTCTTTTTTCCATCATTCTCTTCCTTAAAATTGGGGAATTTAATTCCCCCACACTTGAATCAAGCGTGTGAACAAAAGCCCTTTGTTAATTTGATGAATTAATTAACTAGGGTTTTGTGAACAGTCGTAAAATATGTTGCAGGTTATTTAGGGTTGAAGAAGATAGAAGAACGTTACATAGATTGTAACGAATAAATATTTATTGTGAGAAAGTGTGAAGTGAAAAAGTATGTGAGTGGGTGAGGGTCGGTTACTTTTTATTTATTGTGTGAATGAGTGGAAAACGTGTGAAATACTGGCTTAACTCCACACTTCGTTTATTATTTATGCTTCCAAACCCTAGTGGGTTCAAGGCCCATAACACCACGTTTTATTTAGAGTAAACTTGTGAATTGGGATTTTGGTCAAACAGAGACTCCCCTTCGTTTCTTATTTATCAATTGGGCTTGATGGACCCAAATCCTTCCATCCGTCTCTCTATTTTGAATTGGGCTTTCAAGTGAATTAAAACTTCAAGACTTTATTAATGGGCTTTCAGGCCCATTAAGCACATGTGGGACCCACTTGGCCCATTTTATATTAAATCCTCTAAAAAACGAACTTGCATTTGGCTTCCTCGATTTTTTCATCAAACTTGTGTCGGTTTTGCCGGTTTTTCGTGAACTTGGTACCTACACACATTAAAACAAGAAACATACAAATACAAGGCAAAATTCATACTTATCATGCATTATTTCATTGTTTTCAGCTACAAATGATATGAGTAAAATCACTCATATCAGTCATATCGGTGTGTTCTGTTGGTGTCATTCTGTGAGCGATAAATTGTTGCCATATCCACACTGAATATAACATAAATTGTTGCCAAGCATGAGGTACCTTATATAACATCCTCCAGCCAGTCGTAGAACTGCTTTACACCTTCAGAAAAGAGTCTGATACTAATATTCTCAAATTTTAGATCCTTGAATGATTCCTGCACCCTTTCTCCCGTCGCCTGTATAAATAAAACAATTTATTAAATGATAAAACTTAAGAAATGAACTCTTTTGTAGATACTCATATGTCTTTGCAAGTGTTTACCTTTTTTCGGATTTTGTTGGTTTTGCACTTGAAACAATAGGCAGAAATACATGGTTTAAACTTTTGCTAAGAAAAATCATATATTGACTACACCTTAAGAATATCCAAACACTTTCCCCTATATGGCCAGATAGCAATGTGTAAATCCTAATAAAATGGTAAAAAAAGCTCAAAAGGTTCAGCGGGTCAAAAGATTTAATTTACCATGTGATTTGAATGTCGATTCCCTTGCTATCACGCCTTCTCTGTGACATGCAAACATAAGTTTATTCTGGACCAGACCACTCCAAAATTCCACTTTTCGATGTTGTATTTGTTATAACGTTTTACCAAAATGCAATAATAACACGTCTTCAAATCCTACGTCAATCGACAATCGATGCAATTTGTATGCTGTCACAGGCTAGATGATAACTGAGAAGTCCATAAGCTCCACCAAGATATCATCAATCAACTCACTTACTGATCACGAACATCATTATTCTGATTCTAGCAACACATGATATACTAAAACATGCATAACATTTCTTAAATGATCCTAAAAACTTCTACTTATGGGTTAGATTGAAGCAAGTTACATAGTAATTTACTAATTCAATACATACAAATAAAAGGGCGGTAAGTTCAAAAATTCATAACTAAAAGAGGTGAAAAAACATAAAGTAAGATAGGTTGGTAAATCATTGGTTATGAATTTTAACTCAATGACTTGAGAACTTAAATTTCAAGATCTTAAAATCTAAAAGCATAATGATCTTGAGCAGAATTATGGATGGCTAAAACAAACATTCTCAGTTAAACACAAAACAATAGGATTGCTACCTGTTGAGAAATACGCATCATCATCCTTTCAATAGGTGATTTTTATAGGTAGTGCAAGCAAGTCTTGTGATTGTTATAACAAATATGAGTTGTCCTCCCAGAGGTTTTCTTGTTAAGATTTTGCTAGAAGGGTCGATATAGTTCTTTTATATATATAAAAATACTTTATCTTATAGGTAACCAAATGTTAAATGAAGACCTCATCATGACTGTACTCTAACTTAACAGTTCACATGGTAAGATGAGCAACACGTGGAGAAATAATACAACATAACATATTTAGGTTGAAGATGGGTCATTTTAGTCCACAACTGGGCTGGGTTGATGAACATAATCCTAATCCGCTTCCGGATCAGTAGAATGATTTGCACCTTCCATAGTTAGATAGTTAGCAATCCTAGTAGGCTAGTTAGTAAGTGAGTTGTTAATGAAAGAATGATACAGAAACACTGGGCTCGTCCTTTTAGTTAAAATTTCATATCTTAAAATATTCGTCTGATTAATTAGTAGCAAAATACCAAATATATTTAAAAAACGAATATCTGATTTGTGCTAGTTGCAAAACCCAGCCCACTGCTATATTAATAAAATAGCCCACACGAATGAGTAAAATGGCCATTTATTAATATAATTAACCCCGCCCATCGTAAAGAGTGAAGAATGTTCAGCATACAAATTCTCTGGCAAAAAAAGGTGTGTTATCTTATACATATTTGGACACTACTTTTTACAGTTATGTAATGGAAAGTGCAGAAAAGTTATGTAATGTAGTGCTGACATCACTTTGCAACGTGCCATAATGAACATATATGGTGCAAACAATCTGATTAGGGATTAGATGGTGTTTTAGATTTGTGTATGTTTAGATGGTGTTTTGTTTAGGTCGATGATCATGACGATGGTTTTAAAACATAAATATAACTAAACATTAAGATTAGGGATTTAAAAAGCTGGTACCTGTCATCATGGAGTTATCAATTTTGATTTTTGATTTTCTAGCACAATCGTTCAGCGGAAGTTTACCATATGCATATACTAATATATTATTAAGTTGGCCTATATGTTCTTTCAGATTTGACCTAATTCTTTTGGTCTTGGTAATAGCGTATTACGGTCTTGTGTTACTATAAAATGATAAGATTGGCGCAACAATTTACACTCTAGGACTCTTGCCAAACACGATCATTACAGAACTTTTGCTAAGCATCCGATCCGATATAAACATGTCTAACAAATCCACTCGATGATCCGTGGCCTGCAAAGTACTGGTAGGTACTATATATCACTCATTTTTAGGCTGAGGCGAGACCATAAAATAGAATTTAATTTTTAAAACCTGACTATTATTACTATATATCATGCACCTTGACTTCCTTACACAGTTGTATCAACTATTTTTCTTAGAGTTCGGTCTTTTCTTGCAGATAGCAGATAGAGCTAACCACAATTTAGTATCTAATTTGATTCATTTAAAATATATATACATATGTTACGATAAGTTAACCAAATATCATCAAAATAAATGATAGCCGAATAGTAACCAATGTAACAAACCTATACGAACTTTGTAGATAAATAGTGAGCATGCTTTGTTTTCACTATTTCATACATATGAAATTCGTGGTCCAATTGCTGTTAAGTGAATCAAACCTGCTTTGTGCAGTGGCAGAGTATCCCTTGGGAAGATCAAATACCCCTAGAGTAAGGGCTAAAACGTACTGTTAAAACCCAAAAATAAGAGTTGTAATTGGTTTAGTAAAAGTAATTTCAAGAAAACAGTGCAGTAAAAGTCAATAAATAGTGGTTTCTAGATATGGGTATGAACATGCAAAGCGTAAGAGTGTTTTGTTGAACTTGGTAGCATCGGTTCGATCAAGGCAATCAATGCAGTTGAATCGAATCAGTGCATACTGCTCAGGTATCAGCTGTTGACGTTTTACAATATCTTTGTGCCTATAACATCAATATATGTCTCAAAAATGAAATTGAAACCGTATGGATGCATTCATAATTGAAAATTAGCTAATAGCACCTCAAAAAGTATACCTGCAAGCAACCTAATTATTCCAGCAACCTTGAGTACTTGAACAGTCTACGATCAGCTATATTGGGTCCATGATGTCTGTTTTCTTGAATTTATAAAACTTGTATGTGTAACCTGTTTTAAAAAAAATGCCAACTTAATGACGAGACCTAGAATAAATGTGATAAACATAGTTGTGTATAAGCCTTCTGTGGCAGTGGATCTCTAATTATGTCACAACGTCGGAGTCACTGCCCTCCCTTGATACTATAAACAATAAGAATGTAACGGTACAATGACAGTGTAAAAACAACGACATTATCATTAAAGATGATAATAACGAATTGACATAATCCTTCAACTCTTTAGGTAAATTAAAAGAATGACGAATAATCGACGGTCTTTACCTTGTTCCAAGTCAGATACTACAGCGACACACTCTACAGATTTCACGCCATCTGTTGGCATTAGGAAACATGTTAATCAGTTAGTACAATGATTGAATAACATTATAAGATCAAAAAAATCAGTTAGTAGAACGATTGAATTCAATGTAAAAAAGAGCTTTACCTTCAGCCAATGAAGCATGATGAATAACCACTGATGAATATTAGGGTTTATGATATTAAGTTTTTTTAAAGATCTGTGTTTTTTTGTTTCGAATATAGAGAATAACCCTGCCTTTTCTAATATCAATCATATAACATCCCTATGTTTTATACTTTTATAAAACGTTTGTAATTAACTGCATGTGTCTTTATATATATTAATTTGAAATATTGAATCCAAAAAGCGTGTTGGCCTAGCGGTTATGACAATTTCACATCCTTCAAACGTGTTCATGTTCGAACCTTGCTTAAAAACTGCTTATGTGGCATTTCCCTCCTCTTATATATAATGTAAAGATATATATATATATATATATATATATATATATATATATATATATATATATATATATATATATATATATATATATATATATATATATATATATATATATATATATATATATATATCAAATCAAATTAAAAACCATTATATAGGAAGGATGGTGAAACAATGCCTTAAATACAAAATTCTAAAAAAATGACACATGTAATCCATTAAAAGGTTTTCATAAAATGCTTCAAAAAAAATAGGAATTACAAATGATGCTTTAAATACAAAATTCTATAAAATTATATATGGAAGGATGGTGAAACAATGTCTTAAATACAAAATTCTATAAAATTGATACATGTAATTCATTAAAGAGTTTCCATAAAATGCTTAAAAAAGAAAATAGGAATTATCAGTGATGCCTTAAATACAAGATTCAAATTCAAATTCAAAATTAAAAACCCTTATATAGGTTGGATGGTGAAACAATGCTTTTTAATACAAAATTCTTAAGAAAATGACACATGTAATTCATTAAAGGATTTCCATAAAATGCTTCAAAATGAAAAAAGGAATTACAAATGGAGCCTTAAATACAAAATTCTATAAACAAATATATAAGGAATGATGGTGAAACAATGCCTTAAATACAAAATTACATAAAAATGACACATGTAATTCATTAAAGGGTTTCCATAAAATGCTTCAAAAAGGAAACAGGAATTACAAATAATGTTTTAAATATAAAATTCTATAAAAATTACACATGTAATTCGTTAAAGGGTTTCCATAAAATGCTTCAAAAAGAAAATAGGAATTACAAATGATTTATAATAGTTTGACTTACTAAAATGAAAATATTTTTAAATATTCGGACTGTCAAGTTTTGGACTATGCTATATATTGTTGCTATATTATACAGGTGACAAAAAATAATACCAAGAATGAGCTTTTTGGGCTTACTTTTGCTAGAATGCACTTTACCACAAAACTTACAAAACAAATTCATTACTAAAAAATATTTAAATATAATGTTTTTACTAACAAAAAGACTTAACAATAATATTAATTTCAAAAAAAATAATGTAATAAAGTTATTCATAACATCAACATATACAAAATTTATTACCTCATAAAATTCAAAAATACATAAAATATTTATACCATATTATTAAAATTCTAAAAGTTTTTAATGTAACAAACTTATTCATAACGTTAACGTATGCCAATTCACTTAACTCATAATATTCTTAAATAAATAAAGTATCTTAAACTACGTTATTTTTGTACAAAAATAACGTAATTTAAGATATTTTATTCATTTAAGAATATTATGAGTTAATTGAATTTGCATATGTTAACGTTATGAATAAGTTTGTTACATTAAAATTTTTTAGAATTTTAATAATATTACATAAATATTTTATGTATTTTTGAATTTTATGAGGTAATAAATTTTGTATATGTTAATGTTATGAATAACCTTTTTACATTAATTTTTTTGAAATTAATATTTGTAAAGTTTTTTTTGTTAGCAATAATATTATAGTTTAATATGTTTTGAAAATGATCTTGTTTTGTAAGTTTTGTGGTAATGTCTATTCTATTTCTAGCAAAAGAAAGCCCAAATAGCTCATTCCTGGTATTATTTTTTGTCATATGTATAATATAGCACCAGTATATAGCTCAGTCCAAAACTTAACGGTCCGAATAACTACAATTATTTTTATTTTAATAAGTCAAACTATTATGAATCATTTGTAATTCCTATTTTCTTTTTGAAGCATTTATGGAAACCCTTTAATAAATTACATGTGTCATTTTTATTGAGTTTTGTATTTAAGGCATCATTTGTAATTCCTATTTTCTTTTTGAAGCATTTTATGGAAACCCTTTAATAATTTACATGTGTCATTTTTATAGAATTTTGTATTTAAGGCATTTTTTCACCTTACATTTGTTATTTTTTATAAAATTTTGTATTTAAGGCATTGTTTCCTATCCTTTCTTATATATTTTTATATAAATTTGTATTTAAGGCATCATTTGTAATTTCTATTTTCTTTTTGAAAAAATTTATGGAAAACCTTTAATGAATTACATATGTCATTTTTTATAGAATTTTGTATTTAAAGCATTGTTTCACCATCTTTCCTTATATATTTTTGTAGAATTTTATATTTAAGATATCATTTGTAATTCCTATTTTATTTTTGAAGAATTTTATGGAAACCTTTTAATGAATTACATGTGTAATTTTTATAAAATTTTATATTTAAGGCATTGTTTCACCATCCTTCCTATATAAGGGTTTTTGATTTGATTTGATTTGATTTGATATATATATATATATATATATATATATATATATATATATATATATATATATATATATATATATATATATATATATATATATATATATGTATATATACATATATATATATACATATATATCTTTGTATTATATATAGGTATAATTATGATTTGAAACCACACTTTTTAATTCAGTCATATCCCAGTCACATCTTTTAGCCAATAGTATTTCAGAATTTCCTATAAAATCTCCAATTTCCACGAAATTTTGATTTGAAATCGCAGTTTTTTGAAATCGTGTTTTGGAAACGCCATTTTGAAAATCACGTTTTGAAGGTCTGGACGGGTCCGGTTCAAGTCTGGACTGAACCGTGTCCGATCTGAACCGGCTCAAATGGCAAAAAGTGCCATTTGAAAATTATTTATAATTTTGTAAATATTTAAAAGAATTAGTCATACCTAAAACCGAACCTAGGCCATTTGGGTACCCAACAATGATTTTCACCAGCTGAGCCAACCAATGATTTGTGTTTTATTATAGAAAACTCAAATAATAAATTCTGAAAAACCTATTGTATGTTTGATACTAATTATAAGAAATATAAGAGGATATACTCTATAATTATATAATACGTCTCTTTTTTATATCTAATATCATTCGTCGGTATGTTCTTCGATCCCTAATGGCTGCTCATATTTTTTCCTATACCTGATATCATTTGTCGCTATACAAAACTCATGAAATCAAATTGTTGACAAACGTTCGCGTCAACATGGCCGATTGTAATCGCTAAAAAAGTCAGATTTGATGCATGATTTTTCTGCATTGCTCGAGTATTTTTAGAGAAGCAATCATTTTAATATATAATGGAGAGATGTAGATCAGTAGGCCTACACATATCTCCTACCAAATTACAAAAAGAATTAATTTATGTTAGTTTCAACTCCCTGTATGTTTGTTTAACAGGCTGATTATGGTGAATGTTATGATAATCCGAATATCACAGTCCACTACAACACCGAGACATTGGATGTCATCAGCAACACAAAAAGGACAAATGTTAGGAATCAAAATAAGAAACATGATACCAGAAAGCGGGAAAGGAATCAGAGGCTAAAGGGTTATTTTATGGAATTGGTCACACCCGAAACAGTCAACTTTGGAAGGCAGGTTTATTTAGATGAGGGGATATATTTTTGTCAAAGTTTTGAGTGTTATGGTCTATTTTTTTTAACGGAAATTATGTGCAGAACGCATTCCCTCCCAGAGCATCTGATATGAATTTGCATAAGTTGGGTGTTGAGAACAAACGTGCATAGGCTCCTATATGCGTCATTTATTATTATGTCGAATATGCAGTAGATAGTTTGGCCAATGATATTGATAAACTACTTTTTTTATTGTGACCACATCTCTCTCTGTCTCAGGTCTATTTGTTTTTATATATTCGATCAGGCCGCTCACTACCTTCTGATTTCTCCATCACCAGTTCACTTCCTGTAGATGGATTGATGTTAGTTTTCAATTCTATTTCTCTAGCTTCAGACCTGGACCAAATGATATTCACCCTTTGTTAGCCCTATATTTTATATAGTCAAACTAGAATGTAATAGGTCATCTTAGTCGTTAAAAGGTCTTGTATTGTAATAGGTTAGTCGGGAAAACCGGGCTTGGACTTTAAGCTAATATTGTAAAAGTTAGGGGCGTAAGCCCAAAACAAAGCCAAGCCCGGACCATGTCTCTTAAACCCACGGCCCAAAAGCCAAGGGTATATATACCCTCTTCCATGTGTGGAAGAGGGTGTTGGTTCATTTTACTTTCTCTCTCTAGTAAACATTAACCTTCCAAATTCTCTCTTGTTTCTCTCTCTACTTTCTTCTCTTTCTCTCTCTAAATATCTCTTCTAAATCTTGTGTTATGGATTGAATGGGAACAACATTTGGTATCAAGAGCCTATAGTGGATAGGTGATTGAAGATTCGTGTGGTGTGTTCTTAATTTTTCGTGGTCATTTTGATCTATATATCACGTCCCAAAAAATTTTCTTGTGTTTTTATGGTTTTTTTCTTGATACAAATCTTCTACATAGTTGTGGTAGAGATTTGGTATTGTTACCTTGGCTAAAAGCACAAAATTTTTGGGTGTTTTGATCATTTTTTGGCTTAAAATCATGAATTGGTTGAGTTTTGTCCAAGAAAAGTGGGAATTATTCCGATCAGGTCATCAGAAAAGGGCTTACAGTTATTCCGATCAGTGTAATCGGAATAGGGTTTATACATTCCGATTGGTCATTCCAATTTGGACATTCCGATTTGTCATTCCGATTTGACATTCCGATTTGAGTATTCCAATTTGGACATTCCAATTGGTCATTCCGCTTTGACATTCCGATTTGGCATTCCGACAAGGACATTCCGATTAGGGTATTCCGATTTGACATTCCGATTTGGCATTCCGACAAGGACATTCCGATTAGGGTATTCCGATTTGACATTCCGACAAGGGTATTCCGATCAAGGTCATTTCGACAAGGTTATTCCGATGGATATTTTGTTTGAGTAATTTTTAGACTTAGCCACTATCTAGACTAGTTTAGGAACATCGTTTACACGAAGATTAAAAATAAAAAATAAAAAAAAGAGTTAAAATTTTTAGGTCAAGTAAAATCAAATTTTTTCCCTATTAGTTTTTGGCTATTTCTAACTCAAATTCAAAATTTGGCGATACAAAATTTTTCGGCTTACCGTTTTGTCAGACTGAGGAATTTATTGTCGGACTGAGAATTTTTTTTTTTTTTGGAATTTTCGGAATTTCAATTTTAACCACACCTCATCACAACATCCACTAAGATCTGCAATTCATTCACAAGTATTCACCATGTCTAACAACAACTTCAACATTGCAACTGCTAATCAAATTCGTTTGGAACAAGGTGGCAATGGTAATCCACCTGTGCTCACTGCCGGTTGTTACGTTCAATGGAGATCTCATTTTCTCAGATTTCTTGACGGAAAAGAAAACCGAACTGCTCTTCGTCACTGCCTTGAGAATCCACCTCCAGTTTTTGAATTCAGACCAATTACCACACAGGCAGAGGATGGTACTTCATCAACTATACGAGCTATGGAGGATTTTGACACATGTTCTGCTGAGAAAAAGAAACTCCTCCAAGCTGAAGCTGATGCTGTAAACTTCATACTCACTGGAATTGATAACGATATCTATTCCACAGTTGATGCATGTCCTAATGCTATGGAAATGTGGAATGCAATTCATCGATTGAAGCAAGGTGAGTCAATCAACGTTCAAGATCTCGAGACTAATCTACTTTGGGAGTTTGGAAATTTCACATCGGAAGATGGTGAATCCATTGACTCATATTACTCGAGATTCTACAAAATGATGAATGAGCTTGTCAGAAATCAGTGCACCATCTCCAATGATCATGCCAATGTTCAGTTTCTACTTCAACTCAAACCAGAATGGCAAAGGTTTGTGACCTTGGTTAAACAAAGGGAAGATATCAAGACCATCTCCTATCACAAACTTTATGATATCTTAAAACAACATCAGAATGAAGTGAATGAACTAAGGGCTGAAAAGGCAGAACGGTCTGCAAATTCTATTGCTTTTGTGGCTGCTACTTCAACAAAACCCGTTCCCCGTCAACAACCACCTACTCATTCCTCAAAGTCATAAAGCTCATCCACTAAACCTCTAGCTGCTGCTAAACACAAAGCAAAAGCAATTGTCCCCACTCCACCTCCAAAGTATGACACCGAGTCAGATGGAGACAGTGATGATGAACAAACTTCAAGGGACAAGAAGATTGAAGAACTCATGTCTTTACTCACTACAACTTATAAGAAGATCTACAAACCTACCAACAACACCCTCAGATCATCATCCAATGCTAGATATAAGGAAGTTGATCATGCACCCAGGTATGATCGTGATGCTAGGTATGATAATCAGAGGATGCTGAATCAAGTTGGGGCTAGAGATACTGTAGGCACTCCGGTTGTGCGGAAGACTGGGATTCAATGCTTCAACTGCAAGGGATTTGGGCACATGGCTAGGGAATGCAAGAAGCCAAAATGGGTTAAGGACTCAGGGTATCGCAAGGAAAAGATGCTGCTGTGTAAGAAAGAAGAAGCAGGAATTCCACTCACAGCAGATGAAGTTGACTGGCGTGATGACACTGATGATGAAGCCGATGATCAAGAGTTAGAGGCACATTATGTGTACATGGCCAAGATTCAAGAAGTGATCCCAGAGACTGATGATACTTCTGGACCCATCTATGATTCTGAGCCACTTGAAAAGGTACCATCACATGATAACTATAATGTGTTTGCTAATGAACGACGGCATCCTGAGCAACCCGAAAGCATCAATGACACATATGTAATGGACACGGAGGATAGCAATATCTCTACGGATTCACAGCATATGTTTAATGATGACGGAAAAGCTGTTCAGGATACTGACTCGGATGAGGACCGTGATTTGCTTGCGTCTATTATCGATTCTTTAAAACATGAAGTTGAGGAAAACAAAGAGGCTAATAAACGTTTGAAGCAAGCAAACACATCCTTAGCCGAGGAGATAGACAGGCTTAAAGAGTGTGATTATGTAAAAGAAGCTGATCGACGGGTTGCAATAGCTAATGGTTTGGTATATGAACGTAAGGTGCTCAATGAACAATATTGTTCTGAAGTAACACACGAAATTCATATGTCAAAACAGAAGATATCGGAACTTGCAAAACAACTACTGCTACATAAACTCCAAATTACTGAATTAGAGTCGGTTAACAAAGAACAAACTGAGCTTTATAAAACTCGTGAAGAAAAGGATATTGAAAAAATTCTTGCTTTGGAAAAGAGAGTCGACACGTTAAACAACATTGTTTACAAAACGGGTCAGTCTATTCAAACTATGAATATGCTCAATAGAAATATGAAAACGAGTTTTGTCAAGCCTGAATATCTCAAGAAAACTAAAAGTACAAAGCCTGCTCTTTATGATATCGGTTGTTATGTTGATAATCTTGCTCTTATGCTTTCCCCTGACTGCGACGAAATCATTCGTCAACAAGAAGAAAGTCGATCAAACTTAAGTGATTTAATAAACCTTTTAGATTCTGATAATTATATTAAGTTTGTTCCTCAAAAAGAACTTTCAAAAGAACAAAAGATGTATAATAGTGTTCCACCATCAAGTGATGAACCACAAAAGAAAGTTTCTTTAAAAAGGAGTTTCAAAAAGCAATCAATTTTGTTAGAAAAGCGAATTTTGGATGAAAAACGTAAATGGGACGAGGAAAGCAAAAGTGTTCAGCAATTTGAGTTTATAAAACAAGGGGTTTTAAATTTGTATAGAGGTGTCGTCAACTATGAAAAAGTTTCTAGAGATACCATTTGGAATATTAAACCTAACCCACAAGTAGAATTCGTCATTCAACAATGCATTGTTCCAACCATTGATGATCTTTCAAAAAATGTGGAAATGTTTTATAATGCTCTCACTGAGGAAATGTTAACTGATTTAAGCTATGTCAAATCTCTTGAAGATGAAGTTGATTTTCTTCAAATTAAATTAAAGACACAAGAACACCAACTTTCTAACGAAATTGATCGACTTTCTAAGGAATACTTTTATGTTGACCATATGAATGCTATACTTGGTGTGTATACCGATCTTGATCAATATTGTCATGTAGCATGTCTAGCGTCAGAATCGGACGAGAAATGTCGCAATCTTGAAGTAGAGCTTTCAAAACAAATTCAGTCATACAACAAACTTTCGAAAAGCTTTTCTCAACTTGAGAAACACTCCATTTCTCTTGAACTTGCTTTACAAAAAGGTGAAAAATCTCATAATTATAAAAAGTGTCAAGAAATGTCAGCTTTTTCGTTTCGTCTACTAAATGAAAAAGATTTCGAAATAAATGATTTGAAAGCTCAGCTAAAAGAAAGGGACATTGCCATAAGTGAGTTACAGAAACTCATTGAGAAAAGGAAAGGAAAGTCTGTTTTGGGTAAACTATCCGCTGTTCGTCAACCGAATGCGGTTAAATGCCCTAAATCATCTATTTTGGGACAATCCCCACAGACTTTGCCTAAGATAGGAAATGATAAGAGCACTAATGTGATAGCACCTGGAATGTATAAGATGAACACTAGGTCCACTCAAATTGGAACAATGCAGTTACCTCAGAATACTAGGAAAACTAATCAACGTGTGTCTTCTTCTACAGGAGTAAATCCCACTACTAGTGTTAGCGGACCACAGCTTAAGAGCACTAGAATTGAAGATAGAGTCATGCCTAACAATAGTCAAGGGAAGAAGAAGGAAGTAGAAGATCACCGTAGGAATTTTAAGTTTTCTAAGAATAAAACGTCTGTAACTGCTTGTAATGACAGTTTAAATGCTAAGACCTCGAATGTTGAAGTTGTTTATGTTGAATGTGGAAAATATGTTCGTACTTTCAATCATGATGCTTGTGCTCTTAATCATAATGGCGTGAATACTAGAAATAGGAAGCCTATTCCTGTACCCACTAGTACTAGAGAACCCACAAGAACTTTGAACCAATCTACTGATCAACCACTTAAGAAACTAAGTGCGTTAGACTCCACTACTCTGCGTAAACAAAACAGATTAAAGAAGCTATATGAGAACATGATTAGGACATGTACACGGGGGTATTCGAGATTTACACCACCCGGATACAAATGGGTACCTAAGTTAACCACTTTAGTGATTGGATCTAGGAATATCAACTTGCCTGTAGACTTTGCATCTAGGCCCACTACTATTTTGGAACCCGTTTCTATCAAGGGCTCCCATTTGTCAAATGCTACATTGTCTTCTAATTCTTCTGCAGCTCGTCGAAATCATCCTATTCATAATGGACTCCGGGTGCACAAAGCACATGACGGGCAATCTCAAGCTTCTCATTAACTTCGTGGAGAAGTTTCTGGGTACGGTACGATTTGGAAATGATCAATTTGCACCGATACTCGGATATGGAGACTTGGTTCAAGGGAATATCACTATAAAACGGGTTTATTACGTCGAGGGACTGAATCACAATTTATTCTCGGTTGGTCAATTTTGTGATGCGGATTTAGAAGTGGCTTTTCGGAAATCTACTTGCTATGTTAGAGACTACGATGGGAATGACCTTCTTACAGGTTCTCGTGGTTCTGATCTCTACACAGTAACTCTTCAAGACACATCTTCAACAAATCCAATTTGCTTAATGGCTAAACCGTCATCATCTCAAGCATGGTTATGGCATCAACGATTGTCACATCTCAATTTTGACACCATCAACTTGCTTTCGAAGAATGATATTGTGACCAGTCTTCCTAAGTTGAAATTCGTCAAAGACCATCTTTGTTCTTCTTGTGAGTTGGGGAAAGCAAAACGGAAGTCTTTCAAAACAAAGACTACCCCAAGCTCAAAAGGACGATTGGAACTTCTACACATGGATTTATGTGGTCCCATGCGTGTAGAGAGTATTGACGGGAAAAAGTATATTCTCGTGATTGTTGATGATTACTCTAGATACACAAGGACCTTCTTCTTAAGGTCCAAAGATGAAACACCAGAGGTTCTCAAAAACTTTCTCAAGATGATACAACACAATCTTCAAGCTCAAGTCTTAACCGTAAGAACGGATAGGGGTACTGAATTCTTGAACAAGAACTTGCAATCTTACTTTCAAGAAGAAGGCATCGAACATCAAACGTCTATTGCTCGAACTCCTGAACAAAACGGCGTTGTCGAAAGGCGGAACCGTACTTTGGTTGAGGCTGCTCGAACAATGCTTTCTGCTTCAAAATTACCACTATTCTTCTGGGCTGAAGCAATTGCAACTGCCTGTTATACTCAGAATCGTTCTCTCGTTATCCCTAGACATGAAAAGACACCTTACCACATCATCAATGGCAGGAAACCTACTGTCAAATTCTTTCACGTATTTGGATCTTTATGCTACATTCTTAAAGACGGTGAGAATCTCGACAAGATGAAAGAAAAAGGTGATGCATGTATTTTTGTGGGGTATGCGACATTGTCGAAAGGATATCGGGTCTATAACAAGAGAACAAAGATTATTGTCGAAACAATTCATGTGAACTTTGACGAATTGCCACTGATGGTACTTGATCACAACAGCTCAAGTCCCGCACCTCAATGTCCAGCAATGGCACCTACACACAACAGTGTACGTTGTGACAATCTAACATTTTCAGGTAGTGAAATATTTTCTCGTATAATATTTTGAAACTTATTTTTGTGTTGGTTGACGAACTCACAATTTACGGGTTTAACTTTGGGCTTACGTGCATAATTTGGCGTCTTTTACGACTAAACCGGAAACCTTAGGATTACATATTTACGTTTTTGAACTCCGTTTTTTATGAGACAATTTTTATTGGATTCGTTTTGTGACGGTGATTCATAATTTATAAAAACATTTTTCGTAAAACGACCCGAGGGCACGCAAATCGAGAAAATTAGAATCGAGAAATACCCGTAAACTAGTGAGATGGGACAAAACACATTGTCCCACCCCACTAGCTTAATGGGACGGCACACTTGACACCACAACACTAATGTGGCATCAAGTTTAGCTTACACATTACATGTGTAAGCCATGCTTACATGTTAAGCTAACTTTTCCCACTTAACACCAAAACTAGCTACTTGTTTTCATTTCCATCTTTCTCACATGCAAAACCAACATCAAACTCTCTCAAACTCTCCCTTGTGCCGTCCTAAATAAGCCAACAAACACCCCATTTGATTTCTTCTAGCCATGAACAACATGTTTACTAGCTCTATTAAGGAGTATTCTTGAAGCCTTGCTCATTTGGTGGCCATATTAACATCTTTGGAGGTGATTTGCTTGTGTCCTAGGGCTGATTTTCCAACCTATGTTCTTGATATTTGATGGTCTTGGAGATACTTGTTGTGTTCATCAAGTTCTTGTCTTCCTGAAACAAGAAATCCACTTGGATTGGTAAAGAAGATCATCCTCTCCATTTTTCTCTTGTTATTTTGTAAAGAACAAATGTATTTTCTTTCATTTTTTATATGTATATGATGTATATATGATGATAAAAATGTTGTGTGGGGATCAAGTGTTGATAAATATGCTTAAAAATGATGATAACTATAAGAAATGAAGCTAAAATCTTGATTATTTAGTTGGCTGTATAAAAACAGTAGATAACTAAAAGATGAACTGATAAAATTGCATGGTTTGATCCATTTACAGTAAGTAGAAGATGTTATACACATGTGAGAGTTGGCCATGCAATGGAATCAAAATAATGAGTGAGATATGATCAAAACAAGTTAGGTGGTATAATCTGAATAAGCAGTTTTGTAGGGACTGTTAAGGCAAGTTAATCTCAAAATGGGCAGTAGCTATAACTAAGTTAAATGTAGCACATAATATGAAGATCATGCCATCCAAAAATGAGCTTCTAATTCACTATAGAACTCTAGATATGTTAAAAATGGTGAACATGAAGTAAAAATAAGATTTTTGGAAATAATGTTTATTATTATTATATAAGCACTCACATTATAATGTATAAAATGTAAAAATATAAACCCACTAACTTATAAAACTTATTTATATAAATGTATAAAAGGTTAATAAAATGGGTAAATTATATAAATGGTGGTGAAATAATATTTATAAGTAATAAAAACTATAAACTTGATTTTTACGACTTTTTCGGCTATTGCCGTAAAATTAACGTTATTCGCCAAATAAAACTTAGACGACCAAACCCGTCTAATGTAAAGTTTATAAAAGTTATATACTGATGTATAAGTAACTAAGACAAGTAAAAACCGATAAAACCCGAACTATAAGAAATACGGACATTTACGAGCTAACTAAACATATTGGACTAATAATTAGACTTAATAAGATAAAAACTTGTAAAAAGAACTTATTGGGCTTAACCCATTTGGGCCCAACATGAAAAGTATATATACTGATAATATAGGTATAAAAGGGATAAAAACAAGTTAAAGAACTTATAAAAGACTTAATGGACTTAAAATAGGTAAAATCGGTAAAACTAGTGAACTAGTAAAACGTTACCAAGACGTAAACACTAAAATGAGTAAACAAGGATGTATAAACCCACTTGATCATCATCATATGTACAAAATCATCATATGTATATTGTTATTTTGATAAAAGTCATTGGACCGAGTCTAAGACCGATTATTATTTATATAGGTTTCCGTGACCGAAGCACGCCCGTAGCCGATAATCCGCCTTTCATTAACAACGTGAGTTCATAGCCTCGCGCTCTTTTAAATGTTTTATAAAATGATTTGTAAACCCGCGAGGGAGATAACATGCTAGATTTTATAAAAATAGAACACAAGTAGTCCCGATTGTATGCTTAATGATATGGACCCGAATGATGCTATGACCCTATATACGAGACTAAAAGGATTATTAGTAGTTAGGTTATGTCACTTAAAGTCCCATTAGCATGAATTGTAAACTACCAGGATTTGGTAGACGCTTATGCATTTGATAGTACTATTTGGGGACGATCACCCCAGTTCGCGCCTTGACGGTTGATCCCCGTCGTACCACATTGATTGGTAAGCGAATTTATGTATGAGAAGATTCCATAGCGTGATTTTTGTGACGACACGCTAACTTAGATGGGCAAATTGTTTGTCGGGTTCGCGGCCCGCTGTTTTCATAGTAAGGTAACAATGTCATGCGGCTAATAATAATCCTATACAATGTATGCTATAAAACATAAATAATAAACGATAATGACGCTATTAACGATGAATATATTACCTATCATGGTAATATAGAGACTACGGTCTCATGGACGGTTTCAGATGTACGCTTGATTTATATATTGCCTGACTAGCAATATGAGGACTTACTTCCGATATTATGATTGTGTTCTGATTTTAAATGATTGTAAATGATTGTTTTTATATAACGGTTTTCATTAAACTCTATGAATTCACTCGGCATTCGCTGATATGATTTTTGCATGTTTTTATCTCAGGTGCTTGAAGGTAATCCGGATGGAGATCGACTCTGATGGCCCACACTTAATATTAAAAATGTTCATCCGATTTGTGTTTTGTAAACTTAATGACCTGTATAATTTGGGACCTGTTGTACGCTTTTAAACCTTTTTATCGAATGAATGTTTGTTAAACCTTGTACAACCATTTTTATGTGTTGTCTATGATTGGAGTTATTGTGCTATCCCGTAACACTCTGAAAGACCCTTCCGCTGTACCGATACGAAAAATGAGAGTGTTACAGTTTGGTACCAGAGCTCTCGTTGTAGAGAACAAAAGATTTTAAAAACCAAGGTTTTGAACAAAACTTTTCAAAATCTTTTGACAATGAACATTTAAGAAAATATTTGAAAAATCTTTTGACTATAACGGTGCCAGAGATCTCCGACGTTACCAACAAGCCCTATTGAGAAGATATATATTTTGATATATATAATTTAATTTATATATATGTATATATCACGATTTCATTACGTAATTTTTTAACTAGTATGTTATCTTAATACGAGATATATATATAAATGCAGATTGTCATGGCTGGCCCTAATATTCCTGTAGAAAACCATGCTATTCCCGAACCTAATATAGAAGATGATCCTTATTTAGACTTAGTAGATTATGATATAGATGATGAGGAGGAACCATTTGAGGATCCCGAGCCCGAGTTAGGACTAGGAGATCAGATTGCCCCTCAGGTTGACTTAGTAGAGAATGATATTGAGAATGTAGAGATTGAGAATGTGGATATTGAGAATGTGGAGATTGAGAATGCTGATATTGAGAACGATGATGAGATTGGGTTAGATGATTTAGATGACGAGATTGACGACGAGGATGTCGAGGAGGATGTAGGTATAGATATTGAGGTTGATGACGATGAGGAAGCCGAGCTTATTTATCCGTATGATGTTCCAGAGGGCGAGCATTTGCCCCCACCAGTTTGTTTGTCTGATTCTGAGGATGAGTTACCTAGGGATGAAATGTCTGAATCTGATTCTGAATCAGAGGAGGATGAGGATGACGATGCACCTGACGGTACTGATGGTATTGCTACTCGTAGACGTGAGATAGAAGAGTCGGCTAGTACTCGAGAGGCTACTCATATTGATGGTCTTGCACCATGGGCCTTGAGACGTGATCTAGATGCTTCCCGTGTTAAAAGTTGTATGACAGAGGTTCGATTAGGTGTTGTTCAAACTCAGGTTGCTTATTTGGAGTCGAAGACTAAGGTTGGCGAGAAAGAGCGAGAATTGCTTAGTTTGGATTTGAGTGATGTAGAACGTGGTTTGAATGAGGCTTTTAGGAGGTTATCGGTGTTGGAAAGTGGTGAGTATGCTGAAATGAAGAGAAAGGTGAACTCTATGGAAATTCAGTTGAGTGTGGCTCGTGCGATGCGTGAG
Source organism: Glebionis coronaria (assembly GCA_025667525.1). Classification (NCBI taxonomy): domain Eukaryota; kingdom Viridiplantae; phylum Streptophyta; class Magnoliopsida; order Asterales; family Asteraceae; genus Glebionis; species Glebionis coronaria. The sequence continues at coordinate 87,241 of JANFOE010000598.1, read as the reverse complement.
AAAGCCGAAAAGGAGTTTAATATATCCGTGGGATGGAACAGTAGATTTTATGCCGACATGGTTGAAAGAGGAGTAATCCGTAAGCGCCCAGCTGAAGATGTGTCTAGTGATCGTCCGACGAAGATCCAGAAGACGATGGATGATGGACCATCTAGCGGTTCTCAGTAGACCAGTCTGTGTTTAGTAGTGACCTTTATATCTTTTGTGCTTTTGTAGCTTTGACTGAACCGACTTGTTAGTAATAGACTTGGCACGAATTTTGAGTATATATAATGCTAGAACTTTGATATGGGATGTACTAAGACAATACTTTTGTTTCAGATCGAATGAAATATGTATCTTGTCTTGAATTCCATATTGTGCCTTATTTGTACCTTGATTATGAATTCGATCCATATTATATGAATCCTTTGTTGGGTGAATTCTTAATATTTTGAAATTGTGAAATTATAGAACTATGCCGCCCAAGAAGGCTGTGACTGAGAATGATGTACGTAGGATTATTACAGAGCAAGTTACCGCATCTATGACTGAATTTATGGCAAATGCTAGAAATGAAGCTGGCGGTAGTGGAGCTGGCGGTAGTGGAGCTGGCGGTAGTGAAGCTGGCGGTAGTGGAGCTGGCGGTAGTGGAGCTGGCGGTAGTGGAGCTGGCGGTAGTGGAGCTGGCGGTAGTGGAATTGGCGGTACTAATGTGAATGTGAATGCTAATAATGTGAATGCTAATGATGGAGGAAATATAGGAGGACTTAGAACTAATGCACCTGAAGTTGGTGGCTGTACTTATGTGACGTTCATGAAGTGTGAACCTCTACCTTTTAATGGAACTGAAGGTGCTGTAGGACTAAGCCAGTGGATTGAAAAGATTGAATCGGTGTTTAGGATTAGTAAGTGTAAGGAGGAAGATAAGGTGACTTTTGCTATGGCTACTCTTAAAGGTCGTGCGTTGACTTGGTGGAACGGGAGAATTGCTTTCATGGGTCTTGATGCTGCTAATGCTACTCCTTGGGCTGAAATTAAGAAGTGGATGACTTTGGAGTTTTGTCCTCGTAGTGTGATCATTAGGTTAGAACAAGAGTTGATTCATCTGAGAATGAAAGGTGTGGACATTGATAGTTACACGAATCGATTCCATGAGTTAGCCTTGCTATGTCCTCGATTGGTTGAACCCGAAGAGATCCGAATTGAGCAATATGTGAAAGGGTTGACCAGGAATATCCGGGGGGACGTAACATCATCGAAACCACTGACCATTGATGATGCTGTTCGAATGGCTTACCAACTCATTGGACAGATAATTCAGGATAAGGAAGATGAAGCCCGTGTTGGTGAGAAAAGAAAGGGAGACGGTGATCGTGTAGATAGAGGTGATAATAGGAAGAATTTCAATCACCGTCAGAACAAGAGAAAGGGGAATGCAAATGCTCTTACATACAACACACCGCGCAACGATGATAGATGTCCTAAGTGTGGCAACAAGAGGCATGCTGGCGACTGCTGGAAGTGCCGAAATTGTGGAAAGCTTGGACACAAGATTGAAAGGTGTAAGAAGGGAACCATTTGCTTCAACTGTAATGAAGAAGGTCATAGGAAATCGAAATGCCCCAAGTTGAAAGCGATTGTACCTGGAAGAAACCCCCAGGGTGGTATCTACCAACTTGGAACAATTGAGGTTAAGAAAGAGGATCCGAATGTCGTTACCGGTACGTTTTTACTCAACAATCAATATGTTGTTGCTTTATTCGATTCGGGTGCCGATAGGAGCTTTGTATCCACTAAATTTAGTGCCCTTATTGATATTGAACCTGTTGAGATAAGTACCAGTTACGAGGTGGAATTGGCTGATGGTAAATTAGTGAAAACTAATAAGCTATTAGAAGGATGCTCTCTAAATCTCTTGAACCATTCCTTTCCGATTGATTTGATGTTGATAGAATTAGGTAGTTTTGATATTATTATTGGTATGAATTGGTTGTCGTTGAATAATGCTACTATTTTATGTGGAGAAAAGAAGGTTAAGATTCCTCTTAGGAATAGGACGTTAGTAATTGATGGTAGTCGAGGTGAATCCCGTTTGAAAATCGTTTCATGTATTAAAGTCCAAAAGTACATCAGGAACGGTTGTGAGTTATTCTTCGCTCAAGTGACCGGGAATGAGTCTAGGAAGAAACGATTGGAAGATGTACCTATTATTTGTGAATTTCCTGAGGTATTTCCTAAAGATTTACCCGGACTTCTACCGATAAGGCAAGTTGAGTTTCAAATCGATTTAATTCCTGGTGCTGCACCGGTGGCACGTGCGCCTTACCGATTAGCCCCTTCTGAATTAAAGGAGTTATCTAAGCAACTTAAGGAGTTGTCTGATAAAGGTTTTATTCGACCGAGCTCGTCGCCTTGGGGAGCTCCAGTCTTGTTCGTTAAGAAGAAGGATGGATCTTTACGTATGTGCATTGATTATAGGGAACTGAATAAGTTGACAATTAAAAATCGATACCCTTTACCTAGGATTGATGATTTATTTGATCAAATGCAAGGATCTAGTGTGTATTCTAAGATATATTTGCGGTCAGGATATCACCAACTTCGCGTCCGTGAAGAAGATATTCCTATAACTGCATTTAGAACTCGTTATGGACACTATGAATTTCAAGTAATGCCATTTGGGTTAACTAACGCACCTGTGGTTTTCATGGATTTAATGAATCGAGTGTGCAAGCCCTACTTGGATAAATTTGTGATTGTGTTTATTGACGATATTCTAATCTATTCTAAGAATGAAGATGAACATAGAGAACATTTGAGGATTGTTTTGAATTTGTTAAAGGATGAAAGGTTGTATGCTAAGTTTTTGAAATGTGATTTCTGGTTAGATTCTGTGAAATTTCTTGGTCATGTGATTAACAGAGATGGAATTCATGTTGATCCTGCAAAGGTTGAAGCTATTAAGAATTGGTCTGCACCGACAACGCCAACGAAAGTGCGACAGTTCTTAGGATTGGCTGGCTATTATAGGCGATTCATTAAAGAATTTTCTTTAATAGCTAAACCCTTGACTAAGCTTACCCAGAAGAATAAACCTTTTGTTTGGGGAAGTGATGAAGATGGAGCATTTCAGACATTGAAGCAAAAATTATGTAGTGCGCCAATCTTATCATTACCCGACGGGAGTGAAGATTTTGTAGTGTATTGTGATGCATCTCTTAGAGGTTATGGAGCTGTTTTGATGCAGAGAGAGAAAGTGATAGCTTATGCTTCTAGGCAATTAAGGAAGAATGAGGAGAATTATACTACTCATGATCTTGAGTTAGGAGCTGTAGTCTTTGCTCTTAGGTTGTGGAGACATTATTTGTATGGCACCAAGTGTACGGTATTCACCGATCACAAAAGCCTACAGTATATTCTCGACCAGAAGGAATTGAACATGAGGCAACGAAGATGGATAGAGTTGTTAAGTGATTATGACTGTGATATAAAATATCACCCAGGAAAAGCCAATGTTGTTGCTGATGCGTTAAGTAGGAAAGATAGAGACCCTATCAGGGTGCGTTCTCTAGTCTTGACTGTGCACAATAATTTGCCTGAGCAAATTAGAAATACGCAAATAGAAGCTTGTAAGAAGGAGAATTTTGTTAATGAAGGGTTCCGAGGAGAAGGAGATCCTTTAGAGGTTAGAGCTGATGGAGTGAAATGCTTAAGAGGTCGTATGTGGATACCTAAGTTTGGAGGCTTAAGAGATTTGATTATGTTAGAATCCCATAAATCTAAGTATTCCATTCATCCGGGATCTGATAAGATGTACCATGATTTGAAGAAGTTGTACTGGTGGCCGGATATGAAAGCTGACATAGCTATGTATGTTCTTCAATGCTTAACTTGTGCTAGAGTTAAAGCTGAACATCAAAAGCCATCAGGACTACTTCAACAACCAAAGATTCCTGAATGGAAGTGGGAGCGAATTACGATGGACTTTATCACCAAGCTTCCTAGAACATCATCTGGAAACAAATCGATTTGGGTTATTGTCGATAGACTGAACAAATCAGCACACTTCATTCTGGTTAAGGAGCAGTTCTCACTGGAGAAACTGACTCGAATATACCTTGATAATGTTGTATGCAAGCATGGAGTGCCTGTATCGATCATTTCAGATCGAGATCCTAGATTCGCATCGAATTTTTGGAAATCTCTCCAAAGATCTTTGGGAACGAATCTCGACATGAGCACTGCTTATCACCCCCAGACTGATGGGCAGAGTGAAAGGACGATACAAACACTGGAAGATATGTTGAGAGCTTGTGTATTAGACTTTGGTAAGAATTGGGATAAACATTTGTTGTTAGCAGAGTTTTCGTATAACAATAGTTACCATTCTAGTATTAAGGCTGCACCGTTTGAAGCTTTGTATGGTAGGAAGTGTAGATCTCCTATATGTTGGAGTGAAGTTGGGGATACCTAACTCACGGGACCGGAATTGATCCGGGAGACTACAGTGATGATAGTTCAGATTAATAAGAGGTTGTTGACTGCCCGTAGTAGACAGAAAAGTTACGCGGATGTGCGGCGGAAGCCAATGGAGTTTGAAGTGGGTGACCAGTAATGTTGAAAGTATCGCCATGGAAAGGCGTTATAAGATTTAGAAAACGAGGGAAATTGAATCCCCGTTATATTGGACCCTTTAAGATTTTATCTAGAGTAGGTCCGGTGGCTTACAAACTAGAGTTACCCCCAGAACTTCATGGTGTTCACAACACATTCCATGTATCTAATCTGAAGAAATGTCTAGCAGTGAGTGATGAGAAAATTCCGTTAGGTAAGGTTCGAATAGATGGGAAGTTGCATTTTATCGAAGAGCCCGTAGAAGTTATGGACCGTGAGGTAAAGCAACTGAAACAAAGTCGGATACCTATTGTCAAAATCCGATGGAATTCAAAGCATGAACCGGAGTATACTTGGGAACGAGAGGATGAAATGTGGAAGAAATATCCGCACCTATTCGATTTCAATAAGAAACGGACATCCAAATGAAATGGATCACGAGGACGTTGATCTCTTTTAGGAGGAAAAGCTGTGACAATCTAACATTTTCAGGTAGTGAAATATTTTCTCGTATAATATTTTGAAACTTATTTTTGTGTTGGTTGACGAACTCACAATTTACAGATTTAAATTTGGGCTTACGTGCATAATTTGGCGTCTTTTACGACTAACCGGAAACCTTAGGATTACGTATTTACGTTTTTGAACTCCGTTTTTGATGAGACAATTTTTATTGGATTCGTTTTGTGACGGTGATTCATAATTTATAAAAACATTTTTCGTAAAACGACCCGAGGGCACGCAAATTGAGAAAATTAGAATCGAGAAATACCCGTAAACTAGTGAGATGGGACAAAACACATTGTCCCACCCCACTAGCTTAATGGGACGGCACACTTGACACCACAACACTAATGTGGCATCAAGTTTAGCTTACACATTACATGTGTAAGCCATGCTTACATGTTAAGCTAACTTTTCCCACTTAACACCAAAACTAGCTACTTGTTTTCATTTCCATCTTTCTCACATGCAAAACCAACATCAAACTCTCTCAAACTCTCCCTTGTGCCGTCCTAAATAAGCCAACAAACACCCCATTTGATTTCTTCTAGCCATGAACAACATGTTTACTAGCTCTATTAAGGAGTATTCTTGAAGCCTTGCTCATTTGGTGGCCATATTAACATCTTTGGAGGTGATTTGCTTGTGTCCTAGGGCTGATTTTCCAACCTATGTTCTTGATATTTGATGGTCTTGGAGATACTTGTTGTGTTCATCAAGTTCTTGTCTTCCTGAAACAAGAAATCCACTTGGATTGGTAAAGAAGATCATCCTCTCCATTTTTCTCTTGTTATTTTGTTAAGAACAAATGTATTTTCTTTCATTTTGTATATGTATATGATGTATATATGATGATAAAAATGTTGTGTGGGGATCAAGTGTTGATAAATATGCTTAAAAATGATGATAACTATAAGAAATGAAGCTAAAATCTTGATTATTTAGTTGGCTGTATAAAAACAGCAGATAACTAAAAGATGAACTAATAAAATTGCATGGTTTGATCCATTTACAGTAAGTAGAAGATGTTATACACATGTGAGAGTTGGCCATGCAATGAAATCAAAATAATGAGTGAGATATGATCAAAACAAGTTAGGTGGTATAATCTGAATAAGCCGTTTTGTAGGGACCATTAAGGCAAGTTAAACTCAAAATGGACAGTAGCTATAACTAAGTTAAATGTAGAACATAATATGAAGATCATGACATCCAAAAATGAGCTTCTAATTCATTATAGAACTCTAGATATGTTAAAAATGGTGAACATGAAGTAAAAATCAGATTTTTGGAAATAATGTTTATTATTATTATATAAGCACTCACATTATAATGTATAAAATGTAAAAATATAAACCCACTAACTTATAAAACTTATTTATATAAATGTATAAAAGGTTAATTAAATGGGTAAATTATATAAATGGTGGTGAAATAATATTTATAAGTAATAAAAACTATAAACTTGATTTTTACGACTTTTTCGGCTATTGCCGTAAAATTAACGTTTTTCGCCAAATAAAACTTAGACGACCAAACCCGTCTAAAGTAAAGTTTATAAAAGTCATATACTGATGTATAAGTAACTAAGACAAGTAAAAACCGATAAAACCCGAACTATAAGAAATACGGACATTTACGAGCTAACTAAACATATTGGACTAATAATTGGACTTAATAAGATAAAAACTTGTAAAAAGAACTTATTGGGCTTAACCCATTTGGGCCCAACATGAAAAGTATATATACTGATAATATAGGTATAAAAGGGATAAAAACAAGTTAAAGAACTTATAAAAGACTTAATGGACTTAAAATAGGTAAAATCGGTAAAACTAGTGAACTAGTAAAACGTTACCAAGACGTAAACACTAAAATGAGTAAACAAGGATGTATAAACCCACTTGATCATCATCATATGTACAAAATCATCATATGTATATTGTTATTTTGATAAAAGTCATTGGACCGAGTCTAAGACCGATTATTATTTATATAGGTTTCCGTGACCGAAGCACGCCCATAGCCGATAATCTGCCTTCATTAACAACGTGAGTTCATAGCCTCGCACTCTTTTAAATGTTTTATAAAATGATTTGTAAACCCGCGAGGGAGATAACATGCTAGATTTTATAAAAATAGAACACAAGTAGTCCCGATTGTATGCTTAATGATATGGACCCGAATGATGCTATGACCCTATATACGAGACTAAAAGGATTATTAGTAGTTAGGTTATGTCACTTAAAGTCCCATTAGCATGAATTGTGAGCTACCGGGATTTGGTAGACGCTTATGCATTTGATAGTACTATTGGGGACGATCACCCCAGTTCGCGCCTTAACGGTTGATCCCCGTCGTACCACATTGATTGGTAAGCGTATTTATGTATGAGAAGATTCCATAGCGTGATTTTTGTGACGACACGCTAACTTAGATGGGCAAATTGTTTGTCGGGTTCGCGGCCCGCTGTTTTCATAGTAAGGTAACAATGTCATGCGGCTAATAATAATCCTATACAATGTATGCTATAAACCATAAATAATAAACGATAACGACGCTATTAACGATGAATATATTACCTATCATGGTAATATAGAGACTACGGTCTCATGGACGGTTTCAGATGTACGCTTGATTTATATATTGCCTGATTAGCAATATGAGGACTTACTTCCGATATTATGCTTGTGTTCTGATTTTAAATGATTGTAAATGATTGTTTTTATATAACGGTTTTCGTTAAACTCTATGAATTCACTCGGCATTCGCTGATATGATTTTTGCATGTTTTTATCTCAGGTGCTTGAAGGTAATCCGGATGGAAATCGACTCTGATGGCCCACACTTAATATTAAAAATGTTCATTCGATCTGTGTTTTGTAAACTTAATGACCTGTATAATTTGGGACCTGTTGTACGCTTTTAAACCTTTTTATCGAATGAATGTTTGTTAAACCTTGTACAACCATTTTTATGTGTTGTCTATGATTGGAGTTATTGTGTTATCTCGTAACACTCTGAAAGACCCTTCCGCTGTACCGATACGAAAAATGAGAGTGTTACATACGTCCCGTGCAAGAATGTCAAGAAAATACTCCTACAGCAGACTCGACGGATACGACACAAATGAATGAGTTGGTTGATTTATATGATCCAATGTTTGATGAATATTACTATGGAAACAATTAAGTTGTGTCAAAGCCTTCCATTGTCAATACTGCTGATGCACCATCACAAAGTCAACAAGACACAACTACATCTACTTCAGCAACCGTTGCTCAAGAGACAATTCCAGTGGATACTCAACAAACTCAAGAAACTGTCATACAACCAACATCACCAACCGTTAATGCCGAAGGAGAAAACAACAATCAAGCAGTCGATGCACAACCTGACAATGAAGAATTTATCAATCCGTTCGGTACATCGGTACATGAAGTCGGAGAGTCTTCTACTCAACATGTTGATCCGTCCAACATGCATACATTCTACCAACCATATCCATCCACTCACCATTGGACACGTGATCATCCATTGGAGCAAGTCATTGGAAATCCTTCACAACTGGTTCGAACACGCAGACAACTCGAAACCGATGGCGATGTGTGTATGTATGCACTCACCGTGAGTTCAACTGTACCTACAAACATCAAACAAGCCATGACTGATCATGCGTGGATTGAATCAATGCAAGACGAAATTCATCAGTTTGAACGCCTAAATGTTTGGGAACTTGTTGACCGACCCTATGGAATGTCAATTTTAGATTTCAAATGGATCTGGAAAAACAAACTGGATGAAGAACAAACCATCATCAAAAACAAATCTCGTCTTGTGGTTAAGGGGTATCGTCAACAAGAAGGGATAGATTTCGATGAATCATTCGCTCCAGTTGCTCGTTTGGAAGCTGTCAGGATATTCCTTGCTTATGCTGCACATAAGGGCTTCACGGTTTTTCAGATGGACGTTAAAACTGCTTTTCTCAATGGTCATTTGAAGGAATAAGTATATGTGAATCAGCCGGAAGGATTCATCGATCCTCATCACCCTGACAAAGTCTATCGTCTCAAGAAGGCTGTATATGGACTTAAACAAGCTCCAAGGGCATGGTACGAAGAACTATCCAACTTCTTGGTCTCGAAAGGATTCTCCAAAGGTTCTATTGATCCTACTCTATTTACTAATAAATATGGGGATGACATAATGCTGGTGCAAGTTTATGTTGATGACATTATTTTTGGTTCTACGAACCCAAAACTTTCAAAACGTTTTGAAAAATTAATGCACAGCAGATTTTAAATGTCAATGATGGGGGAGCTAAAATTCTTTTTAGGCCTCCAGATTCATCAATCCCCACGTGGTATCTTCATTAACCAAGCTAAGTATGCTCAAGAGATACTTAAAAAGCATGGTATGACCTCATGTGCTCGCGTTGGTACACCATTGTCGACCACATCCCTAGACGCTGACTTGTACTCATATCCCGTAGATCAAACGCGATATCACAGTATGATCGGGTCACTTATGTACCTTACAGCCAGCAGGCCTGATATTCATCATGCAACATGCTATTGTGCACGATATCAAGCCAGACCTACTCAAAAGCACCTCAAAGAGGTTAAACGGATCTTTCGGTACCTTAAGAATACTATTCACATGGGACTCTGGTATCCGAGGGAAACCAGTTTTCATCTAACGGCTTTTTCAGATTCTGATCACGCAGGTTGTCTTGATAGTCGTAAAAGCACTTCTGGTAGCATACAATTTCTAGGGGAAGACAAGCTTGTCAGCTGGTCGTCAAAGAAGCAGGATTGCACTTCGCTCTCATCAGTTGAAGCATAATATGTGGCTCTATCCGCGTGCTGTGCTCAAGTCCTCTGGATGAGAACTCAACTCACGGATTATGGCTTCCACTTTGATAAAATACCTATGTATTGTGACTCAAAGTCAGCCATAGCCATATCTTGTAATCCGGTTCAGCACTCCCGCACCAAGCACATCGATGTCAGATATCACTTCATCAAGGAACAAGTGGAACGCGGCATCGTGGAATTATACTTTGTCAGAACTGAGTACCAGCTGGCAGACTTGTTACAAAAGCTCTATCGAAAGATAGGTTTGCGTATCTCGTTGGCCGTCTTGGTATGAAGTATATGACTCCAGAAGACTTGGAGGTTTTGGCAAATGAAGCTGCTTGATATACTCTCAAAATGACTTCTAGGCGCATCACAGCTTAGAACTCGGACCTCAACTAAGGAAAGTTTATCTCGGACGATAACTTATCCTTCTCAACGAGAAATTCATATTTCTCGGTCATGAGCTTCTCATAAAAACATTCAAAGTTTTTAAGTTCATGAAAAACGATTTCTAAGTAAATGTCAGCTTAGAACTCGAACTTCAACTTAAGGAAAGTTTATCACGGATGATAACTTATCCTTCACAACAGGAAATTTATTTTTCTCGGTCATGAGCTAGTCACAAAACAATCAAAGTTTTGAGCTCATGAAAAACGGACCCGAAAGGGGAGTGTACGTTTCAGTGCGTTTTCCCTAATCAATAGAAGAGAAGTCTTCTATCCTGATTATTTTAAAACCGTTGAACACAATTTTTCAAGAATTTCTCAAAAGGTTTTTCTAAATCTTTCAAAATTGTGTGTTCAACACTCCCTTCCTCATAAGTGGTTTTTATATCTCAAAATTGTTATATGTTATTTTGATCAATTTTTGAGGGGGAGCGTTTTAAAATCAAGCCTTTTAATGTTGTTGAGTACATCTCTAAAATTGTCATATTTTATGTATCCAACACATTCCGAAAATAATATGAAATTGTCAAATGTAATATATTATATCGGAAAAGGCATCTCAACTCCGTACCTCAACATATTTTGTGGTGTCGTTTTTCTAAAATTTTGTCAACTTTTGTCTCAAGACACACATATATTGTTGAGGGGGAGCGACCCGACTGAAAATGTTCCATGATTCATGCGTGCACACATGTTTCTCTCCCGTCGATTTTTCAGAAAATGTCATATTTTAATCAATTGGTATCTCTAATATTATATTTTTATATTAGAGATAGGGGGAGAAAATGTGATTAAAATGTAATATATCGCAACATGTGATCTTAAAGACTCAAGTGAAACTCTTTCCTTCACATGCCAAACTATTTCGTATATCGATGCATGTGTGTAGAGGGAGCTTTTCGGAAATGTAAAACTTTCAAGTGTTAAAAGTTTTGATTTTTATCAAACACTTTGAATGGTTTTCAATGGTTTAATGGTTACGATCTATACCCAAAACAACCTACTATCCACGACGGAACGATGGAGTCAAAAGGTGGTTTAGGATAGGAAACTAAGTCCTATGATCCAACCAGAACCGGAGGGATCTACCCAAGGACATTCCATAGCTAGAAATAGTTGTCCTTAGGAAAGATGGAGTGGAATGAAGCTGAATGCGGACCAATTACTTAAGTTAGCACTAAAACAATCACAACAAGGTGCTAATGATGACGTATTGGTAAGCATTGAAGGAGTTGAATATTCTATGCAACTTAGGTAGAAACCGGGTTAACACATCTTTTGAAGACAAGTGTCATGGACCCAGTGATGCGATGCACAACCCTTCCCCAGCCATTCGAGTTTCTCTCAAAAGAAACTTGTCTCATTTTCACGGAGATCAACACGTATCTATTGACTTTCTCACTCCGAGTCAGTTAATATTGAAAAGGTGGCAGTCTGCTCCAGCCTCCGATTACCAAAATGCACTTATTGAGTCTAGAGCCAATCGAGATCTATCTATCATCTCATTAGGACACAATCGAGTCCTACGCATTATCCTTGTGATATTGCCAGAACATCTGAGTGATATGATTCACAATGAAGATGGAAATCCTGCTTGAGCCAGCATCAAACAAGCTCATGGTAGGTAACTTGTGCGATTCTACACGAATCAAACTTGTGAGAACTGGAATGCAACTAAGTTTGATTCTTAATTGATTCAAACTTGATTCCAGGTTTCTTCGCAAAATCCATGTGATCTTGCCAGAACATTCAGAGTGACACTCATTAGTGTTCACAGTGACGAATGAAAATCCTTCCAGTGTCAACATCAAACAGCACTGCGGTAGGTAACTCGCAAGATTCTCTATGAATCAAGCTTGTGACAAACTGGAAAGCAACAATGGTGCGATTCTTTTAGAATCAAACTTATTCCAGGAAATCTGAATTGACGACTCTAATCAGACGGATAATTTATCCTTATGATTCACTCCTTACGTTCGCAGTCTGCTTTGAGACGGTCGATTAAAGAGAACTGGCTACTACCGCCGGGAAACCCTGTCAAGGAGGTTCTTAATCGAATCTACCTGATCACAGGTACGGTATTTAATACCGTTTAACGGTCTTCACCGACCGGAGGTAAAACGCTACCGAGTTAGGGTGAAATGTTCAAAGCCATTTCATTCGTGTCTATATATGTTGCTGCATATCAAGAAGGTGGCGTAGCTGTACAACCGATGTCGATTCAGAAGTCACAAGAGCACAAGATAGCGATAATCAAGATACTTAAGAATGTAAGAATGTAATAGGTCATCTTAGTTACAAGGAGCACAGATCAAGATCTCAAGCACTCAAAGTCAAATGACAAAGGCTCAAGATAAAGATCACGAAAGCATGAAGGAACAAACCTGTTACAAACAAGATCAAGACCAAGATACAAGACCAAAGCAGGAAGATCTTCTCTACAAGAATGTATTCACTCAATCATCTTATGCTTTTTAAGCTTTTTAAGATGACCGATACATTGGGGGAGATTGTTAGCCCTATATTTTATATAGTCAAACTAGAATGTAATAGGTCATCTTAGTCGTTAAAAGGTCTTGTATTGTAATAGGTTAGTCGGGAAAGCCGGGCTTGGACTTTAAGCTAATATTGTATAAGTTAGGGGCGTAAGCCCAAAACAAAGCCAAGCCCGGCCCACGTCTCTTAAACCCACGGCCCAAAAGCCAAGGGTATATATACCCTCTTCCATGTGTGGAAGAGGGTGTTGGTTCATTTTACTTTCTCTCTCTAGTAAACATTAACCTTCCAAATTCTCTCTTGTTTCTCTCTCTACTTTCTTCTCTTTCTCTCTCTAAATATCTCTTCTAAATCTTGTGTTATGGATTGAATGGGAACAACACCCTTTCTTTGATGCAGCAATGCGTGAGGTACATTAATAATGTAATTGTCTGCTTTGTCCATTTATTCAACAAATATCATCTTCTGATCGTATCTGCGGGAGAGTAATAATGCGTAGAGGCACCACCACAATATCACCGGCAGCCAGAGACTCCATAAGAATCCACAAATTACAGCCGCACGGAACCACCAGAACCATATTCATGTTACAGTCATCCGGAGCCAGCACCACTATATACACATCATAGTAGAGTAAACCATCATTACTACGCAAATACTACAACCAACTTAGGCCACAAGAGTACAGATCTTACAATGGTATTCTTGGCCGATTTGAATAACCACCACTATATACTACAGATCCTACAAGAATACTACAGAGTTTGTGTTGAATGAACACAAAACCACTAAGCTATGACATACCAATTCTCAGCTGCTTCTATAACAATCAGTTTTCTTGGCATCCTTCTTCATGTCGCTATCATACAGGTAATGTAACAATTTTATCGCAAACCTTTTACCAACATTTCATTATCTTGAGTTGTGATATATTATTAAAATTACGGAAATTACTAACCTTCACCGTATAATAATCTGTATCACGATATAAAAAGAACTTGCACGATTTCTGGAACAATAAAAACAATCTAACATGCTGCAACTTGGATGGTTTCTTTTTTAATTTCCAATAAACTTGCATAAAATATAAACAATATCTGCAAGTGACAACAAGAACTATCACGTGAAAATGAAAGATTCAAACTAAAAGCTTATCCAACGCACATGTCTGCGAGTTTCTAAATTGACAACAATTGTCACTTGAAAATGAAAGTACTCAACTTCATCTGTAGCAAAATTAGTCAAAAGTTTCCAATCATGCCATTTCTACTAAGCCTAGCCTTAGATAATCAACTAAGAAAACCCATTAAACCCATATAATGGGTTTTCCAATCATGCCACCTAAAATAGACTTTGCTTTTAGATCTTTTTAAGAGTATAAATTCTTGATTTTTAATAGTAAATTGGTAATGAATTTCAGTAGGAGTATGAAGAAGTAGATGGTAAACCCATCAGGCTTTGAGGGTACCTTATTTTTGTTGTAGTAATAATAGCATAAACTTCTTTATAATTAGGAGTTTATGTAGCCACTGGCATGAATGCAGTTAATATATGTTCTTTTAGTCAAATAACTTTCTGGTTTGAAGTGATTTCTAGGCACAATAATCGGCAAGGAGAATGCCCAATGTCTCCACCTGCCAATTAATTTACTCACTTACATTAAAACGTGACCGGTTAGTAATATTAACATGAACTTCTTTATAATTTGAAATATATGTAGCTACTGGCTTGACTATCGAGTTATCGCAGTCAGTATATTTGCTTTTAGTCAGTTCATTTTCTTATTTATAGAACCTTCTAGCTCGAGGCACAACAATCGACAAAGTGGCTACCCATTGTCTCTAGTTGCCAGTAAGACAACAGGCTGCTGATGTAGCCTTAAGTTCATTGTCATTGGACCCTGAACGCGGCACTATAAAGAGGTTGACTGATTTAGTTTTTTTTGTTTTGTTAGAACTAAAACAGATTGACTTTGCACTGCCTAAGTGGCTATTTAGAAGTTATCATTATGGCTTCCATAAGTTCATTAGCTTAAGTGGTTAAGATCATACACCAAAAAAATTAAACTTATCGTCTTTTCTAAAGAAAGATGGTGGATTTGATTACAAGACCAACGCCTACTCGCCTTCAGCAACGAAGTGAAGATGCAATCTCAAGTGCGAGATATTTCAAGGTGGTTTAGAAGGTAAAAAGGCTAATTTGCGGTGCATGTATACTTATTTTAGATGGTGAGGAGACCATGCATTTAATTTTTTTACTTGCCCGAATTAGCAAAAAACTTATCTGTATGTAATGTCATTTAAAGTGTATATATTTTAGTAACTGATGCTAAAAACTGGTATCCTTTTTAATGTTTTATTTCAGTTTAGAGCTGCTAGGACTTTTGATGGGATATTTCAGAGAGATGCTCGATATGATGTTGAAATAAAGGAATGTGTATTTTGATTTTACAACTGAAGTTTCCGATAGTGAGTACCTGTTCATTTCTTCGTTTAAACATCATCTTGCACGTGTCAAAGTATGATTTACAGTATTCTTTGGTGTTTCTTTATTAAACATGTTTGGATTTAGTTATTTTGACCTTCCATTTAGATAAAGAAGAAATGAAACATGCTTAAAAAACTGAAACTAGGGTAATAAGTTACTTGATGAATATTGTTTACAATGAAATTAGATGACTTGTCAAGAAGACAAGAACTGAAGAATAACAAAGTGTGACCCGTTTACATGTTCTAATGTCTTAGTTTAAGCATGTCCTTAAGTTTTGATCCCTTTTGTTAATGCAATAATGCCTAAAAACATTACTTGCATTTTTCGGTCTCGCTTAGTTTTGATTACGAGAATATGTAAAAACAAGCATTTACGAAAACAACGAAAAAACGAATTCTTGAGTTCAAGTATTTTTCATTTTACCCATTTTTACTTAAGGTATGAATAAACAAGTACTAACCTTAATCAAGTGATCAAGTGATTTTATCTTTTTCTTAAAATTCACTTTTTATTAAGTGTGACAAGTTTTTTAGTAAACTTTCTTTTTAAGAAAATGTTTTATTATATTAAATATTTGAAAATTTGAAAATGGCATATTCTTTTTTGATTTGGAATATTCTTTCAGGATATTTTATATCAGATAAGACATCCACCACTAAAGGACAAAAAGGGAGCGGAGTCTACTCTGGCGGTTCCCTAGTGCCTATGCGGTTCCTTATCGATAAGGTACCGCCGACTGAGATAAGGAACCGCGGGCATATATAGTCGTTGGCCCTTTGTCCTATAAATAGTGGACCATTCTCAGCTTTTCTCTTCACCTCTTTTGCACATAAATTTCCAGATTCAAACAAACTTCTTAAATCACTCAAATCCTTGATCATTTGATTGATTACTACTTGTTTAGAAGTGAATCTATCCCATTCATCCCTTCCTCTCCAAGTGAAAAGAGAAGAACAATATCCTTGTGAAGTGTTGAGTCCACCACCAAAGATCCTTTGAAGATCAAATATTATACATTTATTGTTGTGTCATAGTTGTGAAGATCCAAGTAGTTGTGTCTATTTGGAAGTTGTGTATGTACTAAGTATAGTTGTGTAGATTGGTCCTAGCTACGATTTGGGCTCGAATTTTAGCTTAGAGTCGGAAATTGTTAAGCGACGTGTATGGTTTTCTCCACCATAAGGAGCTTGTTGTGTAGTGAACTCTCGAGTAAGGAGTACTCGAGGAGTATAGTAGGAATGAGGAGTGAGCTTCGTTGTCGAACCACTATAAATCCTTGGTGTTTGGTTTGATCTTTCTTTACCCTTAACTCTTTACATTCTTTATTCTTTGTGCATATACATTAGTTAGTATTAGTTTAGTTACACTATCATTGTTCATATTGTGCATAAGAAGATTTCACTTTGAAATTGTGTATAATGCAGTTCGTTTTTCTCAGTTCTTGCTAATTGAAAGTCCTAACAATATCGGATTTTTAACTGTTTTTGGTTGTTAATATTTTTTTTGGATATTCTATTTGCTAATTCAAACAAGCCTTGCAAAATTGAAAAATATTATCTACTTATATGTAAAACATCGTGCAAATACCAAGTTTTTATTCAAGTAAATTCAAAATGTAAATTTTACAACTAAAAGGACTGAAAATGTAAATTCTTTGAAAATTAAATGCTTAAAATGTAAAGTCTAACAAGTATAAGGACTGAAAATGTAAAATAGTTAACCAAAAGGATCAAAGATGTAAACAGTGTAACAAACTAACCAAATTGTAACAAATTGCAAAACTACTAACTGAAATTAAACAAATTCCAAACTGAAAGGACTGATTAGTGAAAACCCTAAAAAAAGTGTAAGTTTAGCCAAGATTAGAACCCTTTTAATACTCTAGGGACTTAAATGCAATTATGAAAACTGTAAAACCCAAATTTTGAGAATTTGAATTTTATAAAATTAGTAGGGATAAATAAAGTTGTATTACATAATGAGATACCACTGTATATGCATGTTTTAGAACAAACAATATATCTAATGTATTTAATAAAAAGATCACTACTACTATAAAAAAAAAGAATGCAATAAAGAGAGATAATGATACTAAATGGGTCATTCTGAAACCGACGTTCGCTAGAAACCCGCATCCTTGGCCCAAAGTCCGCTTAGTTAATTTACTATTATATTTGATCACCCATAAAAATAAAACCTAACAAACCCAAAAAATAATTATAGAGAGAATAGAACGGCGGTGAGAGAAGCAGCCATGTATTGCATATGTCAAGATCGTTCAGGTTGAAGACTGTTGATCAGACTACTCGGCTTCGCATGTTTGCTTCGGGGTTTGTAAATACAATCGATTCATATTTTGATGAAAAGTTCGGTCTCATTCGCCGGAGATTCGAGTCGATATTTGGGTTTGAGTTTTGACACAGATTTACATTAAGTATAGTGGCGATGTCTGCATTGTGTTCATACTTGTGTCTGTCTTGATCTCAAACTGTTTTGAAGGTATATTTATGATCATGCTTTCACGTTTTATTAGTTGATATCGATAACAAGTTTCATTCTCATATAATATAATTATTTTTACTCACTTCTCCAATGCCATTTTATGTACTCACGTCTCAATTTATGTCATTTACAGTATGATAAGGTTTTGCACATAAATTTCTAGTAGTGTCTTACAAGAGTGATTATGGCTTAGGGTATTCTTAATATGAAAACTGGAAATGATTTTAGTCATGTATTTGATGAAAAAAAACGCATGCATTTGTCCTCTTCTGCATGAAATATAGTTGAGTCTCGTACTTATAATACAATTTTTAAATGTGATCATGTTAGTAGCTAAGCTACTTGATATGTAGAGGAATTTTCCCTACTGGTCTCATCACATGTATTTGAAAGCACCACAAATATTGTGTTGAATATATAGTACTGTATTAGTTTAAAGTATCTTTTGTATCTATGACTCCTAAAAACTATTAAAATATATATCTTGTATCTATTGTATAATAATTCAACGAGAGTTGATGTAGTCGTAAACGAGAAGCGAAGTAGAGATTTTTTTTTAACTATTGTCATACTTAAATTTCAAAGTATTAATTAAAATAAAAATTAATGAATATTATGTAATGAGTAGTCATTAGCTAATTGCTAGATGATAAATGGTTTCTTAATTCATGTAGATAATTTAAGACGGGAATAAGTCGAGTTGTCAAGTAAGCGTTTGGATTGCTTAAGGTACGGATATTCCTACCTCTCTACTATTATTTGTCTCTTTCGTTTTGATTAATGGTACGGATTTTCCGTCCTTTCAGTAAGGACTTCCTTTCCTATGCATGATTAGGATTCCCCGTCTGCAGCCAAATGTTTTCCCCAGTATGTGTTTAAGCTTATCAGTAATCATGTTAATAACTAAATAAATTGCCTGAGCATTATATACAAGCATGACCAGTTTATGTACTAGTTACGGAGGTACCGTAACCATGGCACTAGAGGCACCAGTGTCGTGACTCACATGCAGGAGAGTGATATCCTGCATCGTCCCACTCATGTTCAGTTTGGCCATTTTATCAGTATGTTTAGTGGGGCGTATGGATGCATCCTAGGCTTATCAGTTTACAAGTTATCAGGGTGAATGTGGTGTGTGCTCTACATCCTTCACATTGGAGCTGATCCCTCCACCCAGCACAGTATTTAGAGGTCACCCCTCTACAGTTATTTAGAGGTCACCCCTCTACAGCATGACGAGGTCACCCCTCCAGTTATTCATGCACCATTGTTACAGCACATGACCTCTATAAGCTCTGGCAATTAAAACACAGTAAATGCATGTTTTCAGATTTAACAGATGACAGTTCAGCTTTATTATTTATAAATCAGACTTTACAGATTATACTCAGGTTTCCGCTGCAACTTTACGTATTAGTCTTACATCTCCAGTATTTTATCATCTGTTTCATTTCAGTAATTCCTTATCATGCTTTATATCTGTTCACTGAGCGTTATGCTCAGCCGTAGTTCTTTCATGTTCTAACGGCAGGTACACCAGGACGCTCTTAGGATTTTGAGAGCATGTGCATTGAATGAAAGCTATCCGTACTTCTTACTTTATGCACTTCTTACATTATTCTGCTTATTTGGACATTGTTTAGTCCTTTCCTTCAGTATTTTTACTTTTCTTGTTTTGGGCTTATCTTTGGATTGTCGATGTTTGATTCCGGTATTTCCTTTATGGTTAGTTAATGTTTTAGGACATTTACCTTATGCTTTGATGACACGCCATAAATACACGTAACGGTCCACTTATCCAAGTGGGGTGTTACAATAACTTTTTAAGCCAAAACGGGTTTACAAAACCAATAAGCTCGTTTGAGCTTATTACTGAACCAAAATCAATCAAACAAGTTGCAAAATGCTTAGAATTCAAAATAAGCTAGGTCTGTAAGAGGATTTTGGCTGAAAGTGTCTAATAAGCAAATAAGCACTTCACAATAAGCACAAAATAAGCTCTAGGAAAATCTGGACATGCACAGCTGGATTTTTGTGCTAAAACTAATTAATGAGCTCAAATGATAAACGGGAAATCAAATCTTATCAAAATTCATCAAGAAATAAACTTGGAAATCGAATTAAGCTGAATATGGCTTATGTTGACCAAGCGTTGACCAAATTTTTTGACAAAAAGCTGAAATTCTCAAAATTCATCCAACAACTCATACTAAGTGATATTGTAAAAGAAAATAGCCTAGTTTGTGAAGTGGATTGTGAAATATGAAAAAGCAGATTTCATTTACAGAAACTTCAATTTGCTTAACAGTCTAGATTTTTGCTTATTTCTCTTTGATTAATGAAAACTGTATCAAATGCTTATGGAATATGAAAGTTCATATATTGACCTACAAATGAGAACTTGTTTGGTGAAATTTCATCAAGAATCCAATAAATGCCAAGTGAATGAAATTGACAACTTTTTTAAGCAAGAATGACTGAAAATATGGACCCAAACTTTTTATTGCCAATTGCCTGTTTGACCTTTAAGTTGACTTGAAAATGACTTAAATCCTTTTGTTATGACCTATCAACTAGAAATGAACATTTACTTGTCAAAATCCAACACTTGAAAACTTTACAAATGCTTATGCCAAACACTCTTTTAACTGATCTATTTGAAAATTTGTAAAGACTTTATAAGCACAAGTCACAACTGAGTAAAAACTTATAGCAAACCAAATTTAATGGTCAAAAAGGGACATGTGAAAGCTACTTGCAAGTAATGAAGACAACTAGAACTCAAATAAGGAGGTAAGTCTAAAACTGACTGAAATAAGCTAACAACTAAGACACAAACCAAATCAACAAGCAGTTAAGCAACACCAAAGCTACAAACTAACCAGAAACAGATCAAAACTAAGCTAAACAGATTTTATCATGCATTCACAAAGATTTAAGCTAGGAAATGGAGCATGCATTTGACAAATTGAGTGGAACCAAAACAAGAAGCATTTGAACCTTTTGAAGAAACCATTGAGCAGTAGAGGAGTGTTGTACTCTCTATTCTAGTGCTAACCACCACCTTAGCACTAGATTTAACAATCTACAATCAACAAACTGCTACTCATCAACTAGAATCATCACAATGGCATGAACTCATCACAAATGCTATGTTCTTGGACTGAAATCAACAAACAGCCACTATCTTCACTCCAAAGTCAGTTATGATCAATGAATGATCATAACAAACTCAATGCAGCAACAAAAGTATCAATGGAAAGCAGGAATGAACAATAAGGATGATGAGAAGTATTGGCGGGAAAAGATAAATTTGAATTTTATTGATAGAAATTTGTTACAAAGCTGTTGAAAAGGTAACTAACTATCTAACTAACTCAAGAGTGTGTCAAACTCTTGAGTAGTTTAGCTAAAAAGGGAAAAGATTGAAAGGAAAAGGTAAATGTGTGTTTTTTCACACTTACAACTACTCCACTAGAAATGAAAGCTAAACTTCTATTTATAGGCTTGAGAATGAGATTTGTTGGGGTTGGTGACGTGTTGGGACCAATCCCAGGTCTCCACGTGGCATAATTCTGCTATGTTGATTTTCCAGGTATGAATATGAATTGGGGTTTCTTGATTGAGTTGATTTCTTGTTAATTGATGATGACCAATAGATTCATCTCTCAAAAATAAGCAACTTTGATGTTTATAACTCTTCATGAAATCCACTCTAGCTCAAAAACGATCCTGGAAATTTTTGCTCGTTTGAAAATGACACGTGTCAAGCTCTGAATGGCTAAAACTAGTGCACACGGATTGTACTGTTGAGATACTCTCATTTAATGCAGGCGGCTGAGTGGAAAATTAATGCTTGATATGTGGCAATCCGTGTTCACTATTTGCTTGCTTCTCATTGGACAATAGCTATTTCACACGGATCACTCTTGTAATAATTTCCAAGTTTGGCAGAATTAGTCCCTAGACTTTGGCAGATTGCAATTAAAGGCTAGCAACTTCATTTCTTTGGCATTTTTAGTCCTTCAACTTCCATTCTTGAGCAAAATTGGTCCTTTGACTGAGTTGACTTGATAGTTGACCAAATTTTACTATGATCTTGACTTTTTACAATATTTACACTTTGGTCCTTCATCTTTGGCAGTTTGTCAAGATAGGTCCTTGTACTTCAAAGTCTTGTCACTTTTGATCCTTCTTTGTCTTTTTCATCAAATTAAGCTTGATTATTTCTTGTTTGCTTGAAAATTCATCTTTTTACCTACACAAGTGTACATAAACACAAACATACCACATAACACTATTTTTGCAAGATAAATTGGTATTTTGCTTCATGTTTTAGGGTTATTTGTTGATAAATTGATATGAGTTTTAGCTCATATCAAATCCCCTACACTTGAACATTGTCATGTCCTCATGCAATTCTTTATATTTTAAAGCACAAATTTACATTCTCCTCATAATTAACCCACCTTGGCCATATGGAATGCATCTACACTACTCTAAACTACATGATGCATGATTTTGACTTTTAACAATGCAATGAACAAAATACAATTCTATCTATATCTTTTTGATTTTTCTTGAAATGGTTTTGATGGAAATAACTCATAAAGAATTCAATGACTTTGATTAGAGCTTGGATACCATGTACATTTATCACCCTCAGGTTTCACTTTCCCCATACCAAGCTTAAAAATAGGATCATTGCATTCACAAGTAAAAAGTGCATCAACTTATTCATGACAATTAAATGTGGAACCGGTTTTTATTTGAGCAAATTGCTTGTGTGACACCCTAGGCAAATCCCACATCGGCTGTGACCAGGAGAGATCCATGGTTCATATGATAACAATCGCCTTCTCATGACACAACGCGTTTTGTGGTCTACTGCAAGTGGAGTTCTTAGGAACTGGCAGTTAAGCGTGCTCATGTCAGAGTAGTACTAGGTTGGGTGACCAGCCGGGAAGTACTTACAAGAGGGCCACAAAGCAAAGCCGTGAGCCTACGGGCAAAGCGGACAATATTGTAGTCTGAGTAGGCGGGATGTTACAATTGGTATCAGAGCCACTCCTGAGCCGTTCGGGATGGTGGGGCAAACCTCATCGAGGACGATGAGTCCCGAAGGGGGGGTGATTGTGACACCCTAGGCAAATCCCACATCGGCTGTGACCAGGAGAGATCCATGGTTCATATGATAACAATCGCCTTCTCATGACACAACGCGTTTTGTGGTCTACTGCAAGTGGAGTTCTTAGGAACTGGCAGTTAAGCGTGCTCATGTCAGAGTAGTACTAGGTTGGGTGACCAGCCGGGAAGTACTTACAAGAGGGCCACAAAGCAAAGCCGTGAGCCTACGGGCAAAGCGGACAATATTGTAGTCTGAGTAGGCGGGATGTTATAGCTTGTGGGCAAATTTGTCATTTATTCAAGTGTGAAGTATAAGAAGTGTAAAATCCAAAAATAAGGAAGCACGGTTTTAATCCTAAATAATCCTCTCATCCATTACTTGCAAAAACCGCTCACAATTAATACAAGTCCGTTTCAAGAGTAATAAGTCATTCGCCTTATGTGTAAAATCCTCATGTCATGCTTTCATAAGTAGCTACACACTCGCTAAGGAAAGAAAATAAAACTCACGCAATAATTTACATCCGCCATCTTTTTGAGACTTTGGATCTTCAACCCCGCAACCCGTCAAGGTAATATTGGATTGGAGCAATCTATTGAATCCCCGCAACCCGTCAAGGTAATATTGGAACTCAATAGTCACTATAATTAACACCACACTGCCCCTCTTGGGAGTCTTGTATATATATTATTTTTTCTTTTCTTTTCTTTTTCTTCTTTTTTTTTCTAGCCACTCATTTTTTTTCATAAGCCGCTCTTATTTTTCTTTATTCCTCACAAAGAAAGTTTAAAAGAATAAAAGGAAAAACACCTGCTAAATATTGAGCATGACATAAGTCTAGTACACATAAACCGTTCTAACTTAGAACCTTAAGATGTACTTATATCAACCATGAATGATTAGCCAAAAATTCATAAGAGATTACAAACCGATTAAAACCGTTCTTGATTATTTATTAAAAATTATGTATATGCGAAGAAAATAGAGGCAAAGAAGAGAAGGGTTTAGCCACAAGTAATTATCATGAAGTTTATCTAGCCCTTTTACACTTGCTTCAACTCTATCATTTCCCATTCTCCACAAATTTAAAATCTCAAATAATGAGATTGGTGGATGCTTAGCCTAATAGACCAATGAAGGACTACATGGTTAAGGATACTAGCTAGAGAATGCTAAGATAAGCAAACTCGGGTTGAGTTAAAATATCCATGGCGGGCCTAATATGTCAAAGAAGTCTAAACTTGTTAAACCATGTTTTTATTATATTTTTTTCCTTTTATATATTTTTGATGAAAAATAAAAGAAAAGATATATACAATGCAAATGTGTTATGCAAATGAAAAATGATTAATGCAAAAATTATGAATGCATATTTTTGTTGGCCAAAGTAGATCAAAAATTTGAAAAATGTTGAAAATCCAATTTTCCATGTTATCATGAAAGACAATGACAAGTTCTAGGTAAAGTCACTTCGATAGAAGACCCCCCTACACTTAAGCTAAACATTGTCCTCAATGTTTAAGAGCATGAAAGTATAAAAACTTCCCCTACACTTATGACAATGAATAGACTTTGCTTAACCCAAGTTAAGGAAAGGACAACTATTAGTGAAATCATGTTTAAGCACAAGGTGTCAATGAAAAATCACTATAGTAACGAAGTGAACCGGATATAAGGGCCTCCTCCAAAAGCTCCAAAGCATGAAATGAGTGAGCAACCCTACAAACAATCATGAAGACAAAAGAAGGTCTCCCCTACACTTATCTCCAAGTCTATACCTTTATTTCTAAACTACAACACTCTAATCCTAGTTATACGATGCTTGAGTTAATGAGTCTCTAGCTCGACTCGTCCCACACTTAAAAAGTGTCTAATACCTATCATGGAGAAGAAAAGTTTTGCCCTTTTTTAAAAAAAAGTCTCCGTGATGAGGTAAAACAAGTGTTCATTTATCAAAACTCCATAAATATCCCCCAGGATCAAATACATAATTACCATCCCACTTATAACACAAGTCAACAACTAGCTTCCCAAGCAATGGTGAAAAGAATGAGGTGTAGTTCTCCAAAATGGTTTCCCATATGTTCTTCCCAAGGTGATAGTGTAAAGCTCTCAAATCTTTCACAAGTTTTCCTTTTGTTGCATCAGGTAGATACTGAGATGGTTTAGCAAGCTCTATGCCAGGATCAAAAATCCGTTCCTTGATGGGAAAACAACAAGTGTTGGTTGCCTTAGAAGATTCTCCTTTGTAAGTCACATTGTGAGAGAAAGGCTGTGAAGGCATAGGTAACAACAAGCTCTTGGATGGAACCATCTTAACGTTTTTTCCTTTATCACTTTGAAAGGTTGAGGTGGGCAAGGAAAAAGGTAAAGGATCTTCATGCAATAGAGAATCTAAATAGAGTATGTTCCCCTCCTCATCAAGATATCCAAGAGTATACTCAAAAGGAATATCCACCTCTAAAAACTCATCAATCTCATCGATGATAGAATCCTCCTCATCACCATAAACATCATAGATTGGTCTATCAAAAATCGGTGATCCCTCAAAACCAAAGGAAGTATGATCATCAACAAATGGAGAGTCACAAGTAGAAAACTCATCATCACTGTCGTCATCATATGTTGGTGAATTACAAAGAAGAGATTCTCCATCACTAAAGTCCTCATGACTATGATTAACATTGTGGAAAAGTGGAGTGTCATATGGAGTCTCACTAAGGGTTAGCTCTTGATGTTCATGACAATCCAAAAATGAAGTAATGGAAGCAATGGTCTCAATATGAGGTAAATCATAATCTCCACTTGAGCAAGCTTCATAAAAGTACTCATCACAAACTTCATCAAGAAGATCATCTTGTGTTTCCTCCTCATGCACAACATCAATATGTTTTACCGCTTCGGGCTCATTAGACTTTTTAGACAATTTCCCCATGTTAAACACAACTCTCTCATCTCCTACCCGCATTGTAAGTTCTCCTTCCGCCACATCGATTAAAGTACGACCCGTTCTCAAAAATGGCCTACCAACAATCAAAGGCACTCTAGGATCCATATCATAATCAACCACCACAAAATCCGCGGGAAATGTAAATCTATCAACCCCCACAAAAACATCATCCGCAATTCCCACCGGATAAGCTATAGTACGGTTAGCCAACTCAAGAGTCATCTTAGTAGGAGTGAGCTCGGGAAGTGAAAGTTTATTCCAAACCGATAATGGCATGAGGTTTATGCTTGCTCCTAAATCCGCTAAAGCCATACAATTTTCCACCCCCGGGAAATTGCAAGGAATCAAAAACCTCCCCGGATCTCCAAGCTTAGTAGGCAACTTCTTAAGCAAAACCACGGAGCAATTTTCATTCAAGGAAGCATTAGGCAAATCCACCAATCTCTCCTTATTGGAAAGCAAGTCCTTAATCATCTTAGCAAACTTAGGCATATTGGCTAAGGCTTCCGTAAAGGAGATATTGATATTAAGTTGCTTGAACATCCTCAAAAAGTTAGAAACTTGGATATCATCCTTGTTCTTAATCTTTTCTTTTCTCAATCTTGAGGGATAAGGAAGACTTGGTTTTGGTTGTGGTTGAGTGGTTGATGAAGGATTTTCCTTATTGAGTGCTTCATGAGTAGGTGTTGAAGTTGGAGAAATGGGAGTATTTTGAGGTGGTGAAGTAGAGGTAGAAGGCTTGTCACAAGTAGGTGCATAAGTGGGTTGAACAATAGTAGATTTAGGAGGTGAAGGATCCTTTGTTGACTTTCCACTTCTTGTTATAATAGCATTGACATTTACCCTTGGATTAGTGTGTGTGTTGGAAGGTAAAGCCCCTTGTGGTCTTTGATTATAGATAATTTGGTTTTGAAGAAGAGCAAATTTCTTGTTATTCTCCTCTTGATTATCTTTCAATTGTTTCTCAAAAGAAGTAAACTTTTGAAGCACCAAATCCATAGGGTTAAATTGCACATTTCCTTGATAAAAACCTTGTTGTGGAAAAGATGGAAGTGGTGCATTCAATCCTTGGTTTGGTGGATAGAAAGTATTTCCTTGATGTTGAACATTGTTGGGTGCCTTGTAGTTATTTCCTTGGTAAGGTGGTCTTTGCCCTTGATTTCTTTGTAAAAGTTGAGGAGGATTTTGTTGAATTTGGGTGGGTGGTTGGGGTGGGAATCCCGGTGGAGTAAGGTAGTTTTGGGACTTGTAAGAAAGGTTATTTGGATTGATATTTGGCTTGAAGTGTTCATGATGTTCCTCTTGGTAAGCATAGCATTCCCCTTGATAAACTTGCACCTTATCACATTGTTCATAAGAATGGGGACCTCCACAAGTTACACAAGAAAGAGTAATGGCATTCACATTATTTGAAGAGTTGTTCAATGAAGTGGTCTTAAGGGCTTGAACTATCTCTTGAGTCATTTCTTGTTGACCTTGTTTGACTTGTTGAAGGATCTCTTGGTGATATTTAAGGAATTGGTTATCACAAGGTGTTTGAGAGGTGTTTTGGATAACATGAACCCTTTCTTCAAATTGATTGTTTGTTTGAACCATTGCTTTAGTCTCAATGATGTCCAAGGCCTCTTGCATGGATTTAAGAAGAATATTCCCTCTCGCGGAAGCATTGAGTAAATCTTGGTGATGAGGTTTAAGGCCATCATAGAAGGTATTGATTTGGTTAACGTCATCCAATCCATGGTTAGGGCATCGCCTCAATAACTCACTATACTCTTCCCAAGCATCACTAAAGGATTGACTAGGTTTTTGTTGAAAGCCTATAATTAAATTCCTCAAGGCCATGGTCTTAGATGGAGGAAAGAACTTGTACAAAAACTTAGTGGTGAAACCATCCTATGTGGTGATACTATCGGGTGGTTGGGTGTCTAACCAATGCTTAGCTTGTCCCTCAAGTGAAAATGACACTAACATCAACTTAATAGCATCATGTGGAACTCCATTGTGCTTAATGGTATTGCAAAGAGAAAGGAATCTCTTAAGGTGAGCATGAGGATCATCATTCTTGTTACCATAGAAAGGTGATTGTGAAACCATAGTAATCATAGACGTTTTTAGCTCAAATGTATTTGCGGGAATGTCGGGAATCCTAATAGCACTAGCATATCCATGAAAATTGGTTTGCATACGTTCCATCAAAGAACGATTATCAACAGCCATGGCTTCTTGTGGTGGAGGAGTCAAAGCACGATTCTCGTGATCGGCTTGATGGACGGTGGTGGTCTTACTCTTTCTCTTTTTCTTCCTTTTCGGAGGAAGAGGTTGTACACCAATCGGTATTTGTGCACGCCCGCGAGTGAGCATGCAACTCAATACGAGGAATGAGAGAGAAGCTCTCGTGTGACTTTGAAGAGAAAAGGATTATCCTCTTCGAATTTCAATATTAAATATCCACAAGAAAATAACAATATATGTATGTACTACTTGGGTGCAAGACCCCCAATGAAGCCTTCCTTCTTAGAATACTCACAAGTGAACGGGGGGTTAGGTGGCGCGAAGCACTTAAGTACCTAGTGACCCTTAGATGGCATTTTATAGCACATCGCCTTTCTATTCACTTAAATGTTCGTATTCTTCGAATTGTTGCTTATTGAGAGTATTTATCTATTCTTGCTTTATTTTGTTTGATCGATACACGTGTCAAGGACCGGAACGCCCCTCAACACGGTGTATTGCCTTGGCAATACTTATGGAGAATATGTAGATTGGTTGTTCTTATACGTATACGTATTTACTTATAATAATATATGGAAAATATTTTTGTATTTATGAGTTTTTAAGAGAAAATACTATATGTATATAAAAACCGAGAGAATCCAATAATATATATTTTTGGGTGCAATCTCTTAGGAAAAAGATTGCTTTTTGGATTTTTTTAATTTTTTTTGTCAATTCTTTAGGAAAAGAATTGTTTTGTTAATTTTTTAGTTTTTATATATTTTTATATTTTTGATTTTTTTATTGTTTTTGATTTATGATACGTCAAAATAACGTTCACAAGGTGAACGGATCCCAAAAGCCAATGAAAACCGTCAATCGATAGTCTCTCGTAAAGTCAAAGAACCGGCAGCGGCGCCATTTGAAATTGTGTATAATGCAGTTCGTTTTTCTCAGTTCTTGCTAATTGAAAGTCCTAACAATATCGGGTTTTTAACTGTTTTTGGTTGTTAATATTTTTTTGGATATTCTATTTGCTAATTCAAACAAGCCTTGCAAAATTGAAAAATATTATCTACTTATATGTAAAACATCGTGCAAATACCAAGTTTTTATTCAAGTAAATTCAAAATGTAAATTTTACAAATAAAAGGACTGAAAATGTAAATTCTATGAAAATTAAATGCTTAAAATGTAAAGTCTAACAAGTATAAGGACTGAAAATGTAAAACAGTTAACCAAAAGGATCAAAGATGTAAACAATGTAACAAACTAACCAAATTGTAACAAATTGCAAAACTACTAACTGAAATTAAACAAATTCCAAACTGAAAGGACTGATTAGTGAAAACCCTAAAAAAAGTGTAAGTTTAGCCAAGATTAGAACCCTTTTAATACTCTAGGGACTAAAATGCAATTATGAAAACTTTTTAAGCCAAAACGGGTTTACAAAACCAATAAGCTCGTTTGAGCTTATTACTGAACCAAAATCAATCAAACAAGTTGCAAAATGCTTAGAATTCAAAATAAGCTAGGTTTGTAAGAGGATTTTGGCTGAAAGTGTCTAATAAGCAAATAAGCACTTCACAATAAGCACAAAATAAGATCTAGGAAAATATGGACATGCACAACTGGATTTTTGTGCTAAAACTGATTAATGAGCTCAAATGATAAACGGGAAATCAAATCTTATCAAAATTCATCAAGAAATAAACTTGGAAATCGAATTAAGCTGAATATGGCTTATGTTGACCAAGCGTTGACCAAATTTTTTGACAAAAAGCTGAAATTCTCAAAATTCATCCAACAACTCATACTAAGTGATATTGTAAAAGAAAATAGCCTAGTTTGTGAAGTGGATTGTGAAATATGAAAAAGCAGATTTCATTTACAGAAACTTCAATTTGCTTAACAGTCTAGATTTTTGCTTATTTCTCTTTGATTAATGAAAACTGTATCAAATGCTTATGGAATATGAAAGTTCATATATTGACTTACAAATAAGAACTTGTTTGGTGAAATTTCATCAAGAATCCAATAAATGCCAAGTGAATGAAATTGACAACTTTTTTAAGCAAGAATGACTGAAAATATGGACCCAAACTTTTTATTGCCAATTGCCTGTTTGAACTTTAAGTTGACTTGAAAATGACTTAAATCCTTTTGTTATGACATATCAACTAGAAATGAACATTTACTTGTCAAAATCCAACACTTGAAAACTTTACAAATGCTTATGCCAAACACTCTTTTAACTGATCTATTTGAAAATTTGTAAAGACTTTATAAGCACAAGTCACAACTGAGTAAAAACTTATAGCAAACCAAATTTAATGGTCAAAAAGGGACATGTGAAAGCTACTTGCAAGTAATGAAGACAACTAGAACTCAAATAAGGAGGTAAGTCTAAAACTGACTGAAATAAGCTAACAACTAAGACACAAACCAAATCAACAAGCAGTTAAGCAACACCAAAGCTACAAACTAACCAGAAACAGATCAAAACTAAGCTAAACAGATTTTATCATGCATTCACAAAGATTTAAGCTAGGAAATGGAGCATGCATTTGACAAATTGAGTGGAACCAAAACAAGAAGCATTTGAACCTTTTGAAGAAACCATTGAGCAGTAGAGGAGTGTTGTACTCTCTATTCTAGTGCTAACCACCACCTTAGCACTAGATTTAACAATCTACAATCAACAAACTGCTACTCATCAACTAGAATCATCACAATGGCATGAACTCATCACAAATGCTATGTTCTTGGACTGAAATCAACAAACAGCTACTATCTTCACTCCAAAGTCAGTTATGATCAATGAATGATCATAACAAACTCAATGCAGCAACAAAAGTATCAATGGAAAGCAGGAATGAACAGTAAGGATGATGAGAAGTATTGGCGGGAAAAGATAAATTTGAATTTTATTGATAGAAATTTGTTACAAAGCTGTTGAAAAGGTAACTAACTATCTAACTAACTCAAGAGTGTGTCAAACTCTTGAGTAGTTTAGCTAAAAAGGGAAAAGATTGAAAGGAAAAGGTAAATGTGTGTTTTTTCACACTTACAACTACTCCACTAGAAATGAAAGCTAAACTGCTATTTATAGGCTTGAGAAGGAGATTTGTTGGGGTTGGTGACGTGTTGGGACCAATCCCAGGTCTCCACGTGGCATAATTCGGCTAAGTTGATTTTCCAGGTATGAATATGAATTGGGGTTTCTTGATTGAGTTGATTTCTTGTTAATTGATGATGACCAATAGATTCGTCTCTCAAAAATAAGCAACTTTGATGTTTATAACTCTTCATGAAATCCACTCTAGCTCAAAAACGATCCTGGAAATTTGTGCTCGTTTGAAAATGACGCGTGTCAAGCTCTGAATGGCTAAAACTAGTGCACACGGATTGCACTGTTGAGATACTCTCATTAAATGTAGGCGGCTGAGTGGAAAATTAATGCTTGATATGTGGCAATCCGTGTTCACTATTTGCTTGCTTCTCATTGGACAATAGCTATTTCACACGGATCACTCTTGTAATAATTTCCAAGTTTGGCATAATTAGTCCCTAGACTTTGGCAGATTGCAATTAAAGGCTAGCAGCTTCATTTCTTTGGCATTTTTAGTCCTTCAACTTCCATTCTTGAGCAAAATAGGTCCTTTGACTGAGTTGACTTGATAGTTGACCAAATTTTACTATGATCTTGACTTTTTACAATATTTACACTTTGGTCCTTCATCTTTGGCAGTTTGTCAAGATAGGTCCTTGTACTTCAAAGTCTTGTCACTTTTGATCCTTCTTTGTCTTTTTCATCAAATTAAGCTTGATTATTCCTTGTTTGCTTGAAAATGCATCTTTTTACCTACACAAGTGTACACAAACACAAACATACCACATAACATTGTTTTTGCAAGATAAATTGGTATTTTGCTTCATGTTTTAGGGTTATTTGTTGATAAATTGATATGAGTTTTAGCTCATATCACACATATTTCCTGAAGCCTAAGTTTTTGAAAAATAATTTTTTTTTAAAACCATATTTTAACAAGTAAATATAAGAAACTATTCCCCCCCCTTCTAGTTTCTACAATTGGTATCAGAGCGAGGTTGCTCAAGAATTTTTAAAGTATATTGTATTTTAAAACTTGAATCGATCTATGGATTCCAACAAGTACCTAGAAGGGCAATCTATGCAAAGACCACCACTTTTTGAAACCGATAGTTTTATTTATTGGAAAAATAGATTTGAGACTTATGTGAAATCAAAAGATTTAGATCTTTGGCATGTTATTACCAATGGTGATTTTTACCTTATCAATTTAATCAAGTTTCTAAAACAAAAGAATTGGTCACTTTTGACAAAGCTAATGACGATACTAAAAAGAAACTTTCGAAAAATAATGAGGCTAAAATGGTGATTTATAATGTTTTACCTAAGAAAGAGTATGAAAGGATTTTTATGTGTGAAACCGCTAAAGATATGTGGAACAATCTTTTAGTAACACACCAAGGTAATAGCCAAGTCAAAGAAAGCAAAATCGATCTTCTTGTCCAACAATATGAACAATTTGTCATCTTAGAAGATGAAACTATTGATAGTGCTTTTGCTAGATTTAACACTATTATTACTAGTCTAAAAGCACTTGATGAAGGTTTTTCTAGCAAGAACAATGTTAGGAAGTTTCTAAGGGCCTTACATCCAAAGTGGAGAGCAAAAGTCACGGCGATTGAAGAATCGAAAGATCTCTCAACTTTATCACTCGATAAACTCATAGGCAAGTTGAAGGTTCATGAGATGATAATTTTGAAGGACTCGAAATTGGTAAAAAACAAGAGTGAAAGGAAGTCTCTTGCACTCAAAGCCAAGAAGGCACAAAGAGATCATGATAGTTCCTCGGATAGCGATGACGAGGAGTATGCATTGGCGATGAGAAATTTCAAGAAGTTCTTCAAAAGACGAGGTCAACACGTGAGGCAACCCAACAATGAGAATAAACCATTCTCAAATAATCGGTTTGCCAAGAATGAAAAAGGTGATAGGAATTGCTTTAGATTTGGTGATCCAAATCATTTCATTGGTGATTGTCCAAAGCCTTTACGCGATAAGAATCACATGGCTTTCGTTAGTGGTTCTTGGAGCGATAGCGGTGAAGATGTTGATGACAACCCCAAAGAAAAGAAATGTCTTATGGCTCATACTTCTAAAGAGGTACATTCTGAAACCGAATATTATAGCAATGATAGCTCCACCTTAGATGATATTAAATTAGAAGGCCAATATGATAATTTACACAAACTTTGTGACAATCTAACATTTTCAGGTAGTGAAATATTTTCTCGTATAATATTTTGAAACTTATTTTTGTGTTGGTTGACGAACTCACAATTCACGGATTTAAATTTGGGCTTACGTGCATAATTTGGCGTCTTTTACGACTAAACCGGAAACCTTAGGATTACGTATTTACGTTTTTGAACTCCGTTTTTTATGAGACAATTTTTATTGGATTCGTTTTGTGACGGTGATTCATAGTTTATAAAAATATTTTTCGTAAAACGACCCGTGGGCACGCAAAACGAGAAAATTAGAATCGAGAAATACCCGTAAACTAGTGAGATGGGACAAAACACATTGTCCCACCCCACTATCTTAATGGGACGGTACACTTGACACCACAACACTAATGTGGCATCAAGTTTAGCTTACACATTACATGTGTAAGCCATGCTTACATGTTAAGCTAACTTTTCCCACTTAACACCAAAACTAGCTACTTGTTTTCATTCCATCATTCTCACATGCAAAACCAACATCAAACTCTCTCAAACTCTCCCTTGTGCCGTCCAAATTAAGCCAACAAACATCCCATTTGATCTCTTCTAGCCATGAACAACATGTTTACTAGCTCTATTACGGAGTATTCTTGAAGCCTTGCTCATTTAGTGGCCATATTAACATCTTTGGAGGTGATTTGCTTGTTTCCTAGGGCTGATTTTCCAACCTATGTTCTTGATATTTGATGGTCTTGTAGATACTTGTTGTGTTCATCAAGTTCTTGTCTTCCTGAAACAAGAAATCCACTTGGATTGGTAAAGAAGATCATCCTATCTATTTTTCTCTTGTTATTTTGTAAAGAACAAATGTATTTTCTTTCATTTTGTATATGTATATGATGTATATATGATGATAAAAATGTTGTGTGGGGATCAAATGTTGATAAATATGCTTAAAAATTATGATAACTATAAGAAATGAAGCTAAAATCTTGATTATTTAGTTGGCTGTATAAAAATAGTAGATAACTAAAAGATGAACTGATAAAATTGCATGGTTTGATCCATTTACAGTAATTAGAAGATGTTATACACATGTGAGAGTTGGCCATGCAATGGAATCAAAATAATGAGTGAGATATGATCAAAACAAGTTAGGTGGTATAATCTGTATAAGCAGTTTTGTAGGGACTGTTAAGGCAAGTTAAACTCAAAATGGGCAGTAGCTATAACTAAGTTAAATGTAGCACATAATATGAAGATCATGCCATCTAAAAATGAGCTTCTAATTCATTATAGAACTCTAGATATGTTAAAAATGGTGAACATGAAGTAAAAATCAGATTTTTGGAAATAATGTTTATTATTATTATATAAGCACTCACATTATAATGTATAAAATGTAAAAATATAAACCCACTAACTTATAAAACTTATTTATATAAATGTATAAAAGGTTAATTAAATGGGTAAATTATATAAATGGTGGTAAAATAATATTTATAAGTAATAAAAACTATAAACTTGATTTTTACGACTTTTTCGGCTATCGCCGTAAAATTAACGTTTTTCGCCAAATAAAACTTAGACGACCAAACCCGTCTAATGTAAAGTTTATAAAAGTCATATACTGATGTATAGGTAACTAAGACAAGTAAAAACCGATAAAACCCGAACTATAAGAAATACGGACATTAACGAGCTAACTAAGTATATTGGACTAATAATTGGACTAAATAAGATAAAAACTTGTAAAAAGAACTTATTGGGCTTAACCCATTTGGGCCCAACATGAAAAGTATATATACTGATAATATAGGTATAAAAGGGATAAAAACAAGTTAAAGAACTTATAAAAGACTTAATGGACTTAAAATAGGTAAAATCGGTAAAACTAGTGAACTAGTAAAACGTTACCAAGACGTAAACACTAAAATGAGTAAACAAGGATGTATAAACCCACTTGATCATCATCATATGTACAAAATCATCATATGTATATTGTTATTTTGATAAAAGTCATTGGACCGAGTCTAAGACCGATTATTATTTATATAGGTTTCCGTGACCGAAGCACGCCCGTAGCCGATAATCCGCCTTTCATTAACAACGTGAGTTCATAGCCTCGCACTCTTTTAAATGTTTTATAAAATGATTTGTAAACCCGCGAGGGAGATAACATGCTAGATTTTTATAAAAATAGAACACAAGTAGTCCCGATTGTATGCTAAATGATATGGACCCGAATGATGCTATGACCCTATATTCGAGACTAAAAGGATTATTAGTAGTTAGGTTATGTCACTTAAAGTCCCATTAGCATGAATTGTGAACTACCGGGATTTGGTAGACGCTTATGCATTTGATAGTACTATTTGGAGACGATCACCCCAGTTCGCGCCTTGACGGTTGATCCCCGTCGTACCACATTGATTGGTAAGCGAATTTATGTATGAGAAGATTCCATAGCGTGATTTTTGTGACGACACGCTAACTTAGATGGGCAAATTGTTTGTCGGGTTCGCGGCCCGCTGTTTTCATAGTAAGGTAACAATGTCATGCGGCTAAAAATAATCCTAATCCAAATAAAAATGTATCCTATAAACGATAACGACGCTATTAACGATGAATATATTACCTATCATGGTAATATAGAGACTACGGTCTCATGGACGGTTTCAGATGTACGCTTGATTTATATATTGCCTGACTAGCAATATGAGGACTTACTTCCGATATTATGCTTGTGTTCTGATTTTAAATGATTGTAAATGATTGTTTTTATATAACGGTTTTCTTTAAACTCTATGAATTCACTCGGCATTCGCTGATATGATTTTTGCATGTTTTTATCTCAGGTGCTTGAAGGTAATCCGGATGGAGATCGACTCTGATGGCCCACATAATATTAAAAATGTTCATTCGATCTATGTTTTGTAAACTTAATGACCTGTATAATTTGGGACCTGTTGTACGCTTTTAAACCTTTTTATCGAATGAATGTTTGTTAAACCTAGTACAACCATTTTTATGTGTTGTCTATGATTGGAGTTATTGTGCTATCCCGTAACACTCTGAAAGACCCTTCCGTTGTACCGATACGAAAAATGAGAGTGTTACAGTTTGGTACCAGAGCTCTCGTTGTAGAGAACAAAAGATTTTAAAAACCAAGGTTTTGAACAAAACTTTTCAAAATCTTTTGACAATGAACATTTAAGAAAATATTTGAAAAATCTTTTGACTATAACGGTGCCAGAGATCTCCGACGTTACCAACAAGCCCTATTGAGAAGATATATATTTTGATATATATAATTTAATTTATATATATGTATATATCGTGATTTCATTATGTAATTGTTTAACTAGTATGTTATCCTAATACGAGATATATATATAAATGCAGATTGTCATGGCTGACCCTAATATTCCTGTAGAAAACCATGCTATTCCCGAACCTAATATAGAAGATGATCCTTATTTAGACTTAGTAGATTATGATATCGATGATGAGGAGGAACCATTTGAGGATCCCGAGCCCGAGTTAGGACTAGGAGATCAGATTGCCCCTCAGGTTGACTTGGTAGAGAATGAGATTGAGAATGTGGATATTGAGAATGTGGATATTGAGAATGTGGAGATTGAGAATGTGGATATTGAGAATGATGATGAGATTGGATTAGATAATTTAGATGATGAGATTGACGACGAGGATGTCGAGGAGGATGTAGGTATAGATGTTGAGGTTGATGACGATGAGGAAGCTGAGCTTATTTATCCGTATGATGTTCCAGAGGGCGAGCCTTTGCCCCCACCAGTTTGTTTGTCTGATTCTGAGGATGAGTTACCTAGGGATGAAATGTCTGAATCGTCTGAATCTGATTCTGAATCAGAGGAGGATGAGGATGACGATGCACCTGACGGTACGGATGGTATTGCTACTTGTAGACGTGAGATAGGAGAGTCGTCTAGTACTCGAGAGGCTACTCATATTGATGGTCTTGCACCATGGGCCTTGAGACGTGATCTAGATGCTTCCCGTGTTAAGAGTTGTGTGATAGAGGTTGGATTAGGTGTTGTTCAGACACAGGTTGCTTATTTGGAGTCGAAGACAAAGGTTGGCGAGAAAGAGCGAGAATTGCTTAGTTTGGATTTGAGTGATGTAGAACGTGGTTTGAATGAGGCTTTTAGGAGGTTATCAGTGTTAGAAAGTGGTGAGTATGCTGCTATGAAGAGAAAGGTGAATTCTATGGAGATTCAGTTGAGTGTAGCTCGTGCGATGCGTGAGAAAGCTGAAAAGGAGTTGAATATATCTGTGGGATGGAACAGTAGATTTTATGCCGACATGGTTGAAAGAGGAGTAATCCATAAGCGCCCAGCTGAAGATGTGTCTAGTGATCGTCCGACGAAGATTCAGAAGACGATGGATGATGGACCATCTGGCGGTTCTCAGTAGACCAGTATGTATTTAGTAGTGACCTTTATATCTTTTGTGCTTTTGTAGCTTTGACTGAACCGACTTGTTAGTAATAGACTTGGCACGAATTTTGAGTGTATATAGTGTTAGAACTTTGATATGGGATGTACTAAGACAATACTTTTGTTTCAGATCGAATGAAATATGTATCTTGTCTTGAATTCCATATTGTGCCTTATTTGTATCTTGATTATGAATTCGATCCATATTATATGAATCCTTTGTTGGATGAATGCTTAATACTTTGAAATTGTGAAATTATAGAACTATGCCGCCCAAGAAGGCTGTGACTGAGGATGATGTACGTAGGATTATTACGGAGCAAGTTACCGCATCTATGACTGAATTTATGGCAAATGCTAGAAATGAAGCTGGCGGTAGTGAAGCTGGCGGTAGTGGAGCTGGCGGTAGTGGAGCTGGCGGTAGTGGAGCTGGCGGTAGTGGAGCTGGCGGTAGTGGAGCTGGCGGTAGTGGAGCTGGCGGTAGTGGAGCTGGCGGTAGTGGAATTGGCGGTACTAATGTGAATGTGAATGCTAATAATGTGAATGCTAATGCTGGAGGAAATGTAGGAGGACTTGGAACGAATGCACCTGAAGTTGGTGGCTGTACTTATGTGACGTTCATGAAGTGTGAACCTCTACCTTTTTATGGAACTGAAGGTGCTGTAGGACTAAGCCAGTGGATTGAGAAGATTGAATCGGTGTTTCGGATTAGTAAGTGTAAGGAGGAAGATAAGGTGACTTTTGCTATGGCTACTCTTAAAGGTCGTGCGTTGACTTGGTGGAACGGGAGAATTGCTTTCATGGGTCTTGATGCTGCTAATGCTACTCCTTGGGCTGAAATTAAGAAGTGGATGACTTTGGAGTTTTGTCCTTGTAGTGTGATTATTAAGTTAGAACAGGAGTTGATTCATTTGAGAATGAAAGGTGTGGACATTGATAGTTACACGAATCGATTCCATGAGTTGGCCTTGCTATGTCGTCGATTGATTGAACCCGAAGAGATCCGAATTGAGCAATATGTGAAAGGGTTGACCAGGAATATTCGGGGGGACGTAACATCATCGAAACCACTGACCATTGATGATGCTGTTCGAATGGCTTACCAACTCATTGGACAGATAATTCAGGATAAGGAAGATGAAGCCCGTGTTGGTGAGAAAAGAAAGGGAGACGGTGATCGTGTAGATAGAGGTGATAATAGGAAGAATTTCAATCGCCGTCAGAACAAGAGAAAGGGGAATGCAAATGCTCTTACCTACAACACACCGCGCAACGATGATAGATGTCCTAAGTGTGGCAACAAGAGGCATGCTGGCGACTGTTGGAAGTGCCGAAATTGTGGAAAGCTTGGACACAAGGTTGAAAGGTGTAAGAAGGGAACCATTTGCTTCAACTGTAATGAGGAAGGTCATAGGAAATCGGAATGCCCCAAGTTGAAAGCGATTGTACCTGGAAGAAACCCCCAGGGTGGTATCTACCAACTTGGAACAATTGAGGTGAAGAAAGAGGATCCGAATGTCGTTACCGGTACGTTTTTACTCAACAATCATTATGATGTTGCTTTATTCGATTCGGGTGCCGATAGGAGCTTTGTATCCACTAAATTTAGTGCCCTTATTGATATTGAACCTGTTGAGATAAGTACCAGTTACGAGGTGGAATTGGCTGATGGTAAATTAGTGAAAACTAATAAGCTATTAGAAGGATGCTCTCTAAATCTCTTGAACCATTCCTTTCCGATTGATTTGATGTTGATAGAATTAGGTAGTTTTGATATTATTATTGGTATGGATTGGTTGTCGTTGAATAATGCTACTATTTTATGTGGAGAGAAGAAAGTTAAGATTCCTCTTAGGAATAGGACGTTAGTAATTGATGGTAGTCGAGGTGAATCCCGTTTGAAAATCGTTTCATGTATTAAAGTCCAAAAGTACATCAGGAACGGTTGTGAGTTATTCTTAGCTCAAGTGATCGGGAATGAGTCTAGGGAGAAACGATTGGAAGATGTACCTATTATTTGTGAATATCCTGAGGTATTTCCTAAAGATTTACCCGGACTTCCACCGATAAGGCAAGTAGAGTTTCGAATCGATTTAATTCCTGGTGCTGCACCGGTGGCACGTGCGCCTTACCGATTAGCCCCTTCTGAATTAAAGGAGTTATCTGAGCAACTTAAGGAGTTGTCTGATAAAGGTTTTATTCGACCGAGCTCGTCACCTTGGGGAGCTCCAGTCTTGTTCGTTAAGAAGAAGGATGGATCTTTTCGTATGTGCATTGATTATAGGGAACTGAATAAGTTGACAATTAAAAATCGATATCCTTTACCTAGGATTGATGATTTGTTTGATCAACTGCAAGGATCTAGTGTGTATTCTAAGATAGATTTGCGGTCAGGATATCACCAACTTCGCGTCCGTGAAGAAGATATTCCTATAACTTCATTTAGAACTCGTTATGGACACTATGAATTTCAAGTAATGCCATTTGGGTTAACTAACGCACCTGCGGTTTTCATGGATTTAATGAATCGAGTGTGCAAGCCATACTTGGATAAATTTGTGATTGTGTTTATTGACGATATTATAATCTATTCTAAGAATGAAGATGAGCATAGAGAACATTTGAGGATTGTTTTGAACTTGTTGAAGGATGAAAGGTTGTATGCTAAGTTTTCGAAATGTGATTTCTGGTTAGATTCTGTGCAATTTCTTGGTCATGTGATTAACAGAGATGGAATTCATGTTGATCCTACAAAGGTTGAAGCTATTAAGAATTGGTCTGCACCGACAACGCCAACGGAAGTGCGACAGTTCTTAGGATTAGCTGGCTATTATAGGCGATTCATTAAAGAATTTTCTTTGATAGCTAAACCCTTGACTAAGCTTACTCAGAAGAATAAACCTTTCGTTTGGGGAAGTGATGAAGATGGAGCATTTCATACATTGAAGCAAAAATTATGTAGTGCGCCAATCTTATCATTACCCGACGGGAGTGAAGATTTTGTAGTGTATTGTGATGCATCTCTTAGAGGTTATGGAGCTGTTTTGATGCAGCGAGGGAAAGTGATAGCTTATGCTTCTAGGAAATTAAGGAAGAATGAGGAGAATTATACTACTCATGATCTTGAGTTAGGAGCTGTAGTCTTTGCTCTTAGGTTGTGGAGACATTATCTGTATGGCACCAAGTGTACGGTATTCACCGATCACAAAAGCCTACAGTATATTCTCGATCAGAAGGAATTGAACATGAGGCAACGAAGATGGATAGAGTTGTTAAGTGATTATGATTGTGATATAAAATATCACCCAGGAAAAGCCAATGTTGTTGCCGATGCGTTAAGTAGGAAAGATAGAGAGCCTATCAGGGTGCGTTCTCTAGTCTTGACCGTGCACAATAATTTACCTGAGCAAATTAGAAATGCGCAAATAGAAGCTTGTAAGAAGGAGAATTTTGTTAATGAAGGGTTCCGAGGAGAAGTAGATCCTTTAGAGGTTAGAGCTGATGGAGTGAAATGCTTAAGAGGTCGTATGTGGATACCTAAGTTTGGAGACTTAAGAGATTTGATTATGTTAGAATCCCATAAATCTAAGTATTCCATTCATCCAGGATCTGATAAGATGTACCATGATTTGAAGAAGTTGTACTGGTGGCCAAATATGAAAGCTGACATAGCTATGTATGTTCTTCAATGCTTGACTTGTGCTAGAGTTAAAGCCGAACATCAAAAGCCATCAGGACTACTTCAACAACCAAAGATTCCTAAATGGAAGTGGGAGCGAATTACAATGGACTTTATCACCAAGCTTCCTAGAACATCATCTGGAAAAAATTCGATTTGGGTTATTGTCGATAGACTGACCAAATCAGCACACTTCATTCCGGTTAAGGAGCAGTTCTCACTGGAGAAGCTGACTCGAATATACCTTGATAATGTTGTATGCAAACATAGAGTGCCTGTATCGATCATTTCAGATCGAGATCCTAGATTCGCATTGAATTTTTGGAAATCTCTCCAAAGATCTTTGGGAACGAATCTCGACATGAGCACTGCTTATCACCCCCAGACTGATGGGCAGAGTGAAAGGACGATACAAACAATGGAAGATATGTTGAGAGCTTGTGTGTTAGACTTTGGTAAAAATTGGGATAAACATTTGTCGTTAGCAGAGTTTTCATATAACAATAGTTACCATTCTAGTATTAAGGCTGCACCGTTTGAAGCTTTGTATGGTAGGAAGTGTAGATCTCCTGTATGTTGGAGTGAAGTTGGGGATACCCAGCTCACGGGACCGGAACTGATCCGGGAGACTACAGAGATGATAGTTCAGATTAAGAAGAGGTTGTTGACTGCCCGTAGTAGACAGGAAAGTTACGCGGATGTGCGGCGGAAGCCAATGGAGTTTGAAGTGGGTGACCGAGTAATGTTGAAAGTATCGCCATGGAAAGGCGTTATAAGATTTGGAAAGCGAGGAAAATTGAATCCCCGTTATATTGGACCCTTTAAGATTTTATCTAGAGTAGGTCCGGTGGCTTAC
The DNA here is from genome assembly GCA_025667525.1 of Glebionis coronaria. Lineage (NCBI taxonomy): Eukaryota > Viridiplantae > Streptophyta > Magnoliopsida > Asterales > Asteraceae > Glebionis > Glebionis coronaria. The sequence continues at coordinate 44,766 of JANFOE010000598.1, read as the reverse complement.
AAACTAGAGTTACCCCCAGAACTTCATGGTGTTCACAACACATTCCATGTATCTAATCTGAAGAAATGTCTAGCAGTGAGTGATGAGAAAATTCCGTTAGGTAAGGTTCGAATAGATGGGAAGTTGCATTTTATCGAAGAGCCCGTAGAAGTTATGGACCGTGAGGTAAAGCAACTGAAGCAAATTCGGATACCTATTGTCAAAATCCGATGGAATTCAAAGCATGAACCGGAGTATACTTGGGAACGAGAGGATGAAATGTGGAAGAAATATCCGCACCTCTTCGATTTCAATAAGAAACGGACATCCAAATGAAATGGATCACGAGGACGTTGATCCCTTTTAGGAGGAAAAGCTGTGACAATCTAACATTTTCAGGTAGTGAAATATTTTCTCGTATAATATTTTGAAACTTATTTTTGTGTTGGTTGACGAACTCACAATTTACGGATTTAAATTTGGGCTTACGTGCATAATTTAGCGTCTTTTACGACTAAACCGGAAACCTTAGGATTACGTATTTACGTTTTTGAACTCCGTTTTTGATGAGACAATTTTTATTGGATTCGTTTTGTGACGGTGATTCATAGTTTATAAAAACATTTTACGTAAAACGACCCGAGGGCACGCAAATCGAGAAAATTAGAATCGAGAAATACCCGTAAACTAGTGAGATGGGACAAAACACATTGTCCCACCCCACTAGCTTAATGGGACGGCACACTTGACACCACAACACTAATGTGGCATCAAGTTTAGCTTACACATTACATGTGTAAGCCATGCTTACATGTTAAGCTAACTTTTCCCACTTAACACCAAAACTAGCTACTTGTTTTCATTCCATCATTCTCACATGCAAAACCAACATCAAACTCTCTCAAACTCTCCCTTGTGCCGTCCAAATTAAGCAAACAAACATCCAATTTGATCTCTTCTAGCCATGAACAACATGTTTACTAGCTCTATTACGGAGTATTCTTGAAGCCTTGCTCATTTGGTGGCCATATTAACATCTTTGGAGGTGATTTGCTTGTGTCCTAGGGCTGATTTTCCAACCTATGTTCTTGATATTTGATGGTCTTGGAGATACTTGTTGTGTTCATCAAGTTCTTGTCTTCCTGAAACAAGAAATCCACTTGGATTGGTAAAGAAGATCATCCTCTCCATTTTTCTCTTGTTATTTTGTAAAGAACAAATGTATTTTCTTTCATTTTGTATATGTATATGATGTATATATGATGATAAAAATGTTGTGTGGGGATCAAGTGTTGATAAATATGCTTAAAAATGATGATAACTATAAGAAATGAAGCTAAAATCTTGATTATTTAGTTGGCTGTATAAAAACAGTAGATAACTAAAAGACGAACTGATAAAATTGCATGGTTTGATCTATTTACAGTAAGTAGAAGATGTTATACACATGTGAGAGTTGGCCATGCAATGGAATCAAAATAATGAGTGAGATATGATCAAAACAAGTTAGGTGGTATAATCTAAATAAGCAGTTTTGTAGGGACTGTTAAGGCAAGTTAAACTCAAAATGGGCAGTAGCTATAACTACGTTAAATGTAGAACATAATATGAAGATCATGCCATCCAAAAATGAGCTTCTAGTTCATTATAGAACTCTAGATATGTTAAAAATGGTAAACATGAAGTAAAAATCAGATTTTTGGAAATAATGTTTATTATTATTATATAAGCACTCACATTATAATGTATAAAATGTAAAAATATAAACCCACTAACTTATAAAACTTATTTATATAAATGTATAAAAGGTTAATTAAATGGGTAAATTATATAAATGGTGGTAAAATAATATTTATAAGTAATAAAAACTATAAACTTGATTTTTACGACTTTTTCGGCTATCGCCGTAAAATTAACGTTTTTCGCCAAATAAAACTTAGACGACCAAACCCGTCTAATGTAAAGTTTATAAAAGTCATATACTGATGTATAGGTAACTAAGACAAGTAAAAACCGATAAAACCCGAACTATAAGAAATACGGACATTAACGAGCTAACTAAGTATATTGGACTAATAATTGGACTAAATAAGATAAAAACTTGTAAAAAGAACTTATTGGGCTTAACCCATTTGGGCACAACATGAAAAGTATATATACTGATAATATAGGTATAAAAGGGATAAAAATAAGTTAAAGAACTTATAAAAGACTTAATGGACTTAAAATAGGTAAAATCGGTAAAACTAGTGAACTAGTAAAACGTTACCAAGACGTAAACACTAAAATGAGTAAACAAGGATATATAAACCCACTTGATCATCATCATATGTACAAAATCATCATATGTATATTGTTATTTTGATAAAAATCATTGGACCGAGTCTAAGACCGATTATTATTTATATAGGTTTCCGTGACCGAAGCACGCCCGTAGCCGATAATCCGCCTTTCATTAACAACGTGAGTTCATAGCCTCGCACTCTTTTAAATGTTTTATAAAATGATTTGTAAACCCGCGAGGGAGATAACATGCTAGATTTTTATAAAAATAGAACACAAGTAGTCCCGATTGTATGCTAAATGATATGGACCCGAATGATGCTATGACCCTATATTCGAGACTAAAAGGATTATTAGTAGTTAGGTTATGTCACTTAAAGTCCCATTAGCATGAATTGTGAACTACCGGGATTTGGTAGACGCTTATGCATTTGATAGTACTATTTGGGGACGATCACCTCAGTTCGCGCCTTAACGGTTGATCCCCGTCGTACCACATTGATTGGTAAGCGAATTTATGTATGAGAAGATTCCATAGCGTGATTTTTGTGACGACACGCTAACTTAGATGGGCAAATTGTTTGTCGGGTTCGCGGCCCGCTGTTTTCACAGTAAGTTAACAATGTCATGCGGCTAATAATAATCCTAATCCAAATAAAAATGTATCCTATATACGATAACGACGCTATTAACGATGAATATATTACCTATCATGGTAATATAGAGACTACGGTCTCATGGACGGTTTCAGATGTACGCTTGTTTTATATATTGCCTGACTAGCAATATGAGGACTTACTTCCGATATTATGCTTGTGTTCTGATTTTAAATGATTCTAAATGATTGTTTTTATATAACGGTTTTCATTAAACTCTATGAATTCACTCGGTATTCGCTGATATGATTTTTGCATGTTTTTATCTCAGGTGCTTGAAGGTAATCCGGATGGAGATCGACTCTGATGGCCCACATAATATTAAAAATGTTCATTCGATCTATGTTTTGTAAACTTAATGACCTGTATAATTTGGGACCTGTTGTACGCTTTTAAACCTTTTTATCGAATGAATGTTTGTTAAACCTGGTACAACCATTTTTATGTGTTGTCTATGATTGGAGTTATTGTGCTATCCCGTAACACTCTGAAAGACCCTTCCGCTGTACCGATACGAAAAATGAGAGTGTTACAAACTTAGCCTTAAATTCATAGAAAAGAACAAAACCTTAAAATCAACCAAAACTAAGCTTGAAAATGAGGTCAATGAACTTAGGGAGAAATTAGCCAAGCTTGAGAAAAATAAAGAAGTTGATTTAGGTTGCTTAAGTTGTGAGAAACTTAGATTAGAGAATGAAGATCTCAAGAGCACCTCCATTAAATTGGAAAAGTTCATGAAAGGTACTAGTGCTCTTGATGATATGTTAAACAAACAAACTCGTTCTAAGGAAAGACTTGGTATAGGTTTTAACTCAAATGAAGCATCAACTAGTGAACCTAAACAAGTCAGATTTTCAGAAAAATCGCCTGCTGTACGTGGTCCCAGATTGAATGGGGCGGTTCCTTATCACTATGGAACCGCCGCCCTAGATAAGGAACCGCGGCCAGAAAGAGTTTTTGCTGAAAATCCTAAACTTTCTGAAAAGTCAAATTTAGATGAACAACCAAAGCATCTTACTGTTAACAAGGTCAAATTACCCATACTTGAAGACAATGCCGTTAATAAGTTCTATAAGCCCTTGAGTAAACCTCTAATGGGAAATAGAAGTTTATCAAGACCATCCACTACTCCACCAAGAGTACGGAATGAGTCTAGGCCTTGAAGTAGAACAACAACACCTAGAAGAGATAGTCAAAACAATTCACGACCTAGAAGTAAAACTCCAACACCTAGAAGGAATGACCACAACTCTAAATCAAGATCAAATACACCTAGGAGAAACAATGAACAACAAAATGGTTATATGAATTATTATCCTCCTCTATTTTGTTCCCCATGGGGAATCCCTCCTCTATTCATTCATCCCAACCAAATGCAAGGGATGTTTGGAACTAATAATTTTGGACCCATGAGATATTGGGGACCAAATGTTTGATCGTGTGTGTTGTTACCTAGATATGCTTGGGATTTGATTTGGAACCCAACGAGTGGATAAAGGATAGTGGTTGTTCTAAACACATGACGGGTAATCGAAGTTTGTTCTCGCGCTACAAAGCATATGATGGAGGTAACGTCACATTCGCTAGTAGTCTACGTGGTAATATCATTGGCAAAGGTACGGTTTCTCTTAACTCCATGACCATTGAAAATGTTGAGCACGTAGATAATTTAGGGTTTAACCTTTTAAGTATAGGTCAAATTTTTGACAATAAGTGTAAGGTCATCTTTTCGGAACATGACAGTGAAATCGTAAAAGATGGAAAGGTCATTGGAAAAGGTGTTAGAAAGCATGGGCTTTATGTCATGAAGGTCAATAAGAAGTCAAAAGAAAACATATGTCTTGCGATTATAGATGATAGTTCTACTCTTTGGCATAGGAGATTAGGTCACGCTAATATGCGTTTAATTCAATCTTTAGTCTCTAAGGAGTTGGTAAGACACCTCCCCAAGATAGAGTTTGATAGTCACTTTTATGATGCTTGCAAAGTTGGAAAGTAAGTTCACTCAAGTCACAAAGCCAAGAATTTGGTTTCAACCTCTCGGTGCTTAGAGCTCCTACATATGGATCTCTTTGGACCTTCTGCCATATGGAGTTATGGAGGTAACCTTTATACCCTAGTTATAGTTGACGACTATTCTAGATTCACTTGGACTAGATTTTTGGCATCTAAGAATGAAGCTTTCGATCTTTTCGAAATCTTTAGTCGAAGAATTCAAAATCAACTAGGATGTCCAATTGTCTCTATTAGGACGGATCATGGTAGGGAATTTGATAATGAAGTGCAATTTGGTGCCTTTTGTGAAGCTCATGGTATTACCCATAACTTCTCGGCTCCTCGCACTCCACACTCAAATGGGGTAGTTGAAAGGAAGAATAAGACCATCCAAGAGATGAGTAGGACGATTTTAACGAGTAATCTATGCCTCAAAAGTTTTGGTGCAACGCCGTGGACACATCGACTTATATTCTCAACCGAATTCTTATTCGACCTTTCCTAGGAAAGACCCCCTATGAGATTCTTAAAGGTAAGAAACCCTCATTGGAATACTTTAGGATGTTTGGAAGCAAGTGCTTTATCCTCAACACCAAAGACTACCTTACCAAGTTCGATCCAAAGTCTTACGAAGGTATCTTTTTAGGTTATTCCTAAACTAGCAAAGCCTACATAGTCCTCAATACAACCTCGGGCGTAATTGAAGAATCACTTAACGTGACTTTTGATGAAACCCCTCCTTTATCCAAGACACCACCATTGGTTGATGATGACTTGGATGAAATAGAAGTAGTTAAAGCCAAAGAGGTTAGAAAAATAGGAGTTGAAGACCTTAGTGTTGAAAAGGAAGTAAACATTAAGGAGTCTAAGGATCATACTCTCAATAATATCATTGGTGACTTAAATCAAAGGACCCTAAGATCTCAAGTCCAAAACCAAAGAAACTTCTTTTGTTTTGTCTCCTTGATTGAACCAAAGAATGTTAAAGAAGCTTTGACGGATGAGAGTTGGGTTATTGCGATGCAAGAAGAATTGAATCAATTCATTGCTAATGATGTTTGGGAACTTGTTCCTCCACCTAGAAGTTCTACCATTATAGGAACCAAATGGGTCTATAGGAATAAGTTAGATGAGAATGGTGTTATGTCTCGTAACAAGGCTAGACTTGTAGCTCAAGGCTATAATCAACAAGAAGGGATTGATTATGACGAGACATATGCACTGGTAGCAAGATTAGAATCCATTAGAATCCTTTTAGCCTACGCATGTGCCTTAGACTTTAAGCTTCAACAAATGGATGTAAAGAGTGCGTTTCTTAACGGTTTGATCAATGAGGAGGTATATGTGGCTCAACCTCCCAGCTTCATTGATTTTGAGAAACCGGATCATGTTTACAAGCTTAAGAAGGCACTTTATGGTCTTATACAAGAACCCAAAGCTTGGTATGATAGACTTAAAGCGTTTCTTGTTAAACATGAGTATACCATGGGGATGGTAGACAACACGCTCTTTACAAAGAAGAAAGGTTCTCACCTCATAATCGTGCAAAATATATGTTCATGACATTATATTTGGCTCAACTTGTCAAGAATTGTGTGATGACTTTGCCAAAATCATGCATGATGAGTTTAAAATGAGTATGATGGGAGAACTTAACTTCTTTTTAGGACTCCAAATTAAACAAATGGATGATGGTATTTTCTTTATTCAATCTAAGTATGCTAAATAAATGCTAAAGAAATGCTAAAGAAATTTGGATTAGAAGAATTTAGACCAATGAAGACCCCAATGGCCTCGGATACTAAACTCACCATAGATGATGATTGTGAGTCGGTAGACAACACCAAATATAGAGGTATGATTGGTAGTTTATTGTACCTAACGGCAAGTCGACCGGATATCATGTTTAGTGTTTGCCTTTGTGCTCGCTTCCAAGAGGCTCCCAAAACCTCTCACCTTGAAGCGGTTAAGCATATCTTCCGATACATTAAGGGCACTATACATTTAGGATTATGGTATCCTAAAGGGACCGGCGTAGAAACCATTTTCTACGTGGACTCGGATCATGCAGGAGACTATGTGGACCGGAAAAGCACTAGTGGAGTTTGTACCTTCATGGGTTGTTGTTTAACTTCTTGGTTCTCCAAGAAACAAACCGCTCTTGCGATATCCGCCACGAAAACCAAGTATGTGAGTGCCGGAAAAGCATGCCAACAAGCTCTATGGATGAAGCAAGCGCTTGTTGATTACGGGATTTCTCTTGATGATTTTCCCATCATGTGCAACAATAAAGGTGCTATAGACCTTAGCAAGAATCCCGTGCAACATTCACGAACCGAGCACATAGAAATTCGCCACCATTTCCTTAGGGATAATGTTCAAAAGGGGAACATTTCGATTGAGAAGGTACCCTTCGAGGATAACTTAGCCGACATCTTCACTAAGCCACTTAAGAGGGAACCTTTTAATTACTTGCGTCTAGGTCTAGGATTAATGGAACATATTCCTTAATTGCTTTTCTTTTATTGAGTCTCTTATTTTCTTTTGAGTCTTTTATCACTCTGAGTCATTGAGTCTCATAAACTCTTCTTGAAAATCTTCTCTTCTCCTTTTCAAAATTCTCAAAGTCTCTTTTGAAAATGGTCGAGAAATGTTTTGACATTGTTAATTCAATCCAAAAACGTTTTTCATAGATTCTTGCTATTAATCTCGAGCTTACATAATTCATATGTATGATTCTATCAATCATAGCAAGAACAAGATAGAATCATGGAGGATCATTGTGTCGTGACTTAAGGTCTTGTCTTACACACCTCCTACATCGATTTTTATTTTAAAATCCAAGTATTTTGGTCAAATCTCTATTTGGTGAGTTCGTATGTGTTTTCTTTGTCTATCTTTGCTTTTAAGCATATCCCTATGATTAGTTAGACTAGAAAAATAAGATTTGCTGCATTGAAAAATCTTCCTTCACCACCAAAACACAGCCTCTGTAGGCGGTTCCATATATGAACCGCGGTCCCTTAGTGATAAAGAACCACCATAAGCGATAAGGAACCGCGTACAGTGCTTCCTTTTTCGGGTATTTCTGAAACTCCATATTTGTTCCAACACTTTTGGGAATCTTTGTTTCAACCCTTTGACCACCCTAAAAATAACTTGATCCTTCCCTATTTAACCATAAGCATTTTTCCATACTTCACATCCCAAAAGGTCTTATTCTCCTAATGAAAGCCTTGATTCTCCTCCATTTTCCCCAATTGCTTTCAATCCCAACTCACCCAAGAACACTTTCAATCCCAACTCACCCAAGGACACTTTTAATCCAAATTCACCCAAGAACACTCTTAATCACATTTCTCCTACCAAGAATATTGATTGTGGAACATCTTTTCTTCCACCACCACCCTTTAGTGTTCTTCCTCCTTCTCATGATAATGTCATGCACCATGGGACATATTGTCATTGTTGTCAATATCAACATCTTGCTATGGCACACATCTATGAGGAGTTGAGCTACATCAAGAGTCTCTTAATCAAGCCTCCTCTTCACTTTGATTATGAGATCTCCACCAAGCCACCACCACCACCTTCCGCCACTACCTTGTCTTTCATATAAGCATTGGTTGCTTATCCACAAGACACCTAATTCAAGCAAATCTTAGAATTCTAGATTAACTAGGATTAGATTTATGCTTTTGGCTTGTTTCCTTTTTCATACATCTTTGTATGATTTTTATTTAAATGACTTCACTTGGAACTTAGTCTTTGTGTTTTCTTCTCTTTTTTTTGTGACCTATAGCTATCTCTTGTTGGTTGTCTCTTTTATTCAACTAACCCTTCTATTTAGCTTGTCACCATATCTCGATTCCTCGGTTCCCCAAGCAAGGGGGAGTAAGCACCAAGGGGGAGTCTTTGCAAAGTCCGTCTCTTCAACACCGACTTGTGAAACCTTTTTGCTTCGACAAAGGGGGAGAAATGAATAAACTCGTCTTCGAAAATCTTGTTTTTGTGTGATTGAGTTTACGTATTGTCGGAATCAAAAAGGGGGAGATTGTTAATGCAATAATGCCTAAAAACGTTACTTGCATTTTTCGGTCTCGCTTAGTTTTGATTACGACAATATGTAAAAACAAGCATTTACGAAAACAACAAAAAATGAATTCTTTAGTTCAAGTATTTTTCATTTTACCCATTTTCACTTAAGGTATGAATAAACAAGCACTAACCTTAATCAAGTGATCAAGTGATTTAATCTTTTCTTAAAACTCACTTTTTATTAAGTGTGACAACTTTTTTATTAAACTTTATTTTTAAGAAAATGTTTTATTAAATTAAATATTTGAAAATTTGAAAATGGCATATTCTTTTTTGATTTGGAATATTCTTTCAGGATATTTTATAATCAGATAAGACCTCCACCACTAAAGGACAAAAAGGGAGCGGAGTCTACTCTGGCGGTTCCCTAGTGCCTATGCGGTTCCTTATCGATAAGGTACCGTCGGCTGAGATAAGGAACCGCGGGCAGATATAGCCGTTGGCCCTTTGTCCTATAACTAGTGAACCATTCTCAGATTTTCTCTTCACCTCTTTTGCACATAAATTTCCAGATTCAAACATACTTCTTAAATCACTCAAATCCTTGATCATTTGATTGATTACTACTTGTTTAGAAGTGAATATATCCCATCTATCCCTTCCTCTCCAAGTGCAAAGAGAAGAACACTATCCTTGTGAAGTGTTGAGTCCACCGCCAAAGATCCTTTGAAGATCAAATCTTATACATTTATTGTTGTGTCATAGTTGTGAAGATCCAAGTAGTTGTGTCTATTTGGAAGTTGTGTATGTACTAAGTATAGTTGTGTAGATTGGTCCTAGCTATGATTAGGGCTCTACTTTTAGCTTAGAGTCGGAAATTGGTTAAGCGACGTGTACGGTTTTCTCCATCATAAGGAGCTTGTTGTGTAGTGAACTCTCGAGTAAGGAGTACTCGAGGAGTGGAGTAGGAATGTGGAGTGAGTTTCGTTTCCGAACCACTATAAATCCTTGGTGTTTGGTTTGATCTTTCTTTACCCTTAACTCTTTACATTCTTTATTCTTTGTGCATATACATTAGTTAGTATTAGTTTAGTTACACTATCATTGTTCATATTGTGCATAAGAAGATTTCACATATTTCCTCAAGCCTAAGTTTTTGAAAAAGAATTTTTTTTTGAAAACCATCTTTTAACAAGTAAATATAAGAAACTATTCAACCCCCCCCCCCTCTAGTTTCTACACCTTTATTTGACCCATTGATAAGTATATGGATCGAAATTTCACATATAACAAAAAACAAGTGATCTGTTATCTTTGATGTAACTAATACTTTCACTTGAATTCTGTTTACAAATCTTAAATGCATAGGACGTGAACCTGTCAGTGATAGCCAGAGGGACACGTGGATTTTTAGGTGCTGACCTAGAAAATTCAGTCAACGCCGGTGCTCTTAAAGCTGCAATAGACGGTGCTATATCCGTAACCATGTCCAACCTTGAATATGCAAAAGAAAAAATCATGATGGGAAGTGAACGAAAATCAGCTGTTATATGAGACGAGGTCCGTAAGCTAACAGCATACCATGAAGATGGTCACACACTTAAGCTATTCACACTGATGGAGCCCACCCGGTCTACAAGGCAACAATCAATGCACCCGCTACCAAGTTCGTAATCAGAGTGCAACTTCAAGCTGTTCATTGATAAGTTCATTCACAAGTTCTGGGTAGATAAGGAAACATGGACACCTAAAAATTTATGTTTTTATGTTGATTGGGGAAACTTCAACTACATAGGAAAGTAGATTAATATATGCAATATTAAAACAATGGCAAAGGAAGATTACAAGAAATTTATGGAGAAAAGGTATAAGAATATAGTGGAAGTAAAAGCGTTAGAAGGTGTAAAGGTGGAACTTACTGATATAGATTTGTAGAGAACTTTTTTTCTTGCGCCATCCCCCGACCTCTAACATCTCTGAGATCCCTAATCTTGAGGATCAATACAGGTAAAATAAAAAATATGAGTTATATTATAGTATTCGATTAAAACATAAATGTCTGAATGTAAGAGGTCACCTTATCGATGGTTTGCAAGTATATGTACACCAGATGCTTTCGTGTTGGAGCATAGTTGCTGATTATCGTTGTTCAGCGTGGAAGCATTAGTTATGTTATAATGCCTTGCTATAGAACTTTAATGACCAAATACTATTGAAAAGGGAGAATTTGAAGTTTAAGGAGCTCGCAGTAATGACATAAGGATTCAGTGGAACCAATCTGAAGGTTAGTTTATTTATCTTTATACTCAAAATAATTACAAAAATATAAAGTGGCTCAAAATGTTAAGTTTAACTAATGGAACAAAACCTATGTGTAACAGCAGCTTATCGACCCGTTATAGAGTTATTGTAGCATGAGAAACAAAATGATATTGTAAGTCTTTTACATAAAACTTCATTAAATGAATGATCTCCACACTTATGCAATCTAAGAATGGTGATTTTGTATGTTATAGATTTGCAATCATCTATTTTTTGTGATTTGTCTTATGTACTAAAGAATTAAGTTTGCAAACTCATGGAATAATTTGCGAGGGGTTGATGATAGCACAAGGACTGAAAATCAAGCTTCTTCAGGCCAACCATTTTGAACAGCCTTTAGGATTTAGTCTATTATTTTTCATATTCTATCTGTATCTTGGACTTCTTGGCATTGTATATGTGCACAACGTAAGTTCATGATCCTATCAATTGTTCATATGATTTCATTCTAACACTTCAGATCTTAAAAGAAGTGTGTGAAGGAAATGCCCATCATGGCAATGGAAATGACAACTTCAGGTAATTAGTGATATTGAAAAAATTAATTCAACCTCTTAATGATCTACGTTAAAAACAATTTCCCCAACTTTTTGTCGAGATAATTTATAAATTGATTAATACTTAGATGGTGGTCTGCAAAAATTATTGTTGTGGCGACTGGTGCAAATCAAGGAATTGGATCTCAAACAACACATCATCCTGTGACATAAGTGGTGAAGAATCAACAAAGGTTCTACAAGAACGAAGGCTTGAAAATGGTGTCTCGTCAGTTCGATAGTTTTCGCTTTTATTGACTGCCATGCTTCTGATAATTTTTACCTTTGATATTTTTCTTATATAACCTTAGTGATGACTTTATTGATTTTAACATGTAAGATGTTGCATCCATGCGGTATTATCTGCGGTATCACGACCTAAGGGAGGCTTGAAAGTGTACGACATAACTATAATTTGTAATGGAAAGCAAATGATAGTGAGCTTTCCAAAGACGATAAAGAGTCCCATTATCTTTGAACACGTAGTAATGCTTGATTCTAACTGATGCTTGTGTAGATTCTGTAGATACTGCAAACCCATTTCTTGGGAACAATAACGATGACGTTGACTATTTGTGTTTGAAAATTTTCTGAAATCTTTAGGTAAGTTAGAACTTGGCTTACATACGTTGACAAAAAAGTTTCAAGAATGAACATGAAAATTAAATATGGCCATTCCAAGCTATATATAAGACAAAAAGGGTTAAACAGGTTATACTATGACACTTGACTATAAGAAAGCCAAATTCGTTTTATACATCTTTAGGTAAAGAGATTCCATTATGTTTGAATTTAAAGACCGATGAAAAGATTAAAGATGTGGCAAACCTTTCGGGAAAATATTAAGTAACTTGTTGCATTTCATTATATATAGACAAATTAAAACCTATTGAGGTTACTGTTGATACAAAAGTTGGATGATCCTTGCTAGACCCGAATTAGGCTTAATTTGGGTTGGCTGTGTTCCGGCTCCTGCACCAAGTGAAATATCTTTGTTGGGATCCTACACACTAAAACAACACGCGTTAGGCTTACCATGGGAATGTATCCCACGATTAGACTCCAACGTGAGAGTAAGTAATCGGTTAGGGTTTAAGAATCGGATGGGAGTTGAGAGTATGTATAATGTAATCCCTTTGTGGAACCCTTGGGGGTTCCTTATATAGGCGGTGAAACCCTAATGGGCTGTCACCGATGCTTCGGCCCCAAGCAAAGGATAAGTGCCATAGTTAGTTTGATTGTTATCTTCTAATTATGGTAAATGTATATCCTTCACTTTGGGGTAAATCCTAATCACAATAAGATTATGATTCTGTCTAACCCTGTATCGACCGTGACGGGACGTGGACCGTACACATGTATACGGCTATTGTTCATTCGAAGCCCATAAGCTTTAAATGATATTAAACCAACCCATTAGTAACAGGCCGGATGCGGGTAGTACCCGTGGGCCGGGTTTAATACCCGGTTGGGGACTATACGTCATCATGTCCCCCCCAGTCTAGTTGTTACAGCCGTAGGCGGAATATCTAGACTAACAAGATGCTCCCCGGACGTACCAAGAAAGAACATTATGAAACGATGAATTTTGAAAATTATGTTTCGGTCGCACGTAGCAACCTTAATAGGAATTTATTCCTATGGTACCTCAGCCGCACATGACGACCGAGACAAATTAAATGAAACATTGAATATGGTCTTACGTATGACCGCATATCCCGACACAATTGATTGTTCACCTGCCATTTGACTGACAAAGTGCAAACAGTCAGAACCTCGAGCGGCGCAACCTTCTGAGTCAGAAGTGACCCGTGGGTCCCACCTGACTTTTCACTTGCCACTTGGTTCCCAACCTACCATTTTGGTGAGTGGAAAATACGTGTCATGAATCCAGCGAACCATGACTATCAAGGCAACCCTATAAATAAGTCGCCCCTACGGCTGTGTATGACACACAGCCTTTTTCTTCATTTCTGCCATTAGCGCTTTCTGCCTTATTACCACCTCTTTCGCACGGATCCTTCCTGAAACAGGTTAGAATACCACGCCCTCATCATTCTTTAATTAATAATGGCTCAAAGAAACAACCCGTCTATTGGATCCGTGCTAAACGTAATGACGGAGGAGAAATTAGGGCACTTTTGCTCTGATTTCTTCATTCCTAGCAACCTTCATCCCTCTCTCCCTGGTGTAGGGGACCTCATAACTGAGGCACCCCAGGGGAAGATTGGCCTATACACCCGTCTCTTTGACGCGGCCAATTACCGTTCCATTTAATCGATTCCTCGCATATCTCCTAGGTTATTATGATGTACATATCACCCAATTACATAGTATAGGCGCATGTAAGATTAGCCAGTTTGAAATCCTTTGTCGTGCAAGAAGCATCCCCCTACCGTAGAGTTATTTAGACTGTTCTATACCCCCAACTTAGTGAATGGGTGGCTTTCCTTCAAGAAACGATCCTCAAACAGCCCCACAGCCCATAATAAATCCATGGACTCACTGAAAAATTGGTACGACCATTACTTTTTTATCGACTCAATAGTGTGGCCGACCGATTTTGTGTTTAAACATAGAGTATCTCCTGACCCGCCTCCACGAGCTGGTACATATAACGCCCAACATTCCCAAGAAATAGACAGGAATAGAACAGGGTTTCATAGGAATCTACCCGAGTCGTTCCTTTGTCTGCTAGGAATTAGCCGCAACTACTTTGGCCCGTCCAACAGATATCCTGTATTCTGGAGGAGGCGTGGTGAAGGTAGGTATAGTATCCGTACTTCAAAACATACATAAAGCTATTGTCCGTAACTAACATACTTTGTTTTCTTAACAGAAATGAACTTCTTTGGATCCTACGCCAGGTTGATCCAAAACTTATACCAGAGGGAGCCCGTCCTAGACGTGAGAATGTACTACCCCTTCTTGAGCATACCCGAAACTTGACAATCGCCTTAGCAGCCGTACCGGACCCCCAATCTGACAAGGAAGATACAACACTCATGATGACCCCCGTAGATTTTGATAACAAGGATGGGGACAATCTAATGCTGGAGGATGGAGCCAGGCCCTCCTCTCCACTCAGGACTGCCACCCCTGCCCACGAGGAGGAGCAGGGTGATAGCATAGAGAGGACCACCTCCAGCCTCCGCCAAATGCTGGGCGATGACGAGGAGGAAGTGCAACATGTAGAAGAGGAGAAAGAAGAAGCCCAGCCCGTCCCTAAGCGTACCCGTAGGAAGAACAAGCGGGTAAGAAGAGTTACCCAGGCCGTGATCGGGGAACACAATGCCCCCGTGAAGAGACTGCGCGAGGATAACCCCCGCTACCAATCTGGTGAGAGCACCAACCAAGCCTCAGGGACGGCGCAGGCTGCACCCATGGATCCGGACGTGCCGTTACCAGATATCGAGCCAGTCACTCAAGTACCCCCCCCCCCCCCCCCCCTACGTCAGAACTAGAAAAAACCATGTAAGTCTACCGCACATGTTTGTCATTATGTCTTTTGTCCAAGTAAAAGGTACGTCCTTCTATAAACAATATTTAATGTATATTCCAATTGTTGTCGCAGGGATGAACAAGCTGGTACCGCACCTGCCCAAGAGGCACGGAAGGAGAAGGACCCTGTCCTGCATGTCGCAGCGACCAGATCTGGCCCACCATTTGAGGAAGGTACCCCCACAGCTTCACAAGAGGTACCGGTGTCCGGCCCCCATACACAATTCAACCCTGACTGGAAGATAACCACCGCTTCAAGAATGAGGCAGGCTGAAGAATGTCGTGACTATCTGAACAACTGCATCCCTCCCGGCCTGGTAAAGGATGTAAATGCACTAAGTCATGTGGATTTGGTGGATGAATATAATGGTGCCTTGGTTCATCAGATGGCTATGGGTACTTCCATGCGGGTAAGATTTGAGGCCGCCTTAGAGCATGTTGATTCCTTGAAGAGAAAAGTTGGCTGGAGGGAAAAGATTATTAAAGACAATGAATCCACGATATCCGCCCTCCAGTCCCAACTTGATACTGCTGAGGCCACCATCAAAGAACAAGCCTCACATGCCAATACTCATGATCAACGTGTAGCCGAGCATGAAACTCAACTTGAGACTGCAACAGCTAAGGTATGTATCCGTACCGCATCATGCCCACGCCACACTATTCTGCATTCTAATACTTAAGGTATCACACACAGGTAACCGCGGCAGAAGCCTTGGCCAAGACCTCCTCTGACCAAGTGTCCACCCTTACAAAGGAGCTTGAAGACGCACATGCATTGATCCAGGGTGAGGAGAGACTGAAAGAGGAGCTTGCCCATGAAAGGGTCGTGGTGGAACAACTGATGAAGGCTTCCACACAAAAAGATATATATTGTTGGATGCCCTTACCGCAGAGCATGATGATGTATTGTACCCCCAACTACTAGCAGCCATTGCCAGCCGCAGGTGGATGGTGGGTCATGGGATGCGCCTGGCTGTCACTAAAGTGCTGGAGGCCCCTCAATTCGTGCAACAGTTTGCAGATCTTGTATCGGATGACATCGACCACGACCGTCATGAGGGAATGGTTATGGCCGCAGAGTTAATAAGTAAGAAGCAAAATTTCACAAAACATGCTTATTTTAACACTGGAGCTGAAGAGAAGATTATCGCCTCTATGTGTAAAACCCGCATGCTTTTACCATGAATAGTACCCTTAAGATCGTACGTACTAGATCAAAACTTTCCTTTTATAGTACGATTACGTTTACGTGTTAGGATTTTACGTATTACGTACGTGTTAGAACACGATAAGTATTTATTACGCACGAACACGCAATAATTATTTAAACAATAATTAATCACGAACATGCGATCATGAAATCATGAACGTAATTAAATCATGAGCTAATATTAATTACATATATATATTTATTACGAACACGAATAAATATATTAAGTCACGATCGATAACTAATTAAAACACGTAAATTACGAACACGAGAACACGCTATAATATTTAGACTTAGGAAATGTATGGGTTACCCCATGTGGGGCCCATACCACGAAATTAGGGAGGGAAGATGGGCTTAGCCTATCAATTTTTACTAAAGAAGGGTAAAAGGAAAAGACACTACTCATTTTCACTTTATAGAGGATTTTCACAAAAACCTAAAAAGTTCTCCTCCTCCTTCTTTTTCTCTTTTTGGCCGCCACCTTCAAACACACCAAAGGAGGTGTTTGTTGATCTTTGATCTTAGATTTATTGCTAGTGTTCGTGTTTGTTCATCATTGTTTAGATCCACGCATTCGGTAATTCTTGTAACCCTTTTCTTTTGATTTAATCTTTTAAATAATTAAGAACATGATATGTTTTTCTTAAAAACCTAATTAAATCTTAGATCTAACATGGAATCGGTTTTGGAATAAATCAAAAGGGATGTTTTAGGGGTGTTGTTCTTGGCCGCCGCCTAAACCGAACCCGAGAGGGTCTCGGTTTGGCTACATGACCACCACCAAGACCATATGGTCCCGGTTGGTTGGTGTGGGTCCCACGGCAGCAGCAAGACAAGGGGAACACCAAAGTGGTTCGGGTTATGGTGTCGATTTCATGTCCGGTTTATGGTTCTTAGTCAAGATCCGGTTCATGATGTATGTTAAGCTTATTATTTTTTAATAATCATATGTTAATATTAAATTAATAAACATGACATGATTAATTTAATAACATGACTTAGGTTATAATAATTATTAAAATCATGAAATTATTAACCTAAGTATTTTATATTTTTAGACTTATAATTAATTATTTAAAAACTATGGTTTTAATTAATTAATTAACATGACTTAGGTTATATTATTAATAAATAATAATAATACATGTTTTAACCTAAGTATTTAACTTTATTTAATTAAAAACATGATATACTTTAATTAAATATTTTAACCTATAGTTTATTTTTAATTACATGAAATAATTAATAAACTATACATTATATCATATGACTTAGAAAATAATCATGAAAACACTTACGCTTATATACTTAGCTTATTTAACCAGCTTATATCTAATTATGGAAACTTTCTATTTTTAGGAACTTATTTAAATAAGGCAGCTAATTTATTTATGGAAACTTTCTATTTTTAGAAATTTATTTATTTCAGGCAGCTAATCTATTTATGGAAACTTATTTAATTAAGGCAGCTGATCTATTTATGGAAACTTTCTATTTTTAGAAACTTATCTATTTTAAGCAGTAATTTTATTTTAGAAACTTTCTATTTTTGAAAACTTTCTATTTTTGGAAACTTTCTATTTTTTGGTAACTTTCTATTTTTGGAAACTTTCTATTTTTGGAAACTTTCTATTTTTGGAAACTATCTATTTTAGGAAACCTGCTATTTTTGGAAAGTTACTTATTATTACACAGTAAGTATAGTAATACATGAAATACCAGAAATACTTAATCAGATTAAACAGAATATAAGATAAACACAGTTTAAGGCTTTAATCAGTGAAACATGATATGAACATATAAAATAAGCTAAGACATGATATAAAACCAGTTACGTATTTAGTAGTCAGATACTTATTCACGTATGTATTCATGTAGCATTAGTGATACGGAAGTAGGATTCCTCTCAGTTCGTCTTCTTCGTTCACTGGACATAAGGTACGGATTCCCGTCCTTTCAGTATGGGCATTCTTTCCTTATTAGGATTCCCCGTATGCAGCCAAATGTTTTCCCGTAGTATAAGTTATGTGTTTGAATTGCTTATGTTTAATTTAGAATACCTATAGCCATATACATGCATGACCAGTTTCACCTAGTTATGGAGGTACCATAATCATAACATTAGAGGCACTGATGTTATGACTTCACCACGGCGGAGTGATTGCTCGTGGCGTCCCTTCAGCTTTTGGCCATTTATATTATATTTATCATGTGGGGCGTATGGGTGCATCCTAGTTACATGTTTTAGTCAGGATTTCATGGTGAATGTAGTGTGTGGCTTGCATCCTTCACAAGGAGCTGATCCCTCCTACCTAGAATCAGTATATTAAATTAGAGGCAGCCCCTCTAATTTGCATGATGAGGTCACCCCTCCAAGTATTCATGCACGGTGGATTTTCATGACCTATATTGGCTAATGGTAAAATATGTTAAACAGTTTTCATAAGATAAACATAGCTTTTCAAACTATAAAACCAATTTTATGAACATGTTCCAGGTTTTCCAGGACTTATACATTTCCGCTGCTATTAAGTCTTTAATATGTTTAGTCATTTATGCTATGTCTATATCTGTGCACTGAGCGTTTTGCTCAGCCGTTACTTTCCTTTCCATGTCCCAAAACGGCAGGTACTCAAGGACTGACTCGAGCATTTGGAGGACATGCATAGGATGGAAGCTTCCATAGACTTCTTCTCTGTGGATTTGCTATAATCTAATCTGGTGGTCTAACATGGTGATAAATGGTGGTGGTAGCCATTGTTGAAAAGAGAGAGAGAAGAGTGGTTCTGTGTGAGAAATGAAAAATGTATTAAACAATGAAATGACACAAGCAACACCCCTCCTTGGAAGCTAAGGAGGGGTATATATAGCCACACACACAACATAAACTATACAACGAACCTAGTCTAATCTAAACGTGTGTGACTATGATAACTAATGGGAATTCTTAAATGTCGTCACATAAAGTGAGTTTCCAACAATCTTCCCCCATGGGACGACGTGTAGAATCCTTACAATATTCTTCCTAACAAGTACAAAATGATTAAGAACAAGAGCTTTCATGAAGCATCCAATGCTGATGAAGTCTTCTGAGGCCTTCGTCTTCAAAACGACTCATCTTTAAAGTAACTTGTAGAAGAAATACTGTAACGGCACGAGCTAAGTAACTCATACACTTTTGGTTAAGGAGAAGCTTCTGAATTAGCTTCCCCCTAATTCATGCCACATAAACTTGATGTAGAAGCTTTTTAAATAGCTTCCCCCTAAATCGACAATCCTCGTAAGCAACTTCAAAGCTTTCAATAAAGCTTAGAATAATTAAGCGCACAGCGGAATCTAACAAGCAAATCCCATCATATAACATGATAACGTTGCTAAGAGGGATTGAAAGTAAGGGGTACACCAAGTAGATCAAAAACTTCTCTTCTCACGCTTGAATAATTCTTCTGAATTTTTCTTCCCCCTGAGAGTTCAAGTTATGCATACCAGAAAGAATCAAGACACTTCTTCCCCCACATAGTTGAAGAAGGTAAATCAATCCCAATTATGAAGCTCAAATACTGAAGTAGACACTTTATCCCATTCATGAAGTTGACATCGTAACACCAGAGTCAATTAAGTCCTGGAAATGCACATATCTTCTTCCGGAGATGCACCAGAGTCAATTAAGTCCCGGGAAGGCATATAGGATAATGATGATGTTTAATTGCAACAATCAAACAATTAAACCTCGAATCAGTAGTGTACCGTTTAGAGATTGATAACGCCACGAGTTAAAACACTGATTTTCTCTGCGGCTATGACAGATGTCATCCCGGAATGTCTTCAAATCAAAAGAAGGTATGAAGTTCATCACGTGTACTCGTTGTGCGTTCAATTTGTCTTCTTCTTCCCCCTTGATGGTTTCGAAACTCGGAACCATCAATAAATTGTACGCACATGACATCTCGTGAGAATAATAAATAAGCTGAATTATATATTTTGTGAGAATCAGCTGTTGATCGAAAATCTCTTCTCATAAACTCTTCATGGCCACCTTTACCAACCCACGTGAAAGCAATTTGAAGTGACCACTGATTGAATGAGCCAGATACATCAAACGTGAAACTGAATAAGAATCCTTCGATCTTGTGACTTAAGCTTGTACAATTGTTGAATGAAGAACGGTGGAGAAATCTCTAAGTACTCAATGCATCACTAAAGAAGTCTATAAGCACAACACCTCTTGAAATTATCCACGTCGACTAAGCGCGTGACACTGAGTACAACAATGTAACCCCTTTAAGTGATAGTTATCCGAGTCATCAACCATCCACCCCGAACCCGGACCAGATAAACAAGTCTTCGTTCTAATATGAAGCACGAGCAAGTTATCTTTGAAAGATAAAATAAATACACGCCTTCGAAAAATCCGTCTTCAACTTCCCATAATTAATACCCGATCAAACGAAATCTGTAGCCACTAAAAAAATCGCCCATTTTTTCTTGGTCTCGTCAAAATAATTTCTCGTCACATTTGTCTCGTCACGTTGTCTCGTCACTTTGCCACGTCCTAAATATTACCAAAAATTTTATCTAAAAATAAATTTTTAGCATAAATTAGTGTAATATGACTCAAAATACTCGGGCCATGTTTGAAATTTATCTAACATCCCTCACATGTTTGAGATTTGTGGCCCATCAATTACCAGCCCATACCCTTGCTGAAGACCCGGCCCATGAATAATTGTTAGGACTCGGTCCATGAGATGAATATAAAACACTCAACCCTAATTTTTCTCCACATAATTAACCTAATCCCATCTCACTTTTTCTCCGCCCCCATCTTTGCTATAACTCCTCAGTCACAAAAAAATAATCATCTATCAATCTCATCTCATCTCAAAACAAAACACCACATCCGATTAATCACTAGTATCAAACAACCTCGTCTTATCACTAATACTTCATACACCGTCAATTAAACCCACCAGTCCACGTGATATGCGCAAACGATCTTGATAAGGACATAAATCCTTGATAAAGACAAACGACTCAAGCCCTTTGAGCTCTTGGTTTCGGCATAAATATCTTTTTAAATAAAGGTCTCGGGTAGGTAATTGATTGCATGTTGGTTTATGTGTTTGAATCGAAACAAAGATTGGGTTTTAACATGTTTGTTAAAATCTGCTCTTATTATTCGAATATCAAAGATGGTTGATACCATATATTATATCGATGATGCATGTCTATTTTGTGGATCTTAACTGTCTCGGTTTGCATGTTAAGACTCAAAAATGAATCTGAGATCGTATTTTAATTGTTTCGAGTCACTGGAGTCTAGATTTGATGGGGGAATAGGTGTCGACGGGAATAGGATTAGATTTGGAGTTTGAGGAGCTAAAAGGTTGGATGTGTTGATATTGGTTTGGTCACATTTTTGGTCCACATGTTTTATAAACATATACTCTTTTTCTTAAACCAAAAATAGACAATCTCAAACTTATCATCTTTTCGCAACGATGCCATGGTCATGATTCCGCAACCATCAATCTTGAAATCTACAAGATTTCGCAACTTGAAATCATTTAGATTTCGCAACTTGAAATCATAGAAATTTCGCAACTTGAAATCTGAAATTTCGCAACTTGAATCTGAGATTTCTCAACTTTGAAATCTTAAAGATTTCGCAACTTAGCGAGGATCATGATTTCGCAACTTGACTGTCATGAATTCGCAATCCAGAAGACACAATCCCGTAATGCATGATCAGTAGATGTACTTTTCCGTTTTTTGTGGATCTTGGTTTTCGAAATCTGATTTTCTGGGCAGATCTGAAATTCATCTTCTTCTTCATTAAAAAACAAAGAAAAAATGTAGGACAGTATGATTCATTTTTAAGAAAAAATAGACCATACACAGATTTGACCAGAAATCGTAACTTAAACATGAAAACCAAATCTGAAAGCACTGACCAGAAAACCAATAAAAGACATTACTTATGAGACCAGCAAAAACGTGACAATATCAGATGTGACAGAAAGCTACGACTGAATGTTGAGATTGCTAACAGTATGGAAGTTTGGACAAGTGAAACAAAGAAACACCGTGACAAAAAAACATACGGACCAAAAGAAATGATAGAACGAGATAAAAAAAATTTAGACCACCAAATCAAAAACATGAACACGATCCAAGGATGGAACCGAGGCTCTGATACCAATTGTGGATTTGCTATAAGCTAATCCGGTGGTCTAACATGGTGATAGATGGTGGTGGTAGCCATTGTTGAAAAGAGAGAGAGAAGAGTGGTTGTGTGTGAGAAATGAAAAATGTATTAAACAATGAAATGACACAAGCAACACCCCTCCTTGGAAGCTAAGGAGGGGTATATATAGCCACACACACAACATAAACTATACAACGAACCTAGTCTAGTCTAAACGTGTGTGACTATGATAACTAATGGGAATTCTTAAATGTCGTCACATAAAGTGAGTTTCCAACATTCTCCTTTTTCCTTCATATACTTATGCTTGTCTAGTCTTCCTTTTTGTTCATTTACTTT
Source organism: Glebionis coronaria (assembly GCA_025667525.1). Taxonomy (NCBI): domain Eukaryota; kingdom Viridiplantae; phylum Streptophyta; class Magnoliopsida; order Asterales; family Asteraceae; genus Glebionis; species Glebionis coronaria. Next base: position 21,693 of record JANFOE010000598.1, on the reverse strand, counting down.
ATTTATGTTTTGGGCTTATGTTTGGGAACCGATGTTTGATTCCGGTTTTCCCTATGGTCATGCAATGTTTAGGCATTTATCCTTGTATGCTTTGATGACACGCCATAATTACGCGTGACATTCTATTTATCAAAATGGGGTGTTACAATTATGGTATCAGAGCCAAGGCTTCGACCTGTAGGCTCTAAAACTTGACCTGTGACTAGTGGGTAGTCACCAGGAGCTTCCTAAGCCAACGTTTGTTATTCTACGTATTGATGTTTCAGTGCATTGTTGTTTTAACCATGATGTTTTCAGCACCTTGAGGTTTTAACCTTGATGTTTTCATCGATATTGTTTTACTAATATGGATGGACAACCATCATTCATATTTCGTTATGTGTCATTGTTTCATGCATAATGTTCCTCGTAAACTGTGGTTATGTGGACTGAACCCCAGTAGTTCATAATTAGTCACATAATTTTTTTTCTGATAAGTTTTGACATATGAGTTTCATTTATTTATGTTTCATGTATCATTGTTGCAGGGATTATGACTAAGTAATGGTTGGTACATGACTGGCCCTATTTAGTCGCATGTGCTTTTATCGAAACTTTTAATTTTGGGACTGACCCATAGGCGTCCCCTCGCCATGTATTTTGTTTTGGGACCGACCCATAGGCGTCCCCTCGCACATATAAAAGGTTTTTATAAACTAACATTACGCATTCATGCACTGTTTTCATGCATAAAATTTTTCTCATGATTTATTGGCATAAATTGTTTTTTCATGTCCCCTCATAAGTTACTATGTTTTTATGTCAAGTATGTTTTCCTACTGTCATGGTTAACTTCGGTTTCATGCTGATTATGTTATACACTCCTTTATGATAGATCATTTTATGTTCCTCATGATAATTTTGTCTTCATGTTGATTACGTCTTACGCCTCTTTTGTTATTTATGCTTTCACGTAAGACATTGTTGGATTTCATTGAATTCTGCTTTCATGATAGTCATGGTTGGTTTTCATTGATCATGCTGTCAGGCAAACTATCGTTGAATTTTGTGTAACCACACTTTAGCGTTTCTCTATGCAACCAGAATGAGGTATATACTGGCATTGCCAGGTTATCATGATGGTTTTCCTAACCATTTAACCGATATACTTTCCTTAAATCATGATAAATGATCGACCCCATACCGATCATTTCATGTGCATTCCATGTGTACTCCACGTACCGTATTTCATGTGTATTACACGTACCTTTATCCATGTGTATTTCACTTGCAATACCTCACGAGTATTCGCTAGTCGATTCTGAATCACCTCAGGCGTATTTTCAATTGCTGATATTCTACAAGATTGCCGATGCCGCTCATAACTTGGAGATGTTACTAAAGGTTAATGTTGCTGGCGTTCGGAGACGCTACGAGATGCGGATGCTGTTCACGATCTGGAGATCCTAAAAGACGAAGACAAAGGCGTCAGAGGCTCAATTGGACGAGAAGATGCTTCACCATCAGACGATTTTCATCAATCATTGTCCCTAATTCTTAGTTACATGTCACACGTCATTCAGCTGTCATTTCAGCCATATGAGTGCAAACCGGTACCAGCTGGCCACTCAGCTGAATAGTTACATGAATCACGGTCATGAGAATGACCATCATGGAACTGACAAACAGGACGATAGTAATCACTACTATGACAGCAACTATCCTAGAAATCGCAACCGAGGCTCCGACCGCGGACGTGATCAGACATACAAATGATCAGTAGTCCAACCGATCCGCCAATTCTGGCAGAATAACCTAATATTGCAGTTCTATTGTTTTACGTCTCGAGACACATGTCAAGATATCAGTCAAGACGCATGTCTCACGTATACTTTCTGAAGGCACATGTCAAGACACCATTCAGGACATATGTCATGCTTATAGTTCCAAGACACGAGTCAAGACACATGACTCACGTCCAACTATGGAACATTTCTAAGAAATTTAGGGTACCCTCCAAGGGTATATCTATTTTTGTTGTGCCATGTATTAATCAGGCCACAAGAATTTCTATACCATTATCGGCGCATCAGTGAGAACTGTCACGTTGCCGATGTCACTTTCATTTCTTTCACCATGGTTCATATATTCATGACCATGAAGGACGCCTTTCGTATTCCCACGTATACGAAGGTTTTCCTTCAGCTTAATGATGAGATCCAAGCTGCTAACGCATTTCCTCGGACAGACACGAGATGAATTTTATCCTAATTATGTACTATGAACAGCACACCATGCTACGATTCATAATTGTGTATAGTAATGTTCAGGCTCCTGAATACATTCAGCTTGATTTTCCATCGGGAAAATCTGTACAAATTATCTATGCTTACAAGCATGTGCGTTGTTAGCCATGGTCGCTAAAATTTTCTAGCTGTCAGTAAGACACGACCACTTAAGTCTTTTACGCATAGCCAGTTGATTATTCCAAAATCTTCCCATACATTCCAGAAGAACTTACAAGGAGAAGTACGGTACCATGAGATTATGTGTCGACTACCGTCGGCTTAAACAAATCATCATTCATGACCGTTATTCTCCTCCACGTATTGACAACATGTCCGATCGACCTTATAGTGTTAATCACTTTTCCAAGATTGAACTCATGATCGTGCTGCCAACAGTGACGAGGGAAAGAGCAGGACATGTCCATGACTGCTATTCGTACACGACTCGGTCATGCTAGTTTATGATTTTGAATTAGTCTCATCAATGCTCCAACGGCATTATAAGAATGAGTTTCCATGAACTCATACCAAATTCATCAGTGTTTTCATTAAGGATAACCTAATTTCCTCTAAGCCTAGAGAAGAACAAGAAGACCATATCTGCACTATATTGCAAATTCTATGACAAGAGAAATTTTACCCTGGAAATTTTTTTCCAATATCAATTGTGTTTGATTTCAGTGACACGCTGAATCACATGGCTTTCTACGGTTAATCTTACCATGACTCAGCTTATACGTAAAGGAGAGAACCCTACACTGCATTAGGTGTTCTAGAAAATCCTACGCTAGGAGAAATCGGGATTCAGAAACTCAGAGTTTCGCAAACTCCTATGTATCAAGTCCTATGAAGCAAGATACAGTTACGTTCATATCTAAGTACCTGACATACCAACAGGTTAAGATAGGACACCAACAGACTGGGATGTTTTCATCATCTGAAATGGTAAATTGAAATGGGACAAGATCTCCACGGATTTTGGTTACCAGATTAACGCAAACTCAGAAGAAGCATGATTCTATCTGGGTTATTGCAAACAGTTTGATCAAGTCTGCAGAATCCTTACATCCGCAAGGATTGTAGAACCAACAGATTGATCAAACATGTTCCAGCCAAGGCTCATCCGACCACTTGGCAATCCCTCAGTTATCGGGTCAGACAAAGATTCGCAATTGTACTCCTAACTTACTTCGCGTCTTCATTCTGATTCCACGACTTGCTTTCGCGCTCGCGTTCATGACACTAGTCACGTTCATGATCGTATCTGGGCTTACGATTTTACGTTCATTTCGTTTTGGGAAGTTTTGCAAGAACTTGAGAGACCAGACCCAAGTTTAGTATAACTCTCCATCATCAGATAGACGTTTCACGTCATATTCCACGTCTCACCTTGTAGCGTTTGGCGTTACCGCCATTATATTCTATGATCACGATATGTTTCACATGTCATGTTCATTCCACGTTCCTCATATCACGATCAAGATATGTTACACGTATCATGGATCACGATATGTTTACTCATACTACACTTGCCATATCTCCACGTAGCACGTTCAAAATTTTTCACGTATCACGTTCAAAAATTTTCACGTACTACGTTTCTTTATGTCTCGCGCATCGTTCTAATTATCAGTTAAGTCAGATTGTCTTGCATCGTAGCGTTTCAGTTACCCTAGCACGTTAACTCTTATTTTCCTCGATCAAATTTAGGGGATCTACCTTCCGTTGATAACCAAGAATTTCTTCCTATTCCAAGTCAAGGTCAGGAGGACCAAGATTTATCATTAGTGTCAAGATCTTCTGAAGGAACCGTTCCAAGAGGGAGGCCACTTGGAAACGGACAAGTTCATCCGGACTTTTATCCGTTTTCTCTCATCAATTAGATATGTACTTTCAGTCACGTCACGTTCCATGTCCTTTCAAGACATGTCACGTTCCACGTTCCTTCTACCATGTCACCTGTACGTTCATTAATCTTACATACCCTCTCAGTTTGATTCGGGTATGTTTCTCTTTCAGTTACGTTATCTATAATTCGGGGACGAATTATTCTTTTAGGGGAGAAGAGTTGTAAAACCCGCATGCTTTTACCATGAATAGTACCCTTAAGATCGTACGTACTAGATCAAAACTTTCCTTTTATAGTACGATTACGTTTACGTGTTAGGATTTTACGTATTACGTACGTGTTAGAACACGATAAGTATTTATTACGCACGAACACGCAATAATTATTTAAACAATAATTAATCACGAACATGCGATCATGAAATCATGAACGTAATTAAATCACGAGCTAATATTAATTACATATATATATTTATTACGAACACGAATAAATATATTAAGTCACGATCGATAACTAATTAAAACACGTAAATTACGAACACGAGAACACACGAGAACACGCTATAATATTTAGACATAGGAAATGTATGGGTTACCCCATGTGGGGGCCATACCACGAAATTAGGGAGGGAAGATGGGCTTAGCCCATCAATTTTTACTAAAGAAGGGTAAAAGGAAAAGACACTACTCATTTTCACTTACAGAGGATTTTCACAAAAACCTAAAAAGTTCTCCTCCTCCTTCTATTTCTCTTTTTGGCCGCCACCTTCAAACACACCAAAGGAGGTGTTTGTTGATCTTTGATCTTGGATTTATTGCTAGTGTTCGTGTTTGTTCATCATTGTTTAGATCCACGCATTCGGTAATTCTTGTAACCCTTTTCTTTTGATTTAATCTTTTAAATAATTAAGAACATGATATGTTTTTCTTAAAAACCTAATTAAATCTTAGATCTAACATGGAATCGGTTTTGGAATAAATCAAAAGGGATGTTTTAGGGGTGTTGTTCTTGGCCGCCGCCTAAACCGAACCCGAGAGGGTCTTGGTTTGGCTACATGACCACCACCGAGACCATATGGTCCCGGTTGGTTGGTGTGGGTCCCACGGCAGCAGCAAGACAAGGGGAACCCCAAAGTGGTTCGGGGTATGGTGTCGGTTTCATGTCCGGTTTATGGTTCTTAGTAAAGATCCGGTTCACGGTGTATGTTAAGATTATTATTTTTTTTTATAATCATATGTTAATATTAAATTAATAAACATGACATGATTAATTTAATAACATGACTTAGGTTATAATAATTATTAAAATCATGAAATTATTAACCTAAGTATTTTATATTTTTAGACTTATAATTAATTAATTATTTAAAACCATGGTTTTAATTAATTAATTAACATGACTTAGGTTATATTATTAATAAATAATAATAATACATGTTTTAACCTAAGTATTTAACTTTATTTAATTAAAAACATGATATACTTTAATTAAATATTTTAACCTATAGTTTATTTTTAATTACATGAAATAATTAATAAACTATACATTATATCATATGACTTAGAAAATAATCATGAAAACACTTAGGCTTATATACTTAGCTTATTTAACCAGCTTATATCTAATTATGGAAACTTTCTATTTTTAGGAACTTATTTAAATAAGGCAGCTAATCTATTTATGGAAACTTTCTATTTTTAAAAATTTATTTATTTCAGACAGCTAATCTATTTATGGAAACTTATTTAATTAAGGCAGCTGATCTATTTATGGAAACTTTCTATTTCTAGAAACTTATCTATTTTAAGCAGTAATTCTATTTTTGGAAACTTTCTATTTTTGGAAACTTTCTATTTTTGGAAACTTTCTACTTTTGGAAACTTTTTATTTTTGGAAACTATCTATTTTAGGAAACCTGCTATTTTTGGAAAGTTACTTATTATTACACAGTAAGTATAGTAATACATGAAATACCAGAAATACTTAATCAGATTAAACAGAATATAAGATAAACACAGTTTAAGGCTTTAATCAGTGAAAATAAGCTAAGACATGATATAAAACTAGTTACGTATTTAGTAGTCAGATACTTATTCACGTATGTATTCATGTAGCATTAGTGATACGGAAGTAGGATTCCTCTTAGTTCGTCTTCTTTGTTCACTGGACATAAGGTACGGATTCCCGTCCTTTCAGTATGGACATTCTTTCCTTATTAGGATTCCCCGTATGCAGCCAAATGTTTTCCCGTAGTATAAGTTATATCTTTGAATTGCTTATGTTTAATTTAGAATACCTATAGCCATATACATGCATGACCAGTTTCACCTAGTTATGGAGGTACCATAATCATAACATTAGAGGCACTGATGTTATGACTTCACCACGACAGAGTGATTGCTCGTGGCGTCCCTTCAGCTTTTGGCCATTTATATTATATTTATTATGTGGGGCGTATGGGTGCATCCTAGTTACATGTTTTAGTCAGGATTTCATGGTGAATGTGGTGTGTGCCTTGCATCCTTCACAAGGAGCTGATCCCTCCTACCCAGAATCAGTATATTAAATTAGAGGCAGCCCCTCTAATTTGCGTGATGAGGTCACCCCTCCAAGTATTCATGCACAGTGGATTTTCATGACCTATATTGGCTAATGGTAAAATATGTTAAACAGTTTTCATAAGATAAACATAGCTTTTCAAACTATAAAACCAGTTTTATGAACATGTTCCAGGTTTTCCAGGACTTATACATTTCCGCTGCTATTAAGTCTTTAATATGTTTAGTCATTTATGCTATGTCTATATCCGTGCACTGAGTGTTTTGCTCAGCCGTTACTTTCCTTTCCATGTCCCAAAACGGCAGGTACTCAAGGACTGACTCGGGCATTTGGAGGACATGCATAGGATGGAAGCTGCCATAGACTTCTTCTCCTTTTTCCTTCATATACTTATGCTTGTCTAGTCTTCCTTTTTGTTCATTTACTTTATTTATGTTTTGGGCTTATGTTTGGGAACTGATGTTTGATTCCGGTTTTCCCTATGGTCATGTAATGTTTAGGCATTTATCCTTGTATGCTTTGATGACACGCCATAATTACGCGTGACATTCCATTTATCAAAATGGGGTGTTACACTATGGCTGCTATACGAGATCTTGATTATCCCTTCTTGGCTGAGCTTGAGGCTACAAAAGATGCGTCTAATAAGGAGATCATGGAGAAGCTAAGCCTTGGTGCCTACTCGCAGGACGAGGGACACTCCCGGACTCACTTCACTCCCTCCCCCAGCCAACTCACTCTTCCCGTCTATGAAGACGTCACCAGGATCGTAGTTGCTGAACAACTATTAAGTGAAGTGCTGGAGGTGAATGCAGCTCGGGCTTTGGACAGAAAAGAGCATGATGATGTATTGCCTCGATTAGCTGAAGATCAGCGGGAGATAGGTAAGTTCCTCCCTCCCACGTAGGGCGTTCCCTTATTTGATGCAATTTCTGAATAATTTGGTTTGTAACAAAACATTTGTCCGTGGATGTCCACGGCACTTTATCTTTTGTAACATTATTTTAACATTTAGAATAGTATTTATGAGTCCGTGGTAGTCACGAAAATTTTGATAGTTGGAAACTTTCTTATATTCCTTTAGATATTTAATACATGTGCTGCATGACGTGTCATGTCTTACCTAGAATAAAACCAAGTCTATGCTTTACTAGACGTGCGGCGTGCGTCTTTACCATGCAAAGCACTATGTAAGTGTGGCATATGGAAACTTATTACAATGTCTAGTAAATAAGGTGTCTAGTGAGGATACGTGATCCGCGTCACTGAGGTTGCATCCCTCTTATATGACAAGTTGAATTATTAGGTTCACTTAATCCTCTTACCCCGCCTGGAGGCGAATAGTACATGTACGGTTTTGAATGAATGCATATGAATAAGAGATAGCACATAACAGAAATAATAACTAAATCTATAAGACAATAATTTGCACAAGAACGAGCCGTGGAGCTAGCTAGGCACCACCAAATTTTATTAGAACGTTTACGATTTTTGTTTTTTGACAAGAATGGAAAATCCTAAAACAAATAGAACCTAGAAAGCAACAAAACAAAAGAGAATACATGGATCTTCATGGAAGCCAACTATGTAGCAAAGTGTCCATGCAGAAGCCGTAGCCTTTCAAAGATAGCATTTTTTAAGATTGCAGATGTTCCATGTGCGTTCCAGGTCATGGCCATCCATGTCACGCAACTTGTACGTGCCCCGTCCTAAGGCTTCCGTAACCTCATACGGCCCTTCCCACTTGGGGCCCAGCTTTCTTGTATTCTCCGCGCGACTTGCCTCATTTGCACGATAAACAAAATTCCCCGGTCGAAAGGAAATACCTTTAACCTTGGCATTGTAATAAGCCTTCATCCGTGCCTTGGACTTGGCCTCATTGATGGCCGCTATTTCTCTTTTCTCCTCCAGAAAATCCAGATTAATCCGGAGTTGCTCATCGTTCGTGACGACATTAACCTCCGCTGTGCGGATGGTTGGCATCCCAATTTCTGCTGGTATAACAGCCTCGGTCCCGTAGGCCAGCGCGAATAGAGTGTCCCCATTGGCTGTTTTGATCATAGTCCTATGCGCCCATAGAACATGCAGCAACTCGTCTACCCATTTGGCACTTCGCTCGTCTAAGCGTGTCGTGATGCCTTCGCCTAAGCTTCTGTTTACCCGCTCCACAAGACCATTAGTCTGTGGGTGCTTAACGGATGTGAAGCGCCTCGTGATGTTCAATGTCGCGCACCAATCCTTGAATGGATTGTCCACAAACTTTTTCCCGTTATCCGAGATGATTTCTCCTGGTAAGCCAAAGCGGCACACAATATTTTCCCAAACAAACTTTTTAACTTGCTTGCCTGTAATGGATTTGACCGCTTTAGCCTCTATCCAGCGTGTAAAGTAGTCCATTGCCATAATCAAGAACTTAACACCCCCTGCAGCAACCGGAAAAGGCCCTGCAATGTCAATCCCCCATTTATAGAATGGCCATGGGGATGTGATGGGTGTCAGTTCTTGCTGCGGATGTCGTGGTACCGGCATGTGCACTTGGCAATCACTACACTTGCGAATCATGTCACGTGCATCCCTATGCATAGTAGGCCAATAATATCCTGTACGTAAAGCTCGTGCTACTACGGATCGGGGTCCTGCATGCATGCCGCGTGACCCTTCATGTATCTCACTGATTACATAGGCAGCCTGTCGCGGCCCAACACACCGCAACCACGGCTGTAAGAAGGACCGCTTGTACAAAATACCTTCTCGAAGCTCGAAGTGCTGCGACTTCCTTTTGATACGCCGTGCCGCCTTTTCATCATCCGGAAGGGTTTCATCCGTTAAATAGCTGATGATCGAGGTCATCCATGTAGGGCCATCTTCCTCAACTATAGCTGCGATTTCCCCTTCTGTTATAGACTTTTCCTTTAGTATTTCTACCAAGACTTGCTTGGATAAGTGGGCGAAACTTGTAGACGCAATTTTGCTGAGAGCATCCGCCTTCTTGTTTTCCCCTCTTGGTACCTGATTGATAGAAAACTTGCTGAAAGTAGCTATGAGTGACTTGACTTTCTCCAAGTATCGAACCATGTTATCCTCTTTGGATATGTAACCTCCTAGAATGTGGTTCGCGACAAGCCGTGAGTCCACGTAAGCCTCGAGGTTGCGGACTCCCATTCTAGCGATGATTTTTAAACCCGCAATCAATGCTTCATATTCTGCTTCATTATTAGTGGCTGTGAATTCAAAACACAGGGCGTAGGTAAACTCCATTCCTTCCGGACTCGAAAGGATGAGGCCAACTCCTGACCCGTCTGTACACGAGGATCCGTCAGTAAATAAGACCCATGGTTCTACTGGAGTTTCCTCTCGTTGTACGACCGGTCCGTCCTCATCTGGCTTCTCTATTAAGAAATCTGCCAAGATTTGGTCTTTGACCGTTGTCCTTGGTCTATAGGAGATGTTATGCTCTCCTAACAAAATGCTCCACTTCTGTAGCCTACCGTCCACGTCTAGTTTGGAGATGATTTGCTTTATTGGTTGATCAGTAATAACCACAATTGGGTGCGCCTGAAAGTACCGGCGTAACCGCTTTGTGGCGAATACTAATGCTAAAACCAACTTCTCCATAGAGGAATAATTCAACTCCGGCCCTTGTAGTGTTCTACTTATGAAGTAGACCAGAGTATGGATTGTATCCCTATCCTTCATGAGTACTGCACTTATTGCTCCGTGTGTAGCCGACAGATACATAATGAGCTCTTCCTTAGGTCGGGGAGCCACTAGCATGGGAAGAGCTGTGAGGTGTTGTTTAAGCTGACTAAAAGCTTCCTCGGCTTCCTTTGTCTAACCGAAATCTCCCTTCTTGATGCACTTCTTGAGTGTTTTGAATAGAGGTAGTGATTTTTCCGCGGACTTTGACAAGAACCTGTTTAGCCCGGCCAGCTTTCCATTCAATGATTGTACCTCTTTTCGCGTCTGAGGAGATGGTAACTGTATCACCGCGTCTGTCTTTTCCGGGCAAGGCTTGATTCCGTTTGGATCGATCATGTATCCAAGGAACATCCTTTCAGTCGCCCCAAACGTGCATTTTTTGGATTCAGTTTCATATTGATTCTCCTCAATGTGTCGAATGTCTCTTAGACGTCACGGAGAAGTGCCTCCTCCGTATGACTTTTGATAACTAGATCGTCAACGTATACCTAAAGGTTTCGGCCTATCTGTGACTCGAAGGCTTTATCAACAAGTCGCTGATATGTTGCCCCGGCGTTCTTTAGTCCGAATGGCATTTTTATGTAACAGTACACGCCCTGACTAGTATGAAACGCCGTCTTCTCCTCATCTTCTTCCGCCATCTAGATCTGGTGGTACCCTTTGTACGCATCTAAGAAGCAATTGAAAGGATACCCACATAAGGATTCCACCTTCCAGTCAATCTCTGGTAACGGATAGCAGTCCTGCGGACAAGCTTTGTTCAGATCATGGTAGTATACCTCGCGCATAACTCATGCGTCTACTAATTTCCGTACTTCATCCAATATTACTTGGCTGCGTTCTGGTGCTTGACCACGCTTCTTTTGCTTAACAAGAGGATACCCCTGGCGGATTTGAAGTTTATGTTCTACTATCGCACGCGGCACGCCTGTAATATACTTGGGCTCCCATGCGAATACATCCAGGTTTGCTTTTAGGAGAGAGCACATGGCCCTCTTGCCACAATCCGAGAGCGTTCCCCCTGTGGACACCTCTTGTTCTGGATAATCGAGATGGATTGCCACCTTCCGATTGGGGGGTGGTGATCCTTTCTTAACGGGAATAGGTAGGGATAGTGTTGCCACGGTGTGGCATTCGGACGCTAGTATGATTGAGTTGTAGATGGTGACAATTCCCCCTTCCACAGGGAATTTAATCATTCCATGAGCCGTGGAGGGTACTACCCGTATGGCTAAGATGCATGGTCTTCCTATGATCCCATTGTATGGAGAGTGTGAACGTATCACCATGAAGTTCATCCACGTCGTGGTGGAATGCTCTTCATTCCCAATGGTCACTAGCAGACGCAGCTGTCCTATTGGCGAGATGGTATCTCCACTAAAGCCGATGAGCGGCGACGTGGCCGGTACCAACTGGCTCTTTATTTCTGGTCGCAGCTGTACGAAACAGTGTTCGTATAGCACCTCCGCCGATGACCCTCCGTCCACATACATACGGCGAACATTGTATGTCCCAATGCTTACCTCAATCGTGAGAGGTGCATCGGCTACGTTACTTGCCGTAATGGGAGGGAATGAGATTTCTCTACCGCGTGAAAATTTTTGACTAACTTTCTGCTTTGTGCGGTGCTGCCAGGACTGGATCATGTATATAGTCGACGGTTTATCCTTTTGAGGATCCTTCTTATCGTGCTTTTTGTTATCCTTTCCGTCCTTCCAATCCTTGACCAAGTGTTTGAGTTTGACTGACTTGATCAGTGACTCAATGTGCTTCTTGAGCAGGATGCATTCCTCCGTGTCGTGGCCCTTGTCGTTGTGGAATTCGCAAAAGCGATTTCCTTGACGTCGGTCCATCGGAGTCGTCATCGGGGGAGGTCTTGGGAAGTTCGCCCCTTCTGTCAATAAGATGTCCCGGTAAGTCATCTTTAAGGGGGTGAACTTGTCCTCCGACCGCCATCCTTTGTTTAGGCTCTTGTAGACCGAGCCCTTCCACTGCCTTGGTTGTTTTGACCACCCGGCTGTCTCCTGGACTGGTCGTTCGATCGATAGTTGTTTCCCTTTGTAGGATAGGTCGCGGCTACCGCGGTTTCTCCTTCTTTAAAGTTCCTGACCCTTTCCATGAGGTCGTCATACCTCTCCGGTCGCTTGTCATTGAGGCGCCTAATTAATTCCCTGTCTGTTATGGCATGCATGTAATCGGAAATTCTTAGGAGTTCCGGCATTGTCTTTGTGCGCGTGCACTCGTCATTAAAGCGTTCTGTGAAGGCCTCCATAGATTCTCCAGGCCGTTGCTTGACGGTTGCTAATGAGACCGGATCCGTATTATACTTCTTTCGCTGAGTATAATTATTTTTTAACGCAGTGCGTAGCTCGGTGAAGCGATCAATGCTTCGAGGAGGGAGTCCCTCAAACCAATCACGAGCATTGCCAATCAGGGTCGAATTGCACATCTGGCACCATATAGGCATGGGCCATTGTTCGATTTTTGCTTGTGTGTCAAATATCTTAAGGTGATCATCTGGATCACCAGACCCATCATAAGTTTTGACGCACGCTGGCATGCGTCGCTTCTTATCCTCGGAGTAGTTCTGTATGCGGAGGGTAAAAGGATCTTCCCTGGGATCACACCAAGGACGGGTGAGATTAGGGTCACACCATGGGCGGGAGAGATCTTCCTCTTCCGCCTCACGGTAGTAGGGGCCACTGTAGTACCCCTCATCGTCTGATTGCAGTGGAGGAGTGCGCCTAGGTCGACGACGCTTGGGTGGATGGTCATCCGAATCTTCTCCTGAGGGACCGAGGGATGGGGGCGGTGCCTCACTCCTAGGCTGAGGATCGCTCTTGCGAGAAGTGCTAGGAGCTTTCTTCCCGGTATTCACCCTATCCCACACGCTTGTGCGGTGATTAGTTCTGGTTAACTCCAAGTCCGGCCGTTCGGCTGAATCGTTGGATCTATCTCCTTCTTCACGAGGCTGCAGTAGTTCCTGCATAACACGATCCCCTATGCGTTCGAACACATTACGAGGTTGAGGGGTTTCCTCAAAGAGGTTTCGTTCCTGGGGTCGTGCCCTCTTCTTCTTTTGAGTCTGAGGAGAGGTACCGGACACGGTTCTGCCAAAGTTGAGCCTAGATTGGATGTTCCTCCCTAGGTTTAACCTTGACGCGATACCTGGGACGATCCTCTCAAAGTTCTGCGTGAGAACACGAGCGAGGTCTTCCTCACTAAGTGGTTCGACTTCCACTTCTTTTTCAGTTGACAGCCTACGCGGCTCCTTGTTAGGGGCCTTAGGCGCACTACGTGGATCAGGGTTGTCCATGGTTGAGGTTGGTGGTGGGATATTAGAGAACGTACCTATCCCACCCATGGACTGGAAAACATTACGGTTACTCGGTCCACCTGTTTGGTTGCTAGGGGACTGAGTAGGGATGAGTATCTTGTCCCCTGTGGACTTCTGATTCGCAGGATTCGTGTTCCTGGGATTTCCTTACGGATGTCCTTTCGTCATTGAGAGAGATCGAGATGAGATTTGCTCAAGCTTAGTGTATTGGTCCCACGGATGGTGCCAACTTGTTGATACAAAAGTTGGATGATCCTTGCTAGACCCGAATTAGGCTTATTTCAGGTTGGCTGGGTTCCGGCTCCTGCACCAAGTGAAATATCTTTGTTGGGATCCTGCACATTAAAACAACACGCGTTAGGCTTACCGTGGGAATGTATCCTACGATTAGACTCCAGCGTGAGAGTAAGTAATCGGTTAGGGTTTAAGAATCGGATGGAGTTGAGAGAATATAGAATGTAATCCCTTTGTGGAACCCTTGGGGGTTCCTTATATAGGCGGTGAAACCCTAATGGGTTGTCACCGATGCTTCGGCCCCAAGCAAAGGATAAGTGCCATAATTAGTTTGATTGTTATCTTTTAGTTATGGTTAGTGTATATCCTTCACTTTGGGGTAAATCCAAATCACAATAATATTATGATTTTGTCTAACCCTGTATCTGCCGTGACGGGCCGTGGGCCGCACACATGTATGTCGTTGTTGTTCATTCGAAGTCCATAAGCTTTAAATGATATTAAACCAACCCATTAGTAACAGGCCGGATGCGGGTAGTACCCGTGGGCCGGGTTTAATACCCGGTTGGGGACTATACGTCATCAATTACTGGTTTGTGCATTGTTTAGCTTAATAGCTTATGTTTCGTAATATAATAGCAATACCTTATACTTCCAACTTAAAGCTTACCTCTTTGCTTATGAAAAAGGCTAATTGCAGCTTCTGTCTGTAAATTACAAGTTGTTACTGATCTAACACCATTTTTAATTATATACATATACATTTACAACTCATATTTATCATGAATTAAAACCCACAATAGACACTAAACTCAACAGTAGAACCTCATGAGGATATCACACCTTTCAATTAACTTCCAAAGAAGATACTTTAAATATTAAAAGCCGAAGGGTGTCTTTGTAGCACAAAGCATGTGGATTAATAAAAAGTGTAAATTAGATATATAGAGATAACGTTAGATCTTAATGTTCCCCAACATTTTGTTTACCACTTCATATCTAAAAATTATTGGTCAGTGTGTTTGGTAAACAAAATGACTCTGAGTGATTTATTTTGTGTTGCGATAAGATGCCAAGTTGGCATTGTCATAAATCAGCCTTACTATAATACCATGGTATGCCTCTCACTTAGTACAAATGCTACATAAACATGTAATACTAGCATATAAACATCTAGGATGGTATTCGTGTAATGCGACGGTGAATATCGTGATGATTTTTTAGGTGACAAATATTACTTCTTTAAATTTGTATTCAAAAATTGAAATTATAAAAAAACTAAACCAAAATAAAATAAACATTCAAAAAGTGAGAAAAAAATAAAAACCAGTTGACATATATATCAAAATGGATATTGAATTAAAAAGCATAAAAATTTAAAAAATATGTAGAAATTATATTATGAAAAAAATAATTAAATAAAAAGATATTTCAATTTTAAAGATAAAGATGACTTTTCAATATGTTGTTATAAAAAGTTGTTACAAAAAGAGATAAATTGTCATTTACAAAATGTGCGACGTTAAACGATCATGAATACCTTAACTCCTTAACGATCTAAGAATATGCATTATATTGACCAACATTATTTTTTCTTACCTACTTACTTATATTTAGGTAGTTCTCTCTATATTTTTTTGTCAAAGTAATTATCTTTCAACTAAGAGACACCAATCATATAAATGTATTTGAATTTGAATAAGATGAAACAAGATTATGATATTATTCAAGTTGTATCAAGTCGTTGTGTAGTTTTCACGTGTTTTATCAAGGCTATATGCGCGTAATTTTCTATAACATTTAATGGGGGCATTATTCGAACATCTCGCACAGGGCATCAAAAGGCTCAAGATCGGCCCTAAACCCACACGTTGGATGGTTTATGTTACTAAAAAAGTCAAAAGTTAATAACTTTATAAAAATCAAAATTTAATAGCTCACAAAAAACAAGAGTGTACAACCAACGTTTCACACGGGACAAAACATGTATGTTGAGTCGGACAAGGCCTAAATATATTAAATATTGGTTTTCTTTTGTTTTTTCAACAAAAACAGGTCAAACTGACAACAGACATAACAGATACACAAACGTACCTTTAGAAAAGATTTACAAAACGATCTCGCCTGTTGGGCGGGTTACGACGCTAGTATATATATATACATACATACATACATATATATATATATATATATATATATATATATATATATATATATATATATATATATATATATATATATATATATATATATATATATATATATATATATATATATATATATATATATATATATATACATACATACATACTAGGTCTCTACATGTCTGATGGACGGTTTTCTTAATTACTGATTCAAATCACTAAATTAGATTTATGATTTAATATACACTTATCATACCAAGATGCACAGACTGAACACGGGTAATATCAAAGCATTCAACTTTGTGAGAGATAATATTAAATGAGTTTAAAAAAAATAATACAATGTTTTAGTTACGTCTTTAAGATGTATATACAGTCGGAGTTTATATTATTTCAATAAAAAAGACATGCGTTACTAAGTAATTATGTGATAGATTTAAGTTACGCCAAATAAAAGCACTCAACATCTAATTTGATAAACACTAATTAATACTAAACATGGAAAGATGACAATCACATACAATTGTGGTGTTTTGAAGCTCCATATCTGACTGAAAATTGGGCTTCATCCACGACAATAATCCTACGTTGAGGAAGAAGGCATGGAATGATTCAAAGTCATCAAATTCAAACGTAGGTTGTTAAGAAGGACTGGAAAAGAAGACTAAATTCAATCAACAATTAAAATGTTGTTAGCATACATTATGTTAAAGTTAATTTACACCAATATTACCACCAGAGTTAAAAGCTTATAACACACACTTTAATTGGTTGTGCCTTATGTTGGCAATTGGCATCATGAAAATTTGCAAAAAACAAATTAAGTGTGTTTGGGATCGAATTTTTAGTTATTTTATTGACCAATTGCAATACCACAAAATCATTTTACGATTGAGGCGACATGTGTATTCTTTTCATATAGAAGTTGCTTGAGGTTTAAGATTAAACCAATGGATTCAAGCAAGAAGAGACTGAAAATTACACTTGAAATTAGAAGCACTGTTGAATAAAAATACAGATGAATAGATCAATTTGGAATTATGTCGCATCTCAATTTGGTCATTAACATTAATAAACTTAGATGGATCAATCTGAAACACAAATGTAAAATTAGACGCTAATAGCAAGATGGGTTTTAACTTTGTGTTCTTTAGTAGAATCTTCGATCCAAATCATGCTTTCTTCGGTTCACAATCCACTCGATCTAGTAGGAGATCTTCTGGCAATTAATGCCTGAACAAATATTTCACTTACATATTTCTAAACAATAATGACTCTAAAAACTCCTCGTCCTATTTGAGTATATAGCCCTCCCTTTGAACTGGCTCCTGCGTAATATTTAGTAGCTAGTAATAACTTCACTATTAGTGCCTACAATTTGACACATCATACAGAACAGGTGCATAGTTATTACTACGTATATAAGCTTAACACCTCCTTGTTCATGAAATTTAAGTTTTTATATAATCTACTGAAGAAATTTGTTTCTTAGCACTTTTTAGGGTAGTGAAATGATTATGAAAAGTAAAAGCTTTCAGGTTACCTTCTTATACGGAAAGTATCATTTACTAATTATTAGTTTTATCAAAAATCTCCTAACTAAATACAAATAATGTTGTAAAGTGTAACATGTATATAAAAGTGAATGTGAGCAGCATTTTGTATGTGGTCACAAGTGATGGTCAAAGCATACAATGATCTAAAGCACTTCCTAAATTAGAAGATGGATGAATATATGGTGTCATACTTTTTGCATGTAAACGATCATTCCAAACTCAAATAATCATCATGTTTCTGCATTCTTGCCATATTCTTAACTAATAATCATGGAAAAGATGAATATGAAGCATACAATAAAAAAAGAAGATGAGAAGCTTTTGCTTATATACATCTTACCAGAGCACAATGTTGTATTTAATGCACGCCACACATGAAAATGCTATGCTGGTTCATTTTCTCTACATCCAAAAGTGCTCTACTTGTTCATTTCCTCTTTCTGTCATAAAGCTACATTATGAACCTGATTTTCAAGAACAAAAAGAAAAGCACTATAATCATTTCAAGCACAAAAAGAAAAGCACTATAATCATTTCAAGCACAAAAGGTTATTAACACATGTTTCAGTTTGTTTCTCGTCACAAACTCAATGACACGGGCGCATATGATCTGAATGTTCTAGGATGTGAAATTCTCATCTGAAGGATGACCAATGTCACTCGCTTTATGATTCTCGTAAGAGAGCCAGTTATTCCAGGCACAAATAGACCCTTCAAAATGAGTAATATTCTCGAGCACGTTGCATATAAAAAGAGTGGGTAACCTTGCACCCTGATTTATTTCATTTCCTCCTAGGTAGGACGGAACCTAATAAGGTTATCCACCTGCTCAACATTTATTGTTTAGTCATCGGAGCTATGATTTCGGATTATATAACTATATCTAAAAGCATAATATTTCTAGTTTAATTTAGAACTCATGAGCTTATACATGGGGCATTTAGATCAGCTTACTTAACCTGCTTATGTGCTTATTTGAGTTTATTTAAGGCGAAAGCTCACTATTTGTCACCCGATATGTATTTTTGTGGCATTTTTGTATATTACATAAAAAAAGATTTTACTCGAGATGGAAAGCAAAACAATCCATGTGAAAGTTTAACCTCAGATCTCTATGTTGAAAAATCTAATCAAAGTGGTTGAACTTTTAACTATCTTTGTTTCATAAAGTGGGATTCATCACATTAACTTTTTTTCAAAATAAAACTTGAAAAGTGACCCACTGCTAGCCCGTTCAATCAATCCCTTTAGTAACACACTAAAAATAGTTTACCTTAATGTTATAATCGTTTATCTCAATTAGTGGCTACAAAAGCTGTAAATCCCATTTATCTACAACTAAGTACATGTGCATGTAACATAGAAGCTATGATTTCGGCTTATATAGCTATATCTAAAAGCATAATATTTTCTAGTTTAATTTAGAACTCATGAGCTTATACATGGGGCATTTGGATCAGCTTACTCAACCTGCTTATGTGCTTATTTGAGTTTAGTTAAGGCGAAAGCTCACTCTTTATCACCCGATATGTATTTTATGGCATTTTTGTATATTACATAAAAAACATTTTACTCGAGATGGAAACCAAAACAATCCATGTGAAAGTTGAACCTCAGATCTCTATGCTGAAAAATCTAAGCAAAGTGGTTGAACTTTTAACTATCTTTGTTTCATTAAGTGGGATTCATCACATTAACTTTTTTCAAAATAAAACTTGAAAAGCGACCCGATGCTAGCCCGTTCAAACAATCCCTTTAGTAACACATTAAAAATAGTTTACCTTAATGTTATAATCGTTTATCTCAATTAGTGGCTACAAAAGCTGTAAATCCCATTTATCTACAACTAAGTACATGTGCATGTAACATAGAAGCTATGATTTCGGCTTATATAGCTATATCTAAAAGCATAATATTTTCTAATTTAATTTAGAACTCATGAGCTTATACATGGGGCATTTGGATCAGCTTACTCAACCTGCTTATGTGCTTATTTCAGTTTAGTTAAGGCGAAAGCTCACTCTTTGTCACCCGATATGTATTTTTATGGCATTTTTGTATATTACATAAAAAAACGTTTTACTCGAGATGGAAACCAAAATAATCCATGTGAAAGTTGAACCTCAGATCTCTATGTTGAAAAATCTAAGCAAAGTGGTTGAACTTTTAACTATCTTTGTTTCATAAAGTGGGATTCATCACATTAACTTTTTTCAAAATAAAACTTGAAAAGTGACCCGCTGCTAGCCCGTTCAATCAATCCCTTTAGTAACACAGTAAAAAGAGTTTACCTTAATGTTATAATCGTTTATCTCAATTAGTGGCTACAAAAGCTGTAAATCCCATTTATCTACAACTAAGTACATGTGCATGTAACATAGAAGCACCCATCTCATATTTTGGTAAATAAAAGTTATTAGTACTCTTTTAAATCAAATAAAAAGCGCTTCAAAAGTATAACAATGTCTTATAACTTTAAATAGGGAAAACATGAACTTTTACCTCAATGTTTATGCTTACGGATTTCCTATTTTTTTAACTTTCTATCGCAACACTTCTTTGCACAGCAAATACAAAAAACAAAAATGTTGCCCCCTAATAACAAAACTAAATATCAAAATCACTATCAAATAAATCAAGCATGTGAGACATCATGTTCATACCCGCACATCCTTTTATAGACTGAGATGAATGGCTACGTCGGGCCTTTAATCCACATACTTTAATCCACATTCTTCTTTTAAGCGGATGAAAAACTACCTGCAATCATCAACATGAGTATTAGACTTAGTCAAAAAGAGTTGGCAATTTTATTGACATACTTTTAACAAAAGAAATACGAAACTATATTAATGAATTCATACAAAAATCAGAAAAATCTAAAATAAGTTAGACATATAATCAGACACTTGATATGTAGACAATACAAAAAATTGCCGAAATAGATAAACCATACAAAATATAGCATTATCTAAAGAATCAAACATAAGAAGTCACAACAATGTAAAGCATAAAACTTACCCAAACAATCCTATAGTCGCTATCTAAATATCAATTAGGGTTGATTCTGCATAAGAAGACGATTTGTTTCTGGAAGTCTTAGGATATAATAGATTGATTGAAAGCAGTTAATAAGCTACAGGATTTTTAGATGGAAATGGAATATAGGAGTTAATAAGCAGTTATACTGAATTCAAAGAGGAGAGGCATGGCAGTTTAAGCATCGACAGTTATTTCTTGCTAGAATGTAGGCGGTCTCCTTTTGTTTAAGGTTTAATTTTGCTTCACATTGCACACCAAAATTACCTCCTTGAATGCCACGTTAGATTTTTGATAAATGTCTGTGTTTAGAATTGTGACAGGTGTAGCACAATTATCTTGATTTAATTATAGGATATATATATATATATATATTATATACATATATATATATATATATATATATATATATATATATATATATATATATATATATATATATATATATATATATATATATAATATATATATATTATATATATATATATATATATATATATATATATATATATATATATATATATATATATATATATATATATATATATATATATATATATATATATATAAATATATATATATATATATTATATTTATATATATATATATATATAATATATATATATTTATATATATATATATATATATATATATATATATATATATATATATATATATATATATATATATATATATATATATATATATATATATATATATGTATATATATATATGTATATATATATATGTATATATATATATATGTATATATATATATATACACATATATAAATATATATTTATATATATATATATATATATATATATATATATATATATATATATATATATATATATATATATATATAATATATATATATATATATATATATATATATATATATATATATATATATATATATAATATATATTATATATGTATATATAATATATATATATATATATATATATATATATATATATATATATATATATATATATATATATA